>JXCR01148678.1:50859-70935 GCA_002079205.1 Phalaenopsis hybrid cultivar | reverse complement strand
ATATATATATAAGTTTTATGTGTGTATGTATGTATATATATGAAAGTTATATATATAAATCATTCAATTCCTATTTATTTACATATAAATTTCAATTTTTACATATTTGTCATCTAATCTATTTATAAATAGAGTATTTCATTTTCTAAAAAAAAAAATTAAAATGGTGTTATAATCGTATTTATTATGTGATATGAAAGAGTTGTTTGGAATTAAAAAAAAAAAAGTAAAATTTAGATGTTAGATATATAAATACATGAAAATATTAGGTGGTAAGTGAATGCCTCATATTAATATATATTATCTCGTGGAAATCTGAACTAATCAGGTCTCCGCTAGCCTGGAGAGCTTCACCTCTGGGCTAGAGCGCCGTCCGGTCTCGTCTATGTTTTGATTAGTCCTCTCTGCTCTTCGTTACAGGTGTTCAGTGTATGCAAACTATGCAATATTTCACACATAATAATCTATTCACATGTGTGAGTCGTCTGCGACTGTTTTATCATTTATGAATAATCTTCAAGTGGTACTAAAATATTTTATATAATTTGAATTATAAAGATTACCACGTGCATTCAATATTTGAAAAAAAAGATGGATTTATATGCATATATATCACTCAAATCTTATGTATTTATATATCTAACCTCTAATTTTCAATTTTTATATTAATACATATTATATATGATGATGGGTGTTTTATTTTCTGGAAGTTAATATAGTTATATTTTTATGTGACGTGAAAAATTTGGGTGTAAATGTAAAAGAGAGAATTTAGTTGTTAGGTATGTAAATATATACAAATTGGGTGATAAGTCTGTAAATGCCCCAAAAAGATCTAGAGCTTGTGACCAGCGTTTTTCACGTGGAATTTGCAGTGAGATTAGGTTTTGATTTTAGTGGGAGTTGAAAAGGTTATTATTTTGAGGTGTGTCGGTGCACAATGCCAAGGAAGATGTTATGTTATGGTGCTTCGTTAGTTCACGGCGTTGGTGGTTTTTCAGCGCAGTGCTTTGTTACTTGATAACATTCGTCTTGGACTATGTCTGGGACCTCGCGGCAACGAGCAAATGATGATCGGTTGTGGTCAATGACGGTTGACAAGCATTGGTCAGTGGTTGTAGGAATAGGAAGCGTTTGCCCGATCTTTGGTCTAGAACGACACTGTAATTCACCTCATTTGCAAAGCAGCTCCAGGTCTAGCTCTCTTTTTGATTGAAGGCCTATGTTCATTTTCATGAAGAGGGTAGAGCTCTATTTATAGAATATAGAAGAAGTCTCCCTACAAATAAAGAATGAATTTAAACTACTCTATCAAATGAGCTAGAGAGAATCCTTTGATGGACGATATTTGACGGACATTTAAGTGCCTTAACGATGTCGGAATTAAGCGATCTTAGGTTCATTGAATTTGTCTCCATACTTAATTCGGCTATAAGCTTTTCAAATTTTAAATTTGCACGAACTTTCAATTAACCGCCCAATACTTCCAAAAGTGGTTTAGTAGCTCAATCAAAGCTTGATTCGAGTCGAATTGGACGTGTTTGCCTCATCGAATCAATCAGCTTTAACGTAAGTTTGTTGAAATCTAAGTTTTGTATTGTTTTTAATTAAAGTTTGAACTTTTCTTGCTTAAAAATGCTCCTAAATTCATGCCAATCGTCTCAAGCTTCGAGTAAAATGAAAAATTTTATTGATGAAATCAATAACTAATATCCCCATATCTTTATTAGTCAAATAATCATCTATTTAATAAAACTTATGATCAAGTCTTTGGCTGTGTTATATATTTTGAATAAATTCCTGGAGACACCATGACTGTATTTGATNATGTGGTACTAAAATATTTTAGATAATTTGAATCATAAAGATTACCACGTGCATTCAATATTTGAAAAAAAAAAGAGAGATTTATATGCATATATATCACTCAATTCTTACGTATTTATATNAAGTGGTACTAAAATATTTTAGATAATTTGAATCATAAAGATTACCACGTGCATTCAATATTTGAAAAAAAATATAGATTTATATGCATATATATCACTCAAATCTTATGTATTTATACATCTAACCTTTAAATTTCAATTTTTATATTAATGCATATTATATATGCCGAGTGGGTGTTTTATTTTCTGGAAGTTCATATAGTTATATTTTTATGTGACGTGAAAAATTTGGGTTTAAATGTAAAAGAGATAATTTAGTTGTTAGATATGTAAATATCTACAAATTGGGTGTAAGTATGTAAATGCCCCAAAAAAATCTAGAGCTTGTGACCAGCGTTTTTCACGTGGAATTTGCAGTGAGATTAGGTTTTGATTTTAGTGGGAGTTGAAAAGGTTATTATTATTATGTAAATGCTGACTTTGAGGCGCGTCGATGCACTGTGCCCAGGAAGGTGTTATGTTATGGTGCTTCGTTAGTTCAGGACGTTGGTGGTTTTTCAGCACAGTGCNATTTGCAGTGAGATTAGGTTTTGATTTTAGTGGGAGTTGAAAAGGTTATTATTATTATGTAAATGCTGACTTCGAGGCGCGTCGATGCACTGTGCCCAGGAAGGTGTTATGTTTTGGTGCTTCGTTAGTTCAGGACGTTGGTGGTTTTTCAGCACAGTGTTGTGTTACTTGATGACATTTGTCTTGGACTATGTCTGGGACCTCGCGGCAGCGAGCAAGTGATGATCGGTTGTGGTCAATCGTGGTTGACAAACAGTGGTCGGCGGTTGTAAGAACATGAAGCATTTATCCGATCTTTGGTCTAGAACGACACTGTAATTCACCTCATTTGCAAAGCAGGTCCAGGTCCAGCTCACTTTTTGATTGAAGGCCTATGTCTATTTTCATAAAAAGGGTAGAGCTCTATTTATAGAATATAGAAGGAGTCTCCCTACAAATAACGAAGGAATTTGAACTACTCTATCAGATGACCTAGAGAGAATCATTTGATGGACGATATTTGGTGGATATTTAAGTGACTTAATGATGTCGGAATTAAGTTATCTTAGGCTCATTGAATTTGTCTCCATACTTAATTCGGCTATAAGCTTTTCAAATTTTAAATTTGCACGACCTTTCCATTAGCCGCCCGATACTTCCAAAAGTGGTTCAGTAGCTCAATCCAAGCTTGNGAGTCTCCCTACAAATAACGAAGGAATTTGAACTACTCTATCAGATGACCTAGAGAGAATCATTTGATGGACAATATTTGGTGGATATTTAAGTGACTTAATGATGTCGGAATTAAGCGATCTTAGGCTCATTGAATTTGTCTCCATACTTAATTCGGCTATAAGCTTTTCAAATTTTAAATTTGCACGACCTTTCCATTAACCGCCCAATACTTCCAAAAGTGGTTCAGTAGCTCAATCCAAGCTTCATTTGAGTCGAATTGGACCTCTTTGTCTCATCGAATCGATCAGCTTTAACGTAAGTTTGTTGAAATCTAAGTTTTGTTNAGTCGAATTGGACCTCTTTGTCTCATCGAATCGATCAGCTTTAACGTAAGTTTGTTGAAATCTAAGTTTTGTACTGTTTTTAATTAAAGTTTAAACTTTTCTTGCTTAAAAATGCTCCTAAATTCATGCCAATCGTCTCAAGCTTTGAGTAAAATGAAAAATTTTGTTGATGAAATCAATAACTAATATCCCCCATATCTTTATTAGTCAAATAATCATCTAAATAATAAAACTTATGATCAAGTCTTTGGCTGTGTTATATATTTTCAATAAATTCCTCGAGACACCATGACTGTATTTGAATTTTTTTAATAGGCAATAAGTTTTCAACTTGAATAAATTTTAACGCTACGTGTCCAAATGTTCATTTTGTTAAGCATATATGATAAAAATTATCCAATTTAATTATTTATGAAGTTAAAATCAGCATTCATCTCTTAAAGCATATAAACAAATTAAATAGAAATTTCTGTTGATGATGCCTTGTTACATGGAATTGGAAATATAAACATTTTGGCTGAATAACCGACTTCAAGCAAATACAAAGTATTTAATTGTAAGGTTTAATTTAGTTAATTATGTTAAAAATATTACAACTAATATTGGAACAATATATATATATATATATATATATATATTAGCATGATTTTATTATTTTTTTTTGGAACATAAAAAGACTCTTAGCATTCTAATGCATTTAAGAGGGTTCGTCGGATCATGTGTTATTATTTCTCAACTAATTCAGGAGAGACNCCAATACCCACACAAAGTAAATGCCGCTCATCAGTAAATGACCAAATAGATATATCCAATATAGAATTTTCCATATATATATCCAATTTAATTATTTATGAAGTTAAAATCAGCATTCATCTAAATAGAAATTTCTTTTGGTGATGCCTTGTTACATGATATGGAAATATAAACATTTTGGCTGAATAACCGACTTCAAGCAAATATAAAGTATTTAATTGTAAGGTTTAATTTAGTTAATTATTTTAAAAATAGTACAACTAATATTGGAACAATATATATATTAGCATGAATTTTTTTTGTTTGGAACATAAAAAGACTCTTAGCATTCTAATGCATTTAAGAGGGTTCGTTGGATCATGTGTTATTATTTCTCAACTAATTCAGGAGAGATNAAGACTCTTAGCATTCTAATGCATTTAAGAGGGTTCGTTGGATCATGTGTTATTATTTCTCAACTAATTCAGTAGAGACCTTATGGAAGGGGTAGAAAGGAGCTGAGGAATATTTTGAGAGTCTCTCTCCTTCAACTTTGGTCAAGAAGAAAGGAGGAAAAATTTGCTGAGGAAAAGAGAGAAAATTTTTAGAGAGTACAAGAGTCGTAGTCTCTGCTTCTTTCCTTTTACCTCCTATTTATACGTCGTAGTCTATGTGCCCATGTGAGGCCAAAGAAATAAATAAAAAGCTACATTATGTGTTGTACTGTACGAAGCCTAAGTAGATTCGAAGTCGATAAGAACAAAGCTTGGTGAATAGTTAGTTCACAAATGAAGAAAATTATTATATTAATCATGTCATAAAAATCAAGAAAATTTAAGGATTAGTTCTTCCCGTATTTTCATGCCCGGCATGTTTTATAAATAAGGTCAGAAGTTGGGTTTTCCATCTTTTTCCAAAGTTTTTCAAGATCCTCGGTAGGCATCATGTCGAGTGGCATGAGCAACAAGACGATCGACCCGAACATACTGATCATGGAGTGGTATATACCTGCTCCGACATCTGTCCCAAAAAAGAAAAGAGGCAAGAGACGGTTGGTCCCGAGTTGGTCGATCGGGTTGCTTCTTCCGAGAGGCCTTAAAGATGGTCACCAAAGAGGCTTCGAAAACTCGTGAGTGCTAGCCCGAGCGAGGTTAGGGTTGTGGTTGATCTGTCGGCCCCATCCAAGGAAAACAACGATAGTCATAGTCGAGGTCAGAGGTGGTGGTTGAACCTTTGCTGCTGACCTAGGAGGAAAAGGGTGAAGGCACCATAGCAAGAGAGGAAGGTCGTCCCATGCTGGGTCGGAGCTTGAGAGACTCATGGTATGCTAAAAATTTCTTTTGACTTTTGCCGGCGTAGTAACTTAGTCTTCCTTTTCAAAAGTAGATGTTCCGGTCGGATTGGAGCTTTAAAGGCTCATTTGGATGCAAAAAATTTCTCTCGACTTTAGTTGGCGTAGTAGCTTATTTTTTTTCTTGATTTTCTAACATACTATTTTTTTTCCTTAATTTTTTGATATATTGCGAATGATAAATGCACGATACATTCAATTGCATATATCTTGCTTCCTCATCTACATAATTTTTATGTCCTTTCAGTAATTATATAGGATAAGTTAACAAGTTGCTTGATGAGTATCTCTCAACTAACAGCTTTGTTGAATTGTGTTAAATTTGTAACTAAAATCCTTTCTTAAAATATTAAAAAATTAAGAAATAAATATTTTTCTTTGACATAATTGGTGTTTCTAACAATGACTTCTAACCAAAGTTAACCTACCGGGTAATTTTAATTGGTAACTCATAATCCAATTATAACATTAGATTTCAAATTATATTAAACTTTATATCTAACCTATGCCAAAATACAAATATTATTATCTTTGGGACCCATTTAGTACCAGCTTTATTTTCTGATTTTCCTTTAATTTTTTTTAAAGAATTATATAAAATTTACAATTTTTTTAAAAAATAACCTCCAATAAAACACATTTACTTCAAATCAAAAGGTAGACAACGCAAAAATAAAAATATTACTAACAAATTGCCCCCAAAATGGGATAATTACACTCAGACCACCCTAAACATTGATATTCACAAATTAACCGCCCATTTGGTATTTTTAAACTATCGAATCTATATATTTACGCTTGCCAATCATTGAGAATTTAATAAAAATGAAAAGCATGGATTGAAATTTTATCATGAATTTTAATAGTAGAGTTAGAATTTGAAAAATGGATGAATGAGAGTGCTAGATTTACAAATAGCAATGTTTAGGCTGCTATTCCTGTAACTGCCTTAAAAAATCACCGAATCAAATATTTCTAGTAAGCCTCTCACCACAAATTAGGTTGTCAAAATCTTTTCACATTGAAAATGGTTCGTGTCACATTACATTTCATTAGGGTTTATTGGCCATCCGATCAGATTTGAATTAAATATTATTTTCACACACACACACACACACACAATCATTATGATTCATATGCTCCCATCTCTTAATAAACATAAACATAACATTTTAATTCAAAACCAACCAAGCAAAGAATTCACAGAATTTCCTCCTACAAAACCATTGAGAATCAAATTCAATTCAATTCCCCTTTTAACATTTTAATTTCCTCGCTACCAATTCCTTCAAACAAAACAAAACCAAATAATCAGATAACTATCCATATAAAACAAAACGTAAACCCCTTTGAATTTCTAGACATTTTCACGTATATCGATACAGTAGCTGCAACATTGTTGCCACCCACCAATACCCACACAAAGTAAATGTCGCTCATCAGTAAATGACCAAATAGATATATCCAATATAGAATTTTCCGCCAATCCTTTGGTTGAAGAAGTATTGATAATTTTTTTTCCAAGCTATCGCCTTCTCAGCATTAACTAACACACCTCTAAAAGGATTTTTAACTACAGATCACAGCTACTGAAATCAACAACCATGGTATTGTGCTCAGTTCTGTTGCATTTCATCCTATCAAATGATGAACCAAATCGTGAAAATTTATATAACAATCACATGTTTAAGAGCTTCAGGATGCAAGGCAGATTCAGGTTCTCTTACTTACCTCGGCTGATTTCTTGTATTCCGGCTTGAGCTCATGGGTTCCTTGGTTCGGTCCGCGTTTGTTGTATACGCAGAGATCATTTAGTATTTCTTTGAGGAATTGCTGCAATAAAAAAAGCTCCATTACAGCGGATCGCATATTTAAAGCACATTCAAGAAGGTCGAGCATTCAATTTAAAATAATCATGACGTAGGAAACAGGAAGCCGATCAAACATCATTTTATCGGTGATTACGTGATGAATAATAACCGAAGAAAAGTGTCAAAATGGTCCTCTGATTCTTTATAGAGAATTATTTTAGTCCTGGAATCTATAAAATGCCAGTTGAGTGCTTGAACACTTTTAATTTAGCCTAGAACAGTCATTGCTAGAGACTATTTCAACTATATTAAAAGAGTNACCAAATAATCAGATAACTATCCATATAAAACAAAACGTAAACCCCTTTGAATTTCTAGACATTTTCACGTAAATCGATACAGTAGCTGCAACATTGTTGCCACCCACCAATACCCACACAAAGTAAATGCCGCTCATCAGTAAATGACCAAATAGATATATCCAATATAGAATTTTCCGCCAATCCTTTGGTTGAATAAGTATTGATAAATTTTTTTCCAAGCTATCGCCTTCTCAGCATTAACTAACACACCGCTAAAAGGATTTTTAACTACAGATCACAGCTACTGAAATCAACAACCATGGCATTGTGCTCAGTCCTGCTGCATTTCATCCTATCAAATGATGAACCAAATCGTGAAAATTTATATAGCAATCACACATCTAAGAGCTTCAGGATGCAAGGCAGATTCAGGTTCTCTTACTTACCTCGGCTGATTTCTTGTATTCCGGCTTGAGCTCATGGGTTCCTTGGTTCGGTCCGCGTTTGTTGTATACGCAGAGATCATTTAGTATTTCTTTGAGGAATTGCTGCAATAAAAAAAAGCTCCATTACAGTGGATCACATATTTAAAGCACATTCAAGAAGGTCGAGCATTCAATTTAAAATAATCATGAAGTAGGAAACAGGAAGCCGATCAAACATCATTTTATCGGTGATTATGTGATGAATAATGACTGAAGAAAAGTGTTAAAATGGACCTCGGATTCTTTATAGGGAATTATTTTAGTCCTGGAATCTATAAAATGCCATTTGAGTGCTTGAACTCTTTTAATTTAGCCTAGAACAGTCATTGCCAGAGACTATTTCAGCCATATTAAAAGAGGCATCAGTAATGGGACTAATTTAGCAATTTTATAGAGTATGGACCTAAAATGGCCCAATGTAAATAGTTAGGGAACTATTTTGGCATTTTACATACATAAAAAATCAGTCGTGAGTAACAATATGAAAAGTTCTGTTTTTTAAAATAAGCCACCGATTCAGATACAAAATTAAGTGCAGCTAGTCAACCATTTTGTGGCTTAGTCTACCTTTAAAAAAAGATCTAGGTTCGGCGCACACAACGAATTCAAAAATCATAAAGCAATTGCACCATAACTCATACAGTTCCAGCATTTCAAACGATTGCATACTCACCATNTGGCTTAGTCTACCTTTAAAAAAAGATCTAGGTTCAGCACACAACGGATTCAAAAATCATAGAGCAATTGCATCATAACTCATACAGTTCCAGCATTTCAAACGATTGCATACTCACCAAGCTCGAAAACTTGCAAAATGTAAAATTTGTAATTCATATGACGAACAATACCTCGGGTTGGTCTGTTTCCAGAACCAGTTGCTTCAACGCCCAGTTTGGCTGCCTTTCAAAAAGCTTAAAGATGATATTTTCAAGTTCTCTACGGTCCCTTCTCGTTCGTTTAACATCAGATCCCTTCACTGGTGCAACCTTCTTCTTATCCTGGTACAGCGCAAAGGAGCATTTAGGTTTTGACAAAGGGCAGAAATATATAATGTTCACCAAATAAATAATGCTAAACCAAGATATGCGGTTATATTTCATTTATAATAGCAAAAAATAATCAATAGATCATCTAAAAACTAATAATCAAAGGCTACACTTAAGCCGGTAGCGCATATCTTGAATACATTCAAAATCTCAGTCGGAATAAAAGTAAACACACCAGAGAGACAACAAATACATAAGCACGGATCAAACTGACAAATTTGAGTCAACACAATGGACATACTATCCATAAAGCCCAATAGCTGGTCTACAAACAACCAATTTAGATCCATCGAATTAAGCATGCAAATGGATTAAATTTCATCTAACTCAACCTAGTTTAGTTTTGCAATATTGAAAACAAGGGAGGGTCAACCCAATCCATGGGCAAATGAACCCAATTAATACCATATTTTGAGTTCAATCGTATTCAGATATTTTTGCCTAATAGGCAAATGAACCAGATTAATACATATTTTGAATTCACTTGAATTCAGATATTTTTGCCTAAAGGCCTAATAGGGAAGAACCAACCCAAGCCCTCTAAGTGCCAGTTTCGGGCAGTTTTCTCACTACATTGTTTTTCAGAATGATGTCAGAAACTTGTTTGGCTACTACTTTTTTGCTGCTTCCCAAAAAAAAAATAAAATAGAAAATCGCTTTTTAAAACCAAATCTGCTAAATTGTGGTAATTTTAAAAAACCTGCTGACCGACCTTTCCAAAAAAATAGAATATGTATAATGCCCATAAAAGCTTTAAAAAATTTTGGATTTTCAACGGCATCCTTAAAAGCGCATTTACAAAATGCTGCAGCCACCCAAACAAATGAACCCCGAAGTCACAATTCTCAGTCTATCACTGATAGTATTACACCTGGTAGTTAACAATTAAAACTTCCCCTCCTCACACTTGGCTTGCCACTAACTCAACATCATTGTCTCTGTCTTCTCTCACCAGTAGAGTCGCCTGCTACAACTGTGGTCCTCTGCTATCATAACTTTTTTTCATTTGGCCCAGGCTGCTACTCTTGCTAAACTAATTGCTCAACCACACACTTCATAGCCAACATGTTTCGCTTGCCTCAAAAATTTCATCACGATCATCATCATGAATACGCTTACCAACATCAAAGCAACAGTTATCCATATCCCACAAGGATTTTTTCATGGACTACCCTCTCTCGAGATTAGGGATAGACCCAATCTAACAAAATTTTATAACCTATTTAAGTACAATCAAAATAAAATTTGGGATAAATTTTGGAACTTGATACACTTAATCCATACCTAAAAAATTTTAATGGGCCTAATACCACAGCTCGGATTAGGTTCATAGAGATTAGTTGGGACACTGTTCTTGTAACCTGCCAAAATGGACTAGTGAAAAGATTCTAAACTGGCCATAATAAATCAAGTCCAATGTTATATGGAAAATAATCCTTTACCCATTTATATTTGGAACAACTAAAGGCAAATAAATATATAAATGATGTTACCTTTGAACCAGATGGAACCAAGCCAACCATACCAGGCATGGGCCTCATAAGAACACCATGATCCTTGTCAATTATCTTTAAATATAAAACATTAATCAAATTAGATAAACAAAATTGGAATAGAATCAGGGAAAAAGACTAACATATACAAAGGTCTATATTTATGATAGTCCTGTGAGCACACCTGAATTTGTCTGGTTTTTATCATAGCTTTGCTTGTCCTTTCACGGCAAAGTTTGCCATATTCCCCAAAGTTTTCACTATGAGGTTCCATGTCAAATTTATGCTCAACCTTCCCTTCCAATGCACATTTTCCTGTACGGCAGCAGCCTTTATTTTTCTGTGCTCAAGATGAATATAATTCTACAAGTCCTAGAACAATGAACGCACAGAACCGGTAGAAAATCTTGACATCAAATAGCAATCCTATCATATTTTACCGGTCAAGCTCAATAGTATTTATACTCCTTGGTCTATTCCAACAAAATTTCAATGAAGTAAAATAATTTTTTTTTCCCAATGTCTACAAATAATAAAAATCATGAAACGGTAACAAACTGTTTCAAACTTCCTAGATTTTATGCTTCAGCCAGAATTAAGGGAAAAAACTTCAGTGTACTAATATGTTTTTCTCCCTTGTTTTCAGTCATAAAAAATGTAAAATCAAAACATTAAGAGTAACTAAAAAGAAAAAAAGGAACTACCGAGTTCTGAAACATTTCCTAATGTTTTACAAAATAAAATGAAGATCCATGCAAAATCATAACACAAGTCCATCCATTGCGGGTCTCAATTTCTCAAGTAACTCCATATGATCCAGGTTCTGCAAGTTCCCTTCAATTATTAAGATTCTCCCACTCTCATTGCAAGATTTGGTTAGAGCTAGTGGCTTTTGATTTCCGTAGATCTGTCTTCTGGCAATTGCTTCCTTGGGTATTCTTCTATTCTTAATTTGTGTTACATAAAGTGTACCGGTTTATGAGATGAAAAGTAGTCTGTGACGAATAAAATATTGCTTTATTCTTAATTGAAGCTTCATTTATTGAGCAGTTTGATGGAGAAGTACAACGAGAATAAAGAGGCCCTACATATGATTGTCGGCTTTTTTTTTTTTTGAAATAAGATTTTAAAATTTAAATTTAATATAATATATATGATGTAATTTTAATTTTGTGAAAATGATATTTTTTTTTATTTTAGAAAATAATGAGACCGGATAGACCTCATATATCTAATAGTTTAAATAGCTGAGTGCGATACCATAAATGATATATCATCTCGAAGGATGATCGTATCACTTATTAGTACGCTTAACTATCTAAACTTAAAAGTTTATGACTCTATTTTGGTCTGCGAATTTATAGCCGACAAATACTCCTATTTAATATACAGATTAGACAAAGTTTAGATTAATCTGGGTTCTTAATTCCTTATAGAGACAATCCCCTATAGTTAATTACATCATAGACAACCGAAGTCACCTAAGAAGACTCTCGATTAAGATCAGAGTTTCTTCTTCAAGAATTCAACGATCAGGTTTCCATTATTGTTCATAGGAACAGTCAAATGGGATAGGTTCAAATAGGAACAGTTATTTCCGGAATTCAAAGAAGCGAAAAGTAGGAGATGTCGAAGATACTGAAGAATATTCAGCGACAACTCAAACTAACATATGATTTGGCTTTACGTCTTTGAAAGAGAAATTATTTGATGTTTCAGTCCTATAAGTTATTTAGATATTTGGGACTTGTGTCTGCATTTCCTATGCAAATAGCCCGAGAAAATAGAAGGATTTATGTCGTGGCAGACGACAATCTCGGAAGCCTAAAAAGTTTAGGACTTATATCGTACAATATGAAATCGTAGAAAACCCTAAAAGATAATATGAGGATTTACGTTGTACTAGACGAACAACCTCGACGTCCTATAAGTATGTTATTTAAATCTATCAAAACTCAGTTGAAGTTCCTTCTGCCACCATCTGTCGTAGTCCTGATTGTTGCCTGGAGATGAATCACCAATCGACAACGTCGTCTTTTCTTTCCATGAAAAAAGGGATAAAGAAAAGAGAAAAAAAACCCTACCTCGAACGGCCTATCCTAGGGTGTTATACAAACGTGCTAGGAGAATTATATTTAAGAATTTAAATATAGATAAAGGTCCAAAATACAATGCAGTGCAGGAAAAGGAACAACTGTGTAGTAAACTACTGTAGCAAGAAAGGACTGAAGGAAAACTATGAAAGCAAAGAAATATAAAGAAAGGAAAGACTCTGCAATTAAAAAAATGTAGTAAAGGAACAAAAATGAAACAACTAAAAGTAACTTATTAATTATGGCGATGCTACAAAACATATTACAATTGCATGATAAAAAGGGGTTAAATAAACATTTGTAGACTTTAAAAGAAAGACTAAGTGATAAGCATATGAAAATTTAAAGTGGAATACTAGCTTTTAGTTTGGGGTTGGGCTCAGACTAGACCTTTTTTTCTCTATTATCTCGATTCCACAGACAATTAATATATCGAAGTCAACCTATCAATATCAAATAGAGGTCACCAACGAATCATCCCTATAATCAGGCAGTCCTAGACCCTATCATTTAAAAGGTGTGTGAACCCAAATAGTATCTGGACTTATCTTGTTAAACATGTAATATACCAATGTGAGATAGTATCTGAACTTATCAAGGTGTAATGCACCTATGTGTGATATTATGAAGAGTGACGTATAGTATCTGAACTTATCGGGGTGTGGTGTGTACTCTCAAAAGAAATATAATATCTATTCTTGTGGTATCTGTTATGTGGAATGTCTAGTGTGTAATGTGTGATGTTGATGTGTATCGGGGTACTTGTCATGTGGAGTGTGATGTGTAGTATCTATTGTGATATTATAGTATTATAGTATTTATTATGTAGTGTATGAAATGAGTATTTGTTCATTTTACAAGTGTAATATCTGTGTAATTGTGTATCTGTTCTTTCACAAGTATAGTATCTGTGCAGAAATCTGTAGTATCTGTTCTTTTCTAATTGCTAATTTTCAAACCTTTTGAAAAGGGTTAGAGCTGCCGACGACTTAAGGGGTGAAAGGGCATCTCACTAATTGAATATTGATTTTATATTTTCAGCTATAAGAAGAGCTGATCATTGGTTCTTTGCATCATTGCCTAATGCCCCTCATCTCGAACTTATAGGCCACTTTAATATTTCATATGTTTATCTAATAATTTCTTCTTTGAATGTTTTGTATAATGAAATCAAAGGGAACGAACTTCTAAAAAGGTTCATGTATATAATTGTTTCATGCCACATTTCAGAAATCATATATCTCACTAGATCATAACTGCCCAATTCCAGCTATGCTAGAAAATGCCTTCAAGATAATTCCAAGTGACTCAATTTAGAAATTCATATTGCGGGTCAAGAAATCATCAAAACAAGATACTTCCAGCCACATTTTTATAGATTATGGACCGCAAATGATAAGGACTATTTAATGATCTTGGTATTTGAGCAGAATTTACGGTAAGATTCAAAAATTGAAAATATTTCAATTTTTGATAGCCTCAGACATCCTTTCTTCATCTTTTTTTTTTATATGGAGAGTGTATAAGCAACAAATGAATGCTTCTTGATGCCTTAAAAAAAAGTGAATATTCCAGCTAAAAATATTTACAAAGTAAATGTATAGAAAATTTTAAGAACGTTTGCACGCTTACCACCTTACTCCCCTGTATTTGCATAACAAAAAAAAAATTAAAGCTCTGTAAAACAAAGCTAAAGGAAATTTGTATACACACTATGCAATTCTTAAGTATTTATATATGTATCACTCACATTTATATCATCAAAATTTTTTTTATCCAAAAGAAATCACACAATTACAAGCATAGGTAAGACAACACATACATGAGAAATTAAATTTGGGTGTGGTGTTAGATATGTAATTATGCATGAATTGGGTGGTATCAATGTAAATACGAGAGAATTAGCTGCTGCAATCAGAAGGTAAAAAAAAAAACATGTGAACTGCCATGCAGAAGGATTTCCAAAGAGATTTGCCATCAACCAAATTTTCATCACCCACTACCTAAAACATCACATAGATTCCAATGTGCATTCAGACAGGGGCAGCAATAAGAAAAGTAAAACCGAGCCACTAACAATGGTAAGAATCAAAATCTAGCCATCAAAATCTAATTCCTAAGAGCCCCAAAATCAAATAGAAGCCACTTGAATGTCTCGAGAAGGAGAACCAACAGATAAACATAAAGTAAAGCCCCCGACCCTTTTTTAAAACTTGAACATCAAATCGATTCAGCAAGCAAACCGTAGACCATAGAGCTAAACAACTAAAAAATCCTTCGTATAAAGCCTGCGCAATAAAGAAAACCACCAAAAAACGAATCCAGAAAATGACCAAAGATTAAGCCACAACCAAACCAGAACCGAGCCCAGCAAGGAGCAAGAGTATAATATAATTTCCACAAAACTGAGCTTAATTTTAAGCCAAACCAAGCCCAACATGAGGTAAATCGAGGCCAGCAAATGACCAAAAGAACGAGCCACCAAATAGCTACCCAAATCATTAAACATTTTCAATATTTAAGTTTGAATAAAGGGAGCAGCAGGAAGCAGAACCGAGCCCAGTATAAGGGCTAAGCCGAACTACCAAGAAGAAGCAAAACTGAGCCCCAAGTTGATATTCAAAAACACCAAAATACTTCAATGACTTATACTTGAGTAAAGGGACAGCAGAAAACACGAAACCAAACTCCCAAAATTAAATGAATCCACAGATCTTCACTTCGAAACACAGAATAATCGAGAAGCTTAAAACAAAGCCTCCAAAATCAAGAAAAACCAAATGTCTGTTGACCTCATTTTTAGTGAGGTCTTAGGCTCCGTTTGGGAGGAATTTTTTGGCGCTGCGCGGGCCTTTGCCGCGCTTATTCGCGAAAGTTCGTCGTTTGGTTTGCGACTTTGGCTTTTGGATTCGCGGAAGCCGAGCGAAAGCGGGAAGCGGCATTAACCCCGCTGCCCCGCTTTCGCAAGAGATTTTTTCCTTTTACCCTTTTCTCGCCTCTGCCCTAGGATCTTCCCCGCTGCTTCCCTCGCGTCCTCTTCTCCTCCTTTCGCCGTCCCTCGATCGACAGAGCACAGGTAAAGACGAGCCATTTTCTTCGTTTATTTTCGGATCTGAGAGGTTTCCGGTGCGTTTTTTGCGAAGTTGTAGATCTTGCACCCATATTTGCATGTATGTTGTGCTTCATTAGATTGTTTTGTGGTTGAGGATTTGCAAACCGTGTTTCATTAGATCTTGCACCCATATTGTCATTCGTAATATAAATGCATGATTTACCTTTTGTTTGAAGGCTTTTGGAGAGTTTTGTGTTGGCTTGGTGGCTTCCCTGCTGCCTCAACCCGTGAGCTTATTGGTTGAGAGGAAGACTGTGGGTTTTTTCCTACTTTTCTGTTGTGGATCTTTAGCTTCTTTGATGCCCCCTTCTGTTTGAAACACAGGCGTGTAGTATCATTTTGTTTTGTAGCTTTGGAGTTTTATGTTGGGACTTTTGGTTTTGATGCTGCTCTGTTGCCTCTTTGTTTGAAGCATATTCGAGCAAGTGAATTTGGTTTTAAGGGCCTGGTTTTGCTCTATATGGTTGTCTCCCCATTCGAAACATATGCAAGATGAAATAATTCTTTGAGGCTTTTGGAGTTTGGTTTGAGGGCTCGGTTCTGCTCCCCTGTTATTCGTAATATAAATGCATGATTTACCTTTTGTTTGAAGGCTTTTGGAGAGTTTTGTGTTGGCTTGGTGGCTTCCCTGCTGCCTCAGCCCGTGAGCTTATTGGTTGAGAGGAAGGCTGTGGGTTTTTTCCTACTTTTATGTTGTGAATCTTTAGCTTCTTTGATGCCCCCTTCTGTTTGAAACACAGGCGTGTAGTATCATTTTGTTGTGTAGCTTTGGAGTTCTACGTTGGGACTTTTGGTTTTGATGCTGCTGTGTTGCCTCTTTGTTTGAAGCATATTCGAGCAAGTGAATTTGGTTTTAAGGGCCTGGTTTTGCTCTATATGGTTGTCTCCCCATTCGAAACATATGCAAGATGAAATAATTCTTTGAGGCTTTTGGAGTTTGGTTTGAGGGCTCGGTTCTGCCCCCCTGTTATTCGTAATAAATGCATGACTTCCCTGCTGCCTCAACCCGTGAGCTTATTGTTTGAGAGGAAGGCTGTGGGTTTTTTCCTACTTTTCTGTTGTGGATCTTTAGCTTCTTTGATGCTATTCTTTGAGGCTTTTGGAGTTTGGTTTGGGGTTCGGTTCTGCTTTGTTTCATTACCCGTTGCTATTATTATTCTGTTGTAGTTATAAGATGGTCTTTTGGTGCAATGCATTAAATTGTTGTGTGGGAATGTATGACATGCCTGAGAATCTGAATATTCATGCCTGCTTCACATTTGAATAATGGTTAGGTATTTTTGAAGAGCTCTTCTATAATTGATTGGTAGAAAACATGTGTAATCCCTCATGACAGATCTTGGTACCTTGGTATGGTCATATAAGCAATTGTAAGGTTATTATTTTTATGTTATCTTCACACCTAAATTGANAAGAATCTCCTTTCTATGTTGCACTTTAAATTTGAGGTTCTCATTTCATGCTCATATTCGAAGATTGCTTGCCTTTTTTGCTTCGACTTACTTCTTTACTGGATATATTGTTGGTTTTCTATTATGCCCGACTACTGTCTGCAGGATTCGAAGGGCTCTGTGAGAGGGAGTAAAGTGTTATGCATCTGAAAGTATCAAAGATTCATATATGCTGGGATGGGGTTCATTCATGTTTCGGGTAGGGATTAATAGGGTTCATTCATTGCAGCACTTGGTTTTCTGGGATGGGGTTCATTCATTTTTCGGGTAGGCAATAATGGGGTTCATTCATGGCAGCACTTGGTTTGCTAGGATGGGGTTCATTCATGGCAGATTCCTTGTATGAGGTTCATTCATAGCAACACCTGTTTTTGTATATATGCTGCTGTTTTTTTTTTTCGGGTAGGGAGTAATGTATGAATCAAAGCATTGTATTTTCCTCTTTGGTGCTATAATAAAGTTGTTGGCCTCCTTTGTCGTAGATGTAGGTCATATTGACCGAACCACGTTAAATTTTGTGTCATTTTTTTCATTTTTATGCTTCCTTAATTTTTCTGCTTTTATTGAATATGATACAACACCCATGAATGATTCTCATGTCCTAACTCCTACATTATGTCATTGTTGTGTTTCATTTGTTTGTTTTATCGTAGTTTTAACATGGCTGGTAAGGCTAAAGAACATGGTTCACCAACACTCTGAGAAAAAGATATCAAAATGTTGTTTTGCGACCTTTGTATAAAAGAAATAGAACTGGGCAATAGACCAACAACGTTTTTCAATAAAGAAGGTTGGTTGAATATCATTAAAAAATTTAAAGACTCCACGGGACGGGAGTACGACAGGCTACAAATGAAAAACAAATGGGATCAAATGAAAAAAGATTGGAAAATTTGGAAGGATTTAAAACGTGGTTCAACTGGTTTGGGTTGGGATCCGATAAAGCGTACCATAGATGCCTCAGAAGATTGGTGGGCAGAAAGGCTTGCGGTTAGTAATTGTAATTGTTGATAATTTTAAGAATATATTTCTATTTCAATCTGTAGAACTGATTTGGATTTTTTCTCCAGGTGGTGCCTGCAGCGAAAAAATATAAAACTTGTGAGATTGAACCCGATTTGGAGGAGAAGTTAGACCTGATGTTTGGGGGTGTCGTCGCCACAGGAAAATATGCATGCACTCCAAGCGAGGTAGGCTTTGGTGAAAGACAAGACAATGTTCCTGTCAACTTATCAGATGATTCACCTGATTTCCCAAGTCCAGGTCCAACTGAGATTCAATCCACGAACCGCTCGAAGCGATCTAGGCTCGAGGGTAAAAAAAAGGGTGGAGCTGCTTCTATCAGAAACCAGATATCGTGCCTTATGGATTCTTCCAACGATGCCCCACATAAAGTGCAGAAAACGTCAATTAATGAGGTTGTGGCAATTTTAGAGCAGGATCCGAGTATTGCAGCGGATGATGAGCTTTACTACTTTGCTGTTGAGCTGCTTCAAGATTCGGTGCAGAGAGATTTTTTCACAGCAATTGACAAAGACCGAAGGGTGTCGTATCTACGACATTTTTATGAGCGCAGGAAAATCTGAATGGAGATCTTTAGTATTTACTATGTGCTTATCTAAACAGTTTATGAGAAGACCTGATTATTTGAATTGTTGTTGATTGAGACCTTTCATTTTAATTTGTTTTTTAGATCTAACTATCTTTATGAAAACTGCGAAAATCTAATTTGTTGGTTAAAATTCCTTAGAGCTCCATTACTCCGATCTATATTGAATGCTTGTGTTATTACTTGTCACAGGTTAAATAATAGACTTCTTTTCATAGTGATGATTAGCTTAATAATTTAGTTTTCTTTGTCAAAATGTGTCCAGTATACATCATTATGGACCCAAACCAAGTACGTCGTAGAAGGAGAAACATAGCTATCAACTTGCTTGTAGAGTACTACAACACATACATTGACCGTTCTCCATGTTACACATCATTACATTTTGGAGGCAAATGGGTTGCAGAAATGCTTGTCGGGCATCCCACAAGATTTCACAACATGTTTCGCATGCACAGGATGTTTTTACAGATCTTTTATCAGAACTCATTGGATCTCATGGCCTTCATGGGTCTATGAGGATGACTGACCGTGAGGTATTGGCGATTACTCTATATATATTATCACAGAACGAGTCAATGCGTGGTACGATGGAACACTTCCAACACTCATCAGAGACTATTAGCAGGTACTTCTCAGTGGGTTTGAGTGCTTTGGTGAGCCTCGCCAAACAAGTCATAAAGCCAACAGACCCAATTTTTTCACAAACTCCTGCGGAGATTCGCCACGATCGACGCTACATGTCATTCTTTAAGGTAAAGATTTAATCTTATTTTACTGAAATTTAAGATGAAAGCATGACATTAATTAATGAATTATTAACGGCACATGTTTAGGATTGCATTGGTGCGATAGATGGAACGCATGTTGATGCACGAGTGTCAAATGATGAGAAAGTTGCATTTATCGGACGTAGTGGAACCCCAACCCAAAATGTCATGGCAGTCTGTGACTTCAATATGTGTTTCACATTTATTATGCCAGGTTGGGAGGGTAGTGCACATGACAGCAGAATTTTCAAGAGTGCAACATGAAATCCGCATTATAGCTTTCCTCATCCTCCTCAAGGTATGTTGCATCTGGGAAAATATTTATTGTATTTTGTTTAAATGTGAAAATGAAGGTTAAACACGT
>JXCR01148678.1:6739-49451 GCA_002079205.1 Phalaenopsis hybrid cultivar | reverse complement strand
TTACCTTAGTGACACTGGTGATGTAATAAATAACTTTATAGATGGTTATGGAAGATCATTTTACGGATTATAATGCCCTATATTATTTGCATTTAGTTGGAAGCTATTTAGATTGTCATGCACTATATGATGTTGAAAAATTGTGTTATCTAATAAAATATGTAAGCTTAGGTGTCTAATATGTTGAGACATGAATTATGTGGTATTTATGTAAATACTCTAAATTATATCACCTTTTAAAATATTCAGTATGGAGAATTAATTTTATGCTTCTAAAAAATATTTCTCAATTTTTATATGTATAGACGAATAAATACATGTAAACATTGATATATAGATAAATATTAATTTAAAACCTCTATGTTTTCAAAATTACAAATTTTTTTAATAATTTTCTATAAAAACAAATATTAAAAACAATATATTTCATTTAGTTAATTAACAAATATTTTTTTAAAAAAAATTTATGTATATTAAACCCATATTTATACAAATAAATCATAAATTTTAAATGATTTTAACAAACATGAGCAGTTCGGTCATTTTTACATGAAACAGCTGGCTCACAACATTTTTCACGCAGCTACACCAAACAGACAGTCAGCTTCCCCACATCTGTTTTCCTACAGCTGCTTCCTGGGGCAGCACAGCTACAGCTGAAAAGCTGAGAATCTGCAGCTGCGCCAAACAGACCCTTAGTTTCCTACTGTTAGAATCTAGGATCTAACTCTAAATCATTTTTAGGGAGGTCTTAGTCTCCTACTCTTAGAACCTAGGATCTAGCTTTAGGAGTTCTTGTTGACCATCATAGAGAACTAGCAATGGAGCCCACCTCCCGTAGAACTTCAAGCCACTTCTTGACTCATTTTTGTGAAGAACTGGCATGATTGGTTCCAAGCACTCAACTTCTAGTTGCAAGGGCTAAGAACCAACATGTAGAAAGTCCGAAAATGAGTTCATATAGGATTAAACAACCTTAGATGCCTTTGTGACCCGATTACTCGCGAACGCAGCAATTCACACACTCACTGCACCACACACGACTTTGACTTGATTTGACTTGCTCGTCGGTGAACTCGCACGGACGACTCCGGATGATGAAACAGACCGCACCAACACGTCTGGAACGTCAACTTTATATAGGAAGGACACTCATATTGCTAGGGTTACGCTCGAGCACAAATAACACGAAAATCAATCCACTATTTTTTTTATTACCGGGACGCAGGCTCGGGCTCAACCTAGGTTCAACTCGGGTTCGACTTGGGTNCTCAAGGTATGTTGCATCTGGGAAAATATTTATTGTATTTTGTTTAAATGTGAAAATGAAGGTTAAACACGTAATGTCGGTTATCCGTTGCAGTGAGGGTATCTCAAACCATATCATGATACCAGATATCATATACTTGATTTTGAACGAGCAAGTAATGTAACACGAACCAGAAAGGAGGTATTCAACAAAAGACATTCCTCTTTGCGAGACGTCATCGAGAGGACATTTAGTGTCTGGAAGAAGAAATAGGTGATATTACGTGATATGCCTCCTTACCCATTTCCAAAACAGGTTCAGATTGTGATAGCGACAATGACAATACACAATTATATTAGGCGGCACCCGTCTCGATATGACGTTGATTTCCTCAATGCCGAAGCGAACCAACAGGAATTAGTTGAAGACCCATCTGAAAATCAAATTGGTAGTTCTATGATACGAGATGACAGCGAACAATCAATCATTTGTACTAAGGAAGGGGAAGGTGCGACTGAAATGACGGCAATTCGAGAACAAATTACTAATGTNTGATTCTATAAATGTATTGACTTTGAATTTGGGAACAAATCTCTTTTAGGTGGATAGAATGTATTTAAAACAATTTTAAGAAGATAAATTGAATTAATTTGGCTCAACTAAACAATGCCAGAAAGAGGGATGAGCAATTCTTTGAGATAAAAGCACTTGCCACTTTGCTTATCGATAGGGCAGTCAAAACGGCTCTTTGTTCGCGAACAGCTCGTGTCGGCTCGTTCGCTAAGTTAACAAGCCGAACACGAACAAAGATTTGTTCGTTTGTGTTCGTCTCATTTTGATTCGAAATACTAATCATCAATTTTATATATATATATTAAATCTTTTAAAAATACTATTCATTAGTGTGTGTGTGTGTGTATATATATATATATACACACACACACACTAATGAGTAGTATTTTTAAAAAATTTAATTGATTATAGGCTAAAAAGATTTATAATCAATTAAAAGTATTAATTAAGAAAATAGAATAAAAATTCTTAAATTTGATTCAAATGATATTTTAATATAAACAATAAATTTTAAATCTTGGCCCAATCCTTAACATCTTATGGTTACGTGATTATGGTTGTCAGAATGACTCTTTGTTCGTGAACAACTCGTGTTCGGCTCGCTAAGCAAAAGAACCGAACACGAACACACTTTTTGAGCTTGAAATATAAACGAGGCTCGCTCGTGTTCGGCTCGTTTACACCCTATTGACCTCATTTTTAGTGAGGTCTTAGTCTCCTACTCCCAAAACTCAAAATCTAGCCTTAGGAGTTCCTTGTTGACCATCTTAGCAGACTAGTAATGGAGTTCACCTCCCGTAGAGCTTCGACCCACTTCTTAACTCATTTTTGTGAAGAACTTGCATGAGTAGTCCCAAGTACTCAACTCTTAGTTGCAAGGGCTAAAGACTAACATATAGAGGGCCTGAAAATGAGTTCCCATAGGATCAGACGACCATAGGTGAACCCTCTGTGACTCAGCAACGCACTCGTTACACCACGCACGAATTTGACATATTTTTGGCCCGACCGTCGGCGAACTTGTCTGGACGACCCCGGATGACAAAACAGATTGCGTCGATGCGTTCGGAACGTCAATTTTAGCCTGAAAGAACACCCATATTGCTAGGGTTACGCTCGAGCACAAATAACACGGAAATCGATGCACTATTTTTTTTATTAGCGGGATGCGGGCCCGGGCTCAACTCAGGTTCAACTCGGGTTTGACTTGAGCTGAACACGGGCTAATCACCCCAGCTCAAATATTTTCAAGTTTTAAATTTCAAATTGACCATTTAATCTCATATTAATAAGGTCAAATTGAAATTTAATATTTGCCTAACGAGCTTTCCCCGCATGGAAGGTATTTAATTTGACGCCTAATGTTTGTAACCGATACTCGCGTCTATACCTTTACGGCTCTCCTCCCTCAGCATCGGATCACTCACCTTCTTCTCCTCTCCCGCTCGTCTGGCCCTCTCCTCTTCTGCGAACAAACAGAAGCACTCCTTCCCCTCTCTGCCTCGCGCACCGAAGCCACAGACCGCGCCTCCTCTCTTCTTCGAATACCTCCTCCCGCTCGGCTCGTCTCTCCTGCTCGATATTGAAACCCCACTGGCTGGCTCTCCTCCTCGACCGAAGATCGAAGCATTCGACCCCTCTCTCGCTGGCGACCGAACCCTAGCGCTCGATCCGCCTCGGCACTGAAGCGCGCCTGCTCGATCCCATCTCTGCACCTCGCCCGCTAGCTGTGTCTCTCCTCTCCTTGCGCCAAAAACCCCGCCCCGCTCCTTCTCACACCGAACAACCGCCCGNAATTCAAATTTTAAATTTCAAATTGACCATTTAATCTCATATTAATAAGGTCAAATTGAAATTTAATATTTGTCTAACAAGCTTTCCCCCCGCATGGAAGGTATTTAATTTGGCGCCTAATGCTTCTAACCGATACTCGCGTCTATACCTTTACGGCTCTCCTCCCTCAGCATCAAAGCACTCACCTTCTCCTCTCCCGCTCGTCTGTCCCTCTCCTCTTCTGCAAAAAAACAAAGCGCTCCTTCTTCCCCTCTCTGCCTCGCGCACCAAAGCCACAGACCACGCCTCCTCTCTTCGAATCCCTCCTCCCGCCTGGCTCGTCTCTCCTACTCGATACTGACTCACCAGCTCTCCTCCCTTGACCGAAGATCGAAGCATTCGACCCCTCTCTCGCTGGCGACCGAACCCTAGCGCTCTATCCCCGCCTCTGCACCGAAGCACGCCTGCTCGATCCCGTCTTTGCACCTCGCCTGCTAGCTGCGTCTCTCCTCTCCTTGCGCCGAAAACCCCGCTTTGCTCCTTCTCACGCCGAATAGCCGCCCTACGCTGCTCCTCCCTGAACCGAAGGTCGCGCTCCCTCGATCACACTCCTTCTCCGCTCGCTTGCTCTCCTCTGCAACTCAACGCTGCGAACCGAAGCTCCCCGAAGCTCGCTCCTGCTGTGCCTTCTCTCGCGCGACGAGAATTGTTCGTCCAGCAGCCCTAACCGAATTTCCTTCACCTACGACAAACCTCCCTTCTCGATTATCTTCGGGCCTCCACCGAAGAGATTTTAGGAAGGTGAATTCTAAACCTTTTTTTTTATTGAATTGCAAACAATGGCCCCTTTTGTTTGTCTCTGATGTGTGCATTATGATTGAATGCCTACTTGATTTATTTCTGGATTTATGAAGAATCTTAGCTCTTCTTTAGAGTTACTGCTTGGAGCCATAAAGTTTTATATCCCTGAAATGTGCTTAGAATTTTGTTAAACATGTTTTGCCTAGGTTTCTAAAGAGTAAGTTATGTCAATTTGGAGTGTTTTATGATTGGTTGTTTCAGTAAGCTTATCATCAGTGGCACTTTATCTTGTGTGTTTTGATTATCCACTGCTCTTTTAATTGTACTAGCCATGTTTACTTGCTTTTATCTAGGAATCATTNCTTGCTCTCCTCTGCAACTCAACGCTGCGAACCGAAGCTCCCCGAAGCTCGCTCCTGCTGTGCCTTCTCTCGTGCGACGAGAATTGTTCGTCCAGCAGCCCTAACCGAATTTCCTTCACTTATGGCAAACCTCCCTACTCGATTATCTTTGGGCCTCCACCAAAGAGATTTTAGGAAGGTAAATTCTAAACCATTTTTTTTATCGAATTGCAAACAATGGCCCATTTTGTTTGTCTCTGATGTGTGGATTATGATTAAATGCCTACTTGATTTATTTCTGGATTTATGAAGGATCTTAGCTCTTCTTTAGAGTTACTGTTTGGAGCCATAAAGTTTTATATCCCTGAAATGTGCTTAGAATTTTGTTAAACATGTTTTGCCTAGGTTTCTAAAGAGTAAGTTATGTCAATTTGGAGTGCTTTATGATTGGTTGTTTCAGTAAGCTTATAATCCGTGGCACTTTATCTTGTGTGTTTTGATAATTCATTGTTCTTTTAATTGTACTAGCCATGTTTACTTGCTTTTATCTAGGAATCATCTGATACGCTAGTGTTACAATGATCTTGTGTAGACATGGGAAAATGGAATCGTTCTTCATTAAATTCAAACTAATGTTTAATAGTTGTTAAAATCGTGGGCTTGCTTACGTCAACCATGAATTATTGAATGTGAACTTTTTCCGAAATGAGTCTTTCTTCTACTATTATTCCAATATTCTTTACTGGAACCTGCTGATTTTTTTAGAAGGATTCACAGACGTACCACATAATTCTCATGGATTTACATATCCAGCACCCAAGTCTTAGAATCAACTTGTATGTCAATCATAAGTACTTGTATGCCTAATACCTAAGCTTTGTTTTACATACATGCCACTCAATTACTATGTGCTTGCATATCTATCACATTAGCTTTAATTTTTACGTGTATACCATACAATGCTTATATTCTTTGCATGTGGAACCTAAGCTTTATAGTTACACCATTCTAATCTTTAACTCTATGTAAGAGGTACTTCTATTTCTTAACGTGAAATGTATCTTTTCACGCTTAGGATTTATATGCTGTTTTGGAAATACTTTGAGCACCATTTTGGAGCAATTTTGACACTGTTTTGGGATGTTTTTGCTTGCTGATTTAGAGAGACTTACACAATGTTTTGAGGCGAATTTAAAGTCTGATTTTAATGCATTGTTTTGGAGCCACTTTAGGTGCCAATTTGAGCTGATTTTGTGCACTATTTTGGAGCCACTATAGGTGCTGGTTTGGGCTAATTTTGATCGTTGTTTTGGAGTCACTTTATGTGTCGATTCAGGCTGATTTTATGCACTGTCTTGGAACAAACTTAAGCACTTTTCTCGAGAGTCCATTTAATTACAGTTGTTGAAAGATTTTAAAAGTATTTTTAGGTTGATTCACTTGCTATTTCCTCTTTTGATTTGTTAGTTTTGAAAGTGGATCAACATTTTCTTTTCGTTTATTTTGATATTTTTGTTAACGGTTAAGTCATAAAGATGGGGATTGATGATTTAATTAATTGGAAGATATAGAAAACCTTAAACACCTTAAGCATAAGTTAAAGAGTAGACTTCCTAGAGTTTCAGGAGCACACCCCAGGTGAGAGTCCATTCACCTAGTCCTCAATATAGGCTTCCTAGATTTTAGGTGCACACCCTAGGTGAGAGTTCATCCACCTAATTCTCAACATAGACTTCCTAGATTTTAGGAGCACACCCTAGGTGAGAGTCCATCCACCTAATTCTCAGCATAGATTTCTTAGACTTTAGGAGCACACTCTAGGTGAGAGCTCATCTACCTAATCCTCAGTGTAGGCTTCCTAGACTTTAGGAGCACACCCTAGGTGAGAGCCCATCTACCTAATCTCTGCAGTGTAACCTCCAAAGGTTTTAGGAGCATACCCTAGGTAAGAGTCCATTCACCTAATCCTCAAATACACAGTAAAACTAGACACTTGATTCTAATTCACAAACTGACTAAGACACTAGACATGATGCACCGAGACGTGACCCATGCTTCCTTAATTAAATCAACAGTGAAATTCCCCCAATAACTTAACCTACAATGAAACTCAGTGTATCGAGATTTAAGCTTGAATATTACACTAAAATCCTCCTAACAATTGAGAAAATTTCTTAACGCCACATATGGATCATCGGACTAGTATGAGTCAGGGTCTAGGTGGCGAGGGCGATGACGATATTGCTCATATGTGCTTAAACGAGGGATACGAAATTAAATTATTAGAATAATATCTCGTACCTCAAGGATCTTCAATAAGGAAGAGGGAATGACCCATGATACTATTCGTCGATTTTTTGTGGGATTGTTGCCCCCGACACTCTTAAGTTGTCAGTAATTCTGGCACGATTAGAGTGACTAACTTGTGGACTATATGACTTTACGAAAATATTTACGAAAATAAAACAAAATCTCTTTTGCATGTTAAAAAGAACTCTGCATAAAAAAGACTTAAACAACAGCTTTTGCATGAAAATCAAATAATTTTTCTATGAAAATTTATAAAAGTCCATGGTTAGTCATTTGGATTGAGGTTAAGAACTACCTCCTGTAGATTGTCGAGTTGACAACTCTTACTCAAGGTTGGGAAGCACACAGCCCAGCTCTGAGCCTCCACTTTTACCAATGTCTTATACCTAGTCCTTAGCTGTCATATGTGGTTACAGGTTTCTTTTGCTCGTGATTTTTACAACTCATTTTTATGACTTTCGTGTTGGGTTTTCTCGCCTTGTTTAATTTTCTTGCAAGTTTATTTAAACCTGCTGCAAATCACATTATGCTCGCAACACTAATAATACAACAGTAGCAGATGCCCAGATATGCTTTTACAATTTATCTACAACATTTTATTTTACTGCATTTTACCTTTCAAATACTTTTTCTTTACCTGCAATTTGATTATTCTGCATGCAAAACCATAACTGAAAAATAAAACCAAAACCAAATCTTGACACCAAAACTGTGAAGCACAAATCACCAATCTCAAACACTTAACCTGGAGTTGTCGTGACGACAGGAGCTTGGAGTCAACTTTGTGAGCAACACTGCAAGGGATTCAGACCGAGCAGTAAGAGGATCTTCTTCAGCATTATCTCTTCCTAGCATAATAACAACCCATAGGACTTCGAGGTAACTCGCCTAACGCAACGTAAATCCTCACATCTTCTTTAGGCTCCTGTACAATCATGTTGTGCAGCGTAAGCCCTAACTCGTCTTAGGTTCCGAGGTTGTCGTGTGACACGATGTAAACTCTCTTATCTCTGCGGGTTATTTGCATAATCGGATATTGCGCAGATATAAGTCCCAAATAAAAAAATTGACATGATTAAACATTCAAATAATATCATCTCTAAAAATGCAGCCACACGGTAGGATAGTTTGGAAAGTCACTGAGGATTCTCCTCAGGATTTATGACATTCCCTACCTTTTCTTTTATTTGGACTCCTGAAATAAATGTTCCTATTTGAGCCACTCTCACTTATCTTTTTCCACGTCCTACCGTGAAAACTTAAACCTTGAATTCTTCAAGACTAAAACCACTGAACATTATCGAGAATTTTCTCACGTGACTTTCGTCATTTGAGATGTAATTAATTATAAGGGCTTGCTTCTATAGGGAACTTGGAACCCAGGTAAAATAAACTCTATTTAATCCTTGTATTATATATGAGAACTTGTCGGTCACACATAATAAGTTCGCAGACCAAACGGGTGTCACAAATCTCTTAGTTTGCAGGATTGAGTCTATTGCCGAGGTCTACACTTATCTTTCGGGAAGGTATAATATTCGCGGTATCGGGCACGATTATGCAAACTATTGGAATGATGAGATCAATTTGGTCTCATTTTTTAAAAAAATTAAAACATACTACTTTCAAAACTCAAGTTATATATCTCTTATATTTAAATTAAATTTCAAAAATTATTGTCATATTCATATTTTCAAATCTATCGAAAAAGTTGACCGATAATGCCCAACCAAGGAGCTTGAAACAGAATCCCCTATGAATCAAATAAATCCAAGGATCTTCATGTTAAAGCAATGCAACAAGAAAACAATAGTCAAAAGAGCTCAAATATTTTCTGAGATCTCAATATATCTTTCCAGCAAAGAGAAATTGCAGCCCAAAAGCTAAACAACCTATAAATTCTTAAAATTCATGCATCAAGAAGAGTTGTAATATAAAAAAAAATCCCGAATAGATGTTCTCGAATAAGGTAACAGGAAGCAAAACCAAGTCACCAAAACCCACTCCTCAAAGCATTAAAAAAAAACTCTAAGCATGCATTCGAATAGGGGCAACAATATGAGCAAAAAGAATTGAGCTATCAAAACAAATCCCAAATGCAGTGATAATCTCAATCTGAGGCAAACCTACCGAATTACCATTCAACATGAAGAAACAAAGAGAACCATAGAAGAGATATTCGTAAGAGAGCCTTATTTCTTCATCAAAGTAATAATCAAACTAGCATATTAATTTCCATTGAACCATTAATCCTATAATCAAAAAGAGGATATCACATGGGCAGCTAATCCAAAAACTGACTCAAGAGGGTAACTACTCCAAATCATCAAGTATAATTGATAGAAGAAAAAGGTTGAAATCTCTATCTATTTCATTAATTTCCATAATCAGATTCTAGGAGTAACTGGAATCTGACCTCAACTTCTTGCTAACTCAAGAACGAGAAGAATAAGAAAAGCCCTGAAACAAAAACTCCCAACAGAGAATGAGCTCTTAAACTATGTCCCCTTGAAATCTCCATAAAAAAAAATCAGCACCCTTGATGCTTCCCCCAAAGGGGTATTTATAGCCATCGAGAGGGCTGGGGCTCACCGACGGTGAGAGAAAAGGAAGGTGACGAGAAACACCTCAAAGGGCAAAGAAAACGTCCAAACTCAAGAACGAGAAGGTTACCAAACTCGTTTAGGCGGGAAAATCTATTACAAGAAAGTGACTGGCAGTTATGACCAGAAGAGAAGGTAAGCCGCCACTGGGGAGGAATACAGTGACCAGAGAAACCGAAAATAGGGTCATCGCTCGGCAGAGAAAAACAAAGGGCTAGGGCACATTTCGGTCCCAAAAAGAGAGGGGAACGCATGTGAGAAAGGATTTGAATGTAGATTTATAAAATATCTTTTATATAAAAGAAAACTTTATCAAATACATTTTTTTCTATTAAAGATAATATTAAAAAAATATTTAATTTCGTGTGATTTACTCGTGCACGGCGCCATAACAAAATGGGTGTCATCTCTAGCTAAAATTAACGTTCCGGACACAACGGCGTGGTCCGTTTCATCATCCAAAATCATCTGGACAAATTCGTCGATGATCGCGTCAAATTAACTTTGATTCGTGCGCGACGCAACAAATGAAATTATTTTGACCCGATCGGAGTCGTTCAACAAATATATCATTGACCGGTCCTCACATAAGCGACGACCAAAGTCAAACACATCGCTCGCAGTGACAAGTCAAACATCGCACACGCCATGGTGTTCACTTATGGCTTTTAAATTCCTATGGGAACTCAGCAAGAGTTTCGACATGTTCAACTATAATCGACTCAACTGGACATCGAGGATTAAAAACCGTTAATATGAAACTGCAAGGAGCGAAGAAATGGTTTGAATTTTTAAGTCGTGTAGATTCCATTCTATCCCTCTAGGAGAGTCAAAATAGAAATCCTAAGGCTAGATCCTAGGGTATCTAAGGAAGAGAAAAGAATACCTCAAAATGAGGTCAACAATGATTTTTATTTATTTTGAATAAGTTTACCATAAGTTCCAAGCGAAGTTAGTTGGAGAGTACTAGAGAAGAAAGATGTTGATATGACTAATATTCAAGTTAATAAAGATATGTACACTAGAGTTTTAACTTGTGTTCGAACAGAAGGAGAATTGACCAAGTATTTTTCTATTTCAATTGGATTACATCAGAGATCAACTTTAAGCACATATCTTTTTGCTTTAGTTATGGATGCTCTCACTGGACATTTACAAGAGGATGTACCATGGTGCATGTTTTTCGTTGATGATACCCTTATTATGGATAAAACTAAAGAAAGAGTTCAGAAAAAAAATTGAATTATGGAGGTCTACATTGAAGTCTAAAGGCCTTAGTTTGAGTAGAACTAAAACTGAATACATGGAATGCATTTTTAGAAGTAGTAGCTCTAGTGGCAAAGTTGTAACTATGAGTGATCAAATCATTAAAAGGTGTGAACGTTTTAGATATCTCGAATCTATTATTCAAAGTGATGGTGATATAGATGGAGATTTTCTCAGAAGAATTCATGTTAGTTGGTGGAAGTGGAGGAAAACATTGGACCAATTATGTAATAGAAAAGTAACACTTTGATTGAAAGAAAAATTTTATAAAATGGAGGTGAGACCTACAAGGCTACAATGCTCTGCCACAGAATGTTGGCCCTTAAACTAGAAGCAAAAAACAAAATTAATTTTTGCTGATATGAGAATGCTTAGGTGGATGAGTGACTTGAAACTTACAGACAAAATGTGAAATGAATATATCCATGTTAGGGTTGGTGCAGCTCCAGTTGCGGGCAAGATTAGAGAGAGTCGTCTTAGATGGCTTGGTTATATTAAACGTCGGTTATCTGATGATCCGGTTAAGAGAATAGATGTTTTAGCTTCGACTGATGTTAAGAAAGACAAATGTAGACCTAAAAGGACTTGGGCATATTGTATAAAAAATGATCCTAATCTATTATAATTAAATGAAAATATGACACTCAATAGGACGCAATGGAGAAAAAGGGTTCATGCAGTCACCCCACTTAGTGGGATAAAGACTTGTTGTTGTTGTTATTGTATGTGCGGATTATTCTTTTTTTTGGGATTTAGTTATTCAAATTATGATGTTAAATTTTCAGAAGAGGATGCCCATGTCACAAGTGTGATGCTTGCTTTTCCAGTGAGATTTATTAATAATATGAATTACTTTCTCTTGTATGAAATCTCGATTATATGCATTGATTTTGTAATTCTGAACTTTCTAGCCATTAATTTCTAATATAAACCAATATATCATCTATCAAAATTGAATTATAAAGTTTTAAGTCTCCATGAAAGCTGATGAATAAATGTTCAATATTAATAGCTATCATTTCAAAATTACACGCTACATGTTATATCTGTATTAGTAACTCCTGACCACAAGGAGTCCTACATTTGATTTGATAAAAAAAGCTTAAGACAACTTAAAATTAGGATTGCTGACTAATAAGAAAAAAAATACAATTTAAATAAAAATCATTTAGTTATAATTCTAAGAAATTTTAACAAAATTATAATGAAGATAAGTATAATATTCCTAAATTTGATGGATGAACAATTTTGTGGTATTTTCAAAATGATAGATAAACTAAAAGAATTCTTTGAAAAATATAAAATGTCAGATTTCAAAAACAATTTAGGCTGCCTAAAAAAAGTATAGAATATCAAAGGTTCTAGTGAAGTGTTGTTACAAAAATAATAATTGGTATGAATGAAAGCCAAAACTTAAATAACAATTTGTTTATCCATATATAGGAGGTCATGACATTATTAATTTTAGAAATTTAAACAAGAGAATAATTCTATTTGGATAACTTCTTTAATTTAAAAATATTAGAGCTAAATATCATTTGCTTAGAGATAATGAGGTTGTTAACATATATTTCATTAAAACTCTTGAGCAATAAGAAAATTTCACTAACAATAACAAACAAAGCTTCCTACAAAACTTTAGACTGCAAAAGCTATTCTATTTAAAGTAAATTACACGAAAATTTCTGAGGTATAAATAAAGTTCCTCGTTGATTCATATTTTTAAAAACACTATTTTTAGGTCCCTAAAGTTCATAACATGTCAACACAACAAATTAACACGCGTTATAGCTAAATAGCCTAGCTTGTCTCCTATGCTACTTGCATTCAAGGATGCACTGAAGAATAAAATGCATCTTATGGCATGTGTAAGCTATAGTGCATGGTACTTGTGCTAGCACTACTACTTAATTTATTGTTTATTTTAGTTTATTGATTTATTTAAAATAAAAGAATAAATAAATAAAATTTGTTAAATGTTAGACAGCATGATGAGAGTGTTTCATTGCTAAATTTAGTTCTCAATCAAATGGATTTATTTTATGGTCTAATTAAAGCAATATGGCATATTCCTAGAAAGTAAAATCTTTATCATATGTAAGGTTTTAACCTGCAAAACTCTATAAGTATTGTATAGCAATCAACTAGGCAGAGCTTATAGAATGATATACAACTCGTCTTAAGAAAGTGAGCCAACATAAAGCACAATTTATGACCAGTAGCAATGTGATTTATCTTATAATTACCCTCTTCTTGAAAATATTGCACCTTTGCTTAATAATTTTAAAGAAAAATCTTCAACAACTAATAAAAGTATCAAATAAGCTTAATTAGCAGCCTACGCTTTACCAATTAAAGGAAAGATAAAAAAAAAATAGATTTCTATTGAAATCCAATGGTTAGACTCCTATTCTTTGCAATTCCAAGGACCTTCAAATAGAAGAAGTAGCTTTTGCACAAGTTTACATGTTATTTATATGCATCAATTAAAATGAATTCCTATGCAGAAGAAAGCTCTTATATGATTCACAAATGCTTCATGGACAAGAAAAAAAATCACCCTTCTGGATATTGGCTATAATTTTTATCTAGATTTTTGGGATGTAAAATTGCTGCATGAACCATTTTTCGAACTGGTTAATGTCAGAGGCAAGTTTAACGTGGTTGATGATGCCCGCCCAAGCATGTTCGGTGGACGTCCACTTGAAGTTGGATAAGTATTTGAATCACTCTAAGGGCATCCCATGTGTCTTTTCTCAATCCCATGCCTATCTCACTTTCAGTAATTCAATTCTTGATACTTATTCTAATTGGGTTACGCTTCCTCAGTGAAGCTACAAGGCTACACAAATCAAATAATCAACTTTGTTGCTATTATGAAATGTCCATTCAAAAGTCTTCCTGTGACGTCTGCTAACAAAGCATTCCTCAAGCGTCTATTAAAACTGTATTCAACCAAGTTATCCAATAATATAAGCCAAGAAGAGCCCTTTTTATTTTTATTAACCGATTGTATGACGTTACTCAATTCCATCGTTATTCACACAACGTAGTCATCTCAACATTCAGTGAATTTACCATAAGCACGGTTTTGACAGATATGCGATTCAAACAGTTTCCCAAGAAGAAAGCAATTTTCTTTCACCCACAAAACTTCTCCCTCATTTCAAACTCACTTTCACCAATGAAAAATGAATAGAAAATGCTGAATCATGGCTTTGCCAAATAGTTGCCTTCCTGGATTCTAATCTATATCATTGTAATTAGTGAATGATTAATGAACCTTTATAAATGAGATTTGATACTTCCCCTCTCATGTTACACTTAGTACATATTATAATAAGTTGTTAGGTATCATATCAAAATTTGAATTAGAGAAAGATAACAATAACGACCCTACTTTCAACCGTTCAATTTTTATCATATCCATGACTTTCATAATGAGAAACCATGTCTCAAATATCTAGATTCAANGCCCCCCCCCCCCCAACCATTAAATTCTCTTCAAAAACTTAAATTCTTTAAATTAACAATCCAATTAAATGAAATTATTGGAAGGAGGACGGTTGCTGGTTGGAACTTGGAAAGTACAATTGAATGGGGATAGCAAGTGAAATAGTGATTGGGAAGTATAATAAGATCTAACAAGGTATCTCCCCATCATGTCTCCTGACGCCAAAGGAAATGTTCATGATACAGTAAAATCCACATTAATACCAATTTGATTTAGCCAAAATAATTAAGTTAAGCTAAACTGAATATGAAGAAGGATTTCATTACTACGAAAGAAAAAAGACATGAGATAAAAGGGTATATACACAGCCAAAGTAATTGAAACTCGCTTACCCAAGATAACTAAATTAATCATAACATTTAAACAAATAATTCACCCAAATTGGAATCTATCACTCTCTTCTCATTAAACTCTCTTCAAAATTCATTTCCTTAATAAACCAATATATCTATGCAACAGGTCTTTCCGTAATAAATTAATATGGTTTTGCAGTGTCCCAATCCACATATAATATGAAGTGTGTTTGTGTACACATGAATTTTGTAATGAAATTAAATTTGCATATATTTGTCTTATCAATGTGAAGATATTGTTATATGGATGATTGAGCATATGATCTCGGATTATTTATATGATGTTCAATCGTACACATGATCCTTAATCATACAATAAGGTTAGGGACCGTGATAGAATCTGTTGAACATAGTACGATTTAATAATTTGTAATCAAGTGACAAAAGACTGTTGAAACTTCAACAAATTTTGACACAGGCATTCCACTTACTGTTTTATTGAATATGAACTCCATTAGAATTGGATTAGGTCATTGTTTTATTTCTTATTTGATATTTCATGTGTTAAAAATCTAAAAATATTGTTTCTGTTATTTCTATTTTTACTTTTTGTGTCTTCTTTGTTTTACTTATTCCTTTGTGAATATTGCTGGTATATTGCATTTCATGCAAGTTTAGAGTCTATCACTTGCTAGTTCTAGGCTTGTATGCTTAGAACTGGACTAGTTGAACTTGTACCTTATGACCCTGAATTAGAAAGAGCCGAAAAAAAAAAAGAAGATTAAAAAAAATATATCACAAAGAATGTAGGAGGGATGGCAAACCCTCAGAAAAGGAATATCATGCCTATACCACTTAGGGAATTTTCCAACCGTAGGATAGATGAAATCTACAGGAGTATAAATAACCCTAGCATTAAAGCCGACACGTTTGAACTCCAACTTATTATCATTTGTGTGCTCCAAAACAATCAATTTAGAAACTCACCTGTAGAAGACTCCAATCTTTATATAGTTATTTTCTTAAAGTTATTTGTGACCTTCAGAAATAATTGTATCTCTAATGATGTTGTTGGACTTCGATTGTTTCCTTTCTCTCTTAGGGATAAAACAAAGATTTGGTTGAATTCTTTAGCCCTAGGATCCATAGCGCTCAAAAATTTCTAGCAAAGTATTTCCTCCCTTCAAAAACTGTCAAACTCAGGAATGATATCATATCTTTTACTCGGTTAGATATTAAATCCATTTATGAGTCTTGAGAAAGGTTTAAAGAGATGCTTAGCAAATGTCCCACCACCCCTTACTAGAGTGGCTTTTAATTCAGACATTTTATAATAGCCAGTGGGTTTGTTGAGGTCAAAATTGATGTACATATAAGGGGTCGCCTAGTCAAAACCTTTTAAGGAGACTTACTCACAAATTGATAATATGACTACGAATAATTTTCAATGTTCTTCAAAAAGAGTAAACTCTAAGAAAGTAGTCAGTGTTCATGACAGATTTTAACGATCTTAACCTAACAAGTGGTTGTTATGTTATTTCGAGGAAAATAGATAAAATAGGCTTTAATCCAATGCAAGGATCACTACCTAGTAATGCAACAGCCTACATACCAGTAGGAGATTCTTGTACTAATATTGTGGAAAACTCAAACGCCACAAGAGATAGGTTCAATTAACCGTCTTTTAACACTGAAAACCCAAGTCAGAAGAATCACCCAAATTATAAACAGAATAAAAATAATCAATGTGTAAGAAATCAACATTGTGGTAGTAACCAACCCAACGTTGTAGGTAATTGGAATAACTAGGGTAATGGCAACCCTAGACTTACCTACCCTACTAGATTCACTTTTGATTCCCATTTTATGGAGAAGAAATTGTCATTGGAAAAAATAGTATTGAACAAGTGGGATCAAATTCAAAATTATTTTGCAGTCAAACAATATTGAAACATAAATTGGGCAAATAGCAAACTCATTGAGTCAGAGACACCAAGGGACTTTACCTAGAAATTCAGAGGTGAATCTAAAGGACCATAATGTAGAGCACTATAGGAATTACGAGTGGGAAGGTACATGAGGAGCCTAGAGTGGAAAAGCCTAGAATAGAGGAGCCCGAATCTGACCTTAATAGGCCTCTAGTAAAACTAACCTAGAACTTAGGAAAACACCTTCACCACCTAGAATAGAATATGAGAGATCATCACTACCTTTTCCTCATATGTTAATTAAACAAAAATAGGACCAACAATTCACTAAGTTTTTGGAAATGTTCAAGAAGCTCAATATTAATATTCCGTTTGTTGAATGAATGCTTAGTTTCTTGAAATTTATGAAGGAGCTTTTGAACAAGAAATACAAATTTTCAAACTTTGAAATTGTGGCAATAACAGAAGAATGTGGTGCTATAATTCAAAGAAAACTCCCACAAAAACTAAAAGTTTCTAGTAGTTTCATCATTTCATGCACTATAGGAGACCAGTTTATGGAAAAAATATTATATAACTCTGGAGCAAGCATAAATCTAGTGTTTTTTTCAATGTTTGAAAGACTAGAACTATGAGAGTTTCAATCTACTATGATAACCTTTTAATTATCTATGAATTGAAGTTGTTCAAATTATTTGTCAATAAAATGTAAACAGCTCCAGTCTCGACATGAATGAGTAAAATTTCACGCATAAAGGTGACTCCATATATTTGAAATAAGAATAATGATCTTGGTAATGTTGAGTTAAATGTGATCTTCACAATAATAAAGCGTTGTGGAAAGGGCATACCTTAGGGGAAAGTATACGGACATTTAAAATAAGAAAACCCACTTACAAGTTTTAGCCTTTAAGCTGACTGTCACAAATCATTGGTATAACAAAAAGCCTTCTTAATAGAAAAAAATAATTTTTATTTCCTATTTATGGGAGCAAAAATTCAATTGCAAAGCTTAAGCCAACATTTGCATGTTGACCATGCTAAGGTGACTTGAAGCGATTTAAAGAATCATCACTAATGCTAGCCACAACGCTTCATGGTTAATATTCAAGTTAATAATTGTTAAGACAAATGAATGGGAAGTAAAAGTGACCCACAGAAGAGGGTTCCACATTTAGTCAAGTTCAGATGTCCCAATGATAACTGGAGTTATGACCTAAACCAATTCAATAGATAAATCAGGCTGATCCATTAGCCAATCCAACCCTGTTTAAATGTCTTGAAAATCTTCTAATTTATTTGATTGAATTACGGTGGCTGTTCTAAAATGGATAATTTCAATCCCAAAGCTTGAATATCCCAATATGTGTAATTAGTGCAGCATTTGTAATATGAGAGAGTCCGAAAATAATACATATATATGTATACAAGGAGCGGAAACAATAGTACAGTTGTTGTATCTAGACAAATAAGATAACGAAAGTTCATGAAATTAGGTATAAAAGTTATATAGATATTCTTTAATAGTCTAAGTAACAACATATCCAAAAACTATGGAAGGAACAAAATCACTAAATGACATAGCAAAGATATCCTACCAATATATGTTGTTGTTGATATGATTGCAATTCTTAATAAAATGATAAAAAAAAGTTAACTGATATACATATTTATTCAAAATTCTTGCTCAACATATGGCATTCATACCTTGACTTGATTCTGAGAAAACACACATGGGAACAAAATCTTTGAACATGTTCAAGGAATAGCTCTTGGGTGTATTGACACCATCTTTCTGAGCCAACTCCATCTTGAACTGCCATCTCATAATCATTAATTGTAGCAAAAAAGGTGTTAGACATGGGAAAAAATAAGTAAAGGAAGCAACATATATAATTATTCTTCTAATAGATCCTGTCAGCTAGGTTAACAAGGGTTATGAATATAAATAAACCAGCAGATTCCATATTTTCTAGCAAATCATAAGGATTTGCATGCTGTTTACAGTTATCAAGAACTTTTCAATGACACTACTTAGCCAGTGGTAGCTCTCCATAATTAATCATATGATGATAGACATTAAGGGATATCTACATAAAAATAAGTAAAGTCTTTGGATATATTAAACTGTAGACCTTCCAGTTCTTATATTTGATCATGTGAGACTGAGAAATAAGGGCATGTTTGGTTATGTTGTATATTCCATTTTTTTTTTTCCTTTTGTTTCAGAACAGAAATACTTATATTAGAAAACATGTTTGGTAAGTTGTTTCTATTTTTCTTTTATTTTATTTTATTTTATCTTTCGTTATGGAAACAAATTAATGTGTTTTTAGAAATTTTGAAAACACCATATGAAGTGTTTCGCTTTTTTTCAAACCACCTATAATAAAACTTCCATATTTCTATTTTAAGTAAAAAAATCAAGGGGAAAAAACAAAAACAAATATGAGCAGGAGACATGTTGCCCGGCAATGAACTTGGCATAAACCTTTTGATACCATAAATTCTCAATTATTGTCCTGTGAAGAAATCAGCCAATAGTCGTGAAGGCTAATACTTAAAATTTTGATGCAATTGCATGGGAAATTTATAGTTAAAATATTTCTTGTGATTTAAACTTCCTTAGCAGACATTTTTAAAGCAGCAATAAGTAAAACCTGTACAAAACTTCTATGATGATTTTCTAGGTTTTCCCAGAGAATTTTATTGAGATCATAGTAAATGAAATCTAATATGGAAGTAAAATATTAGAGAATATCATATTAAATGCAGCTGTGATGAGGAAAATAATTACAGACATAAACTAAGAGTTAGACTTCATTCATGTACCAAAAAAACAAAATAATGACGACAAAAAATCTGTCACGGACAAAAGTAATTGAGGTCAGAAAAAATAAAAAAATGGTGTTATCCTTACTGTTAGAACAACTGAATGTCAATAAAATTCCAAATATAACATGGGAAAAAATAGTTGGATCAGGTTTACACACAATGTGTATTGGGAAGTGTCAATCCGCATTAGGAAGGAATTTATTTCTTTTAGTCGGAAAAAATAAATAAATTCACTGATTGTGTTTCCTTTATTAGGAATTTCATTTTCTTATTTTTTTTTCTTATTTTAGGGGATTCTTACTTGATTTCCTTTCAACATTATATATATAGCAAGGAGCAAAGCATGGTTTGAGAGAAATAAAATTCCTTCAAGAATTCTACATGGTATTAGAGCCCTAACATCGATTTCATTGGGCTGCAGCCTTAGTCCTCCCCGTCAACGAGGGCAGATTCATAGAAACCTCCGGAGCCATTGTTCGATGACATCCTTGCGTATGCACGCCTACTGTTTCCTCTCTGGCGTGTCATAGTGCTCATTCATGCTCGTGCGTTCTACCCGAACACCTCGATCAACCCATCCACTCTGTTGGAACATCACGCCGTCCGATCCTTCCGTTCGACGAAATTACAGAAGCACCTCCTCTCATAAGCACGAGTCAATTATTGTCATCCAAGATGAAGATCTTTTGGGCATTATCCTTCCTCAACACTGGTGTAATATGAATCCTTCTGTTCTTGCATCACAGATATGTTTGAATTGTTCAATTTCAAAAAATTAGCTAGTCTTCTCATCCTCTCATGACATTGTCATTGCTCCGGCCAGCAAACAATTTAGCTTGCCCTAGCCTCGACCCGATGAGTCGTCGGCTTGCAAACAGCCCCACCTCTCACCAAGAGCCAAACACTTGGAAACCGACAGTTGTGCATCTCCCTCTAGTTCCTCTTCACTCGTCCAACAATTGATTTCTCGATTCGAATTTCACAATTTTATTATGGTCAAACATTGCATGGCATCACAACCCTCTTCCTCGGAAGTTACCTATTGATCCAAACATGTCTTCAATCCCTACCATACTTGAAAACACCTCCTGCATATTCACAAACCATAAACTGCATGAACATAATTTACTTCAATGGCCGCAAACCTCTTCATGTACATTTGTATCAAAGGGAAAGAACATCACACGAACGAAATTTCAGCTCCATAAATGACTGATTCAAATTATCAGACCTGGAAAACTAATGACAACATGGTTATGTCATGGTTAATAAATTTCATGACCACAGAGGTCGGAAAAAACTTTGTACTTTATAGAACAAAAAAAGAGATATTGGATGCTGCATGTGAAAAAATACTCTAGCAATGAAAAACTCCTCAGAGCTATTTGAGATTGAAACCAGACTGCATGATCTACGACAAGAAGAATTGCTTGTTATTTAATATTTTAAGACTCGTTGTTGGTTGTAATTGGATATGTACGAGATTCATTCCTGGAAATGCCCTGGTGAATTTGTCTTGTATAGAATTATTGAACAAAAAAGAGCCATAAAATTCCTCCTTGGAGTAAAAAAAGATTTAGATGAAGTTCAGGGGAGAATCATGGGAAATTGGGAATTAAACCAAACCCTGCCACTTGGGAAGCCTTCAAAAGGACGAGGTCAAAAAGAAGTTGATGATGACATACAATCATACCACACCATGAGTTGAAAGATATGTTTTGTATACTCAAAATTCTTCTTAAAGCAACAACTCCAAGCAAGGACGACCATGGTGAGGCCATTATAAAAAACGTGGTCATGTGAAGGAAAAATGTTGGAAATTAGTAAACCAACAGATTGAAAGGTATCTAATGGAAGATATAATAGGGAGAATCGTGCAAATGCTAATGTCACAACCAATAACAATGCAAAAGTTAGACCATTTACCAGGGAGCAAATTGAGACAGTGCAGAAAATATTAGGTCATGGTTATAGCTTTGGACAAGTACCACAAACCTTTACGGAGCAACCGATCAGTTTGTTGGCACACCAAGTTACTTTACCCCATTCTCTTGTTGTTCAAAGCAATAGACTAAAATTTTGGACAGTTGAATCAGGAGCTTCAGATCATATGAAAGGAGATACCAATGTCTTCAAAAATTACAAGCATCACTCTACAGTTCAAACAGTTGTTCGTTGATTCTCTTCAGTAGTAGGAACTGAATTAGTTGAATTGACAAAGGATCTTCACTCTTATATGTTTTTTATGTTTCAAAATTAGACTTCAATCTACCCTCAATCAGCAAACGTAAACGTAACTTAAAATGAGTGGCAAAATTTTATTCTAATTTTTTTTTTATTACAGGTAGTGGAATCAGACAAGGTGATTGGCAGTGTTGAGACGCATTGTGGTATTTATCTACTAAAAAAATAATCACATTGGTAAAAAAGTTCATCCATCAAGTTGTATTTCTAAGTATAGTTCTATTAATCTAGTTTTTAATTACAAGTTTGTTTTAAGGTTTGTTTGAGACAGCTGCATTTGTTTAAAGAAATAACTATGAAGCAGCTGAAGAAATTGTTGCTTAAAAATTGTGGCAGTTATTATTAAAAAAAATTTGAAAAAATAAGGCCGCAACTTTCTAGTAGCCACCGCGAGTAGCTGAATCTGGTGGGACAACGCGGCCTTCAGCTGCACTATTTTGAGAACTCAGGTAAAACTTAATTTTGCCAAATAAAAAAAATATGGTGTGACACTGCACCGCCACCGAACCACCTCCCCAAACGCACCCTTAGTTGAAAGTCAAGAGTGTTAAGCCACTGTCACCTTGGTCATCCAAATTTTGATTAAATTGAAAAAAAATTTTACATTTCTTTATCAATAAAAAATTTCATTTCTATCAATGTGAAATGTGTCAACATGCAAAACATACCATACATGTATATTCAAAAGTACGATACAAGACTTCACATCCTCTTGCTATAATTAATAGTGATATTTGGAGACCATCTCAAGTAAACTAGACATGATCATTATGAATTCATAGATGATCATATTAGAATGAGTTGGACATTACTTATGAAAGAAAAATCCAAAACTGCCATTATATTTCAATCCTTCACTCCATGATAGTTACTCAATTCCAAAGTAAAATTTAAGTTCTTAAAACAGATAATACTAAGGAATATTTTAATTCCACTCTTGGTCCTTATCTTTCCAAGCATGGTATCATCCATTTAAGTTCTTGAGTGGACACTCCTAAAAAAATGGGGTCGCTCAGAGGAAGAACAGAATTTTACTTAAGGTGGCTCATGCCATTATGATCCTTAATCATGTGCCTAAACATTTGTTGGGAGAAGTTATACTCACAATCACATATGTCATCAATATAATGCCTAGTCGTGTTCTAAAATTTCGAATCACTCTTAATATTCACATGGAATCTTAACCACAAATTCACTCTTTTCTTCTAACTTACCATTGAATCTCTTTGGTTGTTCCACCTTTGTTCACATCCATCAACAACACCACACCAAACTCAATCTCCAAATCTCTTATTTGTGGAATTACGCTCCTTATTATTTACTTTAATTCTATTTAGTACTTGTTATATTTAGTCATAGTATAAAAAGGGTAATTCATTAATTATAGGTATTTATGTTTATTCTGTATTATAGGAATTACTTAATTGTAGGAAGATTTCTTTCCTCCTTCTATTACTTGAACTCGCCTATTTATAGGTGAATTATCCATGTATTCATGGGAGAAAGCATTATTCAAAATTCACATGGTATCAGAGCCATCAAAAAGAAGTCTCTCCCGCTCGGCTCGATCACGGTCCTTCTCTCCCGCAATCGTCCTTGTCCGAGCGCTGCTCTAGTTTGCGCCTGTCACGATCATCCGCATCTGAGCGTCTCTCCAGATCGTCCGAGGGCCTGTTCCGATCGCCCGCGTCCCGATCGACCGCATCCGAGCTCACGCAGCCCTAGTGCGCACCTCTCCCGCGATTGTCCGCACCTGAGCGCCGACTCTTCTTCCGCGATCGAGCACAGCCAGTTCCAGCCGTGCTCCTCGTCGACGCAACCTCATCTCTGGTCATTCTGCTGGCCACCTCTCCTCTCCAATGACTAAGTAGGCCATGTCTGCAACTCTTCCTCCACCAGTGATGTCACTTCTAAGCACCCCTCGGCGGTTGGGTCTCAATTGCCCAGCAATTCAGACAATAATTTTGTCCTCATCACCAGTCACAAACTCACCGGCCAGAATTACCTCCAATGGTCGCAGTCAGTCACGATGTTCGTATGCGGCAAAGACAAAGATGACTACCTCACTGGTGATGCTCCAGCTCCGATAACGACAGATCCGACATACAAGACTTGGAAATCCGAGAATAATATGGTTATGGCCTGGCTTATTAACTCGATGGCACTTGATATTGACGAAAATTTTCTTCGTTATGGAATGACTAAGGAAATCTGGGATGATGCCCATGATACCTATTCTAGTTCGGACAATACAAGCGAACTATTTGTTGTTGAGACCATTCTTCATGACTATTCTGCTTAAATCCGCTTAGTACATCTGTATTCCATTCCAGCGTTAATAATGATAGTGAAATCATGTATCTTCATTAAAGTTTAGGTCATTCCAATTTTATGTACCTTGGGAAACTATTTCCTCATTTATTTATAAATAAAAGTTCTACCTCTTTTAATTGCGAATTTTGTCAACTTGCCAAACACACTCGTACTTCATTTTCTCGTTTATCATACAGACCCACTCGTCCCTTTTCTCTGATCCATAATGGCGTCTGGGGTCCTTCTCGTGAAAAAAATATTTCTGGGGCCCAATGGTTCGTGTCCTTTATTGATGGTCACACACGGGTGACATGGATCTATCTTATACGTGACAAATCCGAGGTAGGACCAATATTCCGTGCATTCTATTAAATGATACTCACTCAATTTGACACAAAAATCCAGACTCTTAAAACAAATAATGCACGAGATTTTTTCAACACCTCCCTAAGAACTTTTCTTACTCAACATGACATCCTTCATATTGGCACGTGTGTTGATACTCCCCAACAAAATGAGGTTGCCGAGCGGAAAAATCGTCACTTGTTGGAGGTAGCTCGCTATCTCATATTTACCACATCGGTCCCTAAATGTTATTGGGGTGAGACAACATTGACCGATGCCTACCTCATAAATCAGATGCCCTCTCGTATTCTGGGTTTCCGTAGTCTAATTGATGTCCTCCTTCGCTCCTTTCCAAATACATGTACACTCTCTTCAGTTATCCCTACTAAACTATTTGGTTGCTCCATCTTTGTTCATATTCACAAACAACACCGCAGTAAATTATACCCCAAATCTGTTAAATGCATATTCATAGGGTATTCGACCAACACGAAATACTACAAGTGTTATTGTCCTTCAACTAAAAAAATATATAATTCTATGAATGTCACATTTTTTGAACATCAATTATACTACCAAGAGTCTGTCATTCAGGGAGAGAGTCGTAGTGAACAACAACCCTGTGTTCCTTTACCAACTGACACAGGTCCCTCACTGACTGTCAAACCTCCTCCATCTCCTATTCAACCTCCTCAGTCTACACAACCCACACCTTCTCCTATTCAACCTCCTCAGTCTACACAACCCGCTCCTCAGGAACTTCGAGTCTATACAAGACGAAACAGAACTGCTGAAAGAATAGAGAACCTAACACCGCTTCCAGCTGTTGTCCAAGAATCTAATCCGACTCCAAAACCCTCTGAAAATCACTCAGGTACGGAATCTATAGACACTAGTGATTATGAGCTTACCCCACCTGTGAAAGATGATTTTGATGTTCCTTGCACTCAACATCCTATTGCCCGATTTGTTTCATATGAGAGGTTATCTCCTCCCTATCATGCATTTGTTACTGCTATTGACAACATAAAAATTCTGAATTCTATTCAGGAAGCTCTCTCACACCCGGAATGGAGAAAAGCTGTGAATGAAGAAGTTGTTGCACTAGAAAAGAGTGGAACGTTGATTGTGTCTGATTTTCCCAATGATACAAGACTAGTAAGATGTAGGTGGTTATTTACAATCAAATGTAAGGCAGACGGAAGCATAGATCGGTTAAAAGCCCAACTGATTGCAAAAGATTATACTCAGTCATACGAAATTTACTACCAAGAGACATTTGCCCCAGTAGCCAAACTGAACTCCATTAGAATCCTACTCTCCATTGCAGCAAACCGAGACTGGCCCATTATGCAACTTGATGTCAAAAATGCATTCCTTAATGGAGATCTTGAAGAGTATATATACATGAATTTACCGCCTGGTCTTGAAGGGCCCTTCCCTAGTGGCAAAGTATGCAAGCTCCAGAAATTTTTGTATGGTCTCAAACAACTCCCCGTGCTTGCTTTGCCCAATTCACCAATTCAGTAATCAATTGCGGTTATACTTAAAGTCAGACTAATCATGCAATGTTCGCAAAAAGATCCAAGAAGAAGATTGATGTACTTATTGTGTATGTTGATGACATCATTCTTACCAGTGATCACACTGAAGAATTGACAAAGCTGAAGAAGTTTCTAGCCCATGAATTCGAAATCAATGACCTTGGAGACTTGAAGTTCTTCTTGAGAATGGAAGTTGCAAGATCCTAAATGGGGATAGTCGTAACTCAAAGGAAGTACACATTGAACCTATTGAAAGAAACTAGTATGTTTGGATGCAAACCAATGGATACTCCAATAGACCCGTATAAAAAGATTGAAATTGAGAATGATAGTTTACCAGTCGACAAAGGATGATATCAGCAACTTGTTGGAAGACTTATTTACTTATCCCACACCATACCAGACATAAGCTTTTCAGTAAGCATAGTAAGTTAATTCATGAACTGTCTTACTGAGGAACATATGAGAGCTGTCAACCGTATCTTAAGATACTTAAAGATGACACCAGGGAAAGGATTATTATTCAAAAGAAATGATAGTCAAAAGGTAGAAGTCTTTACTGATGCTGACTGGGCAGGAGATATATTCACCCGACGATCAACCTCTGGGTATTGCTCTTATGTATGTGGCAATCTAGTGATATGAAGAAGCAAGAAGCAATCGGTGGTATCTCGGAGTAGTGCAGAAGCAGAATACAGAGCACCGACGCTTGGTATCTGTGAAGGAATGTGGATCAAAATATTTCTCAAGGAGCTTGGAATTATGGGAGAAAATTCTATCAAGATGTTCTGTGACAATCAAGCAGCAATCAATATCGCAAAGAATCTTGTTCATCATGACCGAACGAAACACATTAAGATTGCTCGGAACTTCATTTCAGAGAAGGTGGGCAATGGAATCATTGAATTGGTCTATAATCCTTCTAGAGACCAAACCGCAAACATTCTCACCAAAGCAATCCTTGAGTCAAGTTTTGATGAGCTAACCAACAAGTTGAGCATGTACAATCTGTACAACCCACCTTGAGGGGGAGTGTGGAATTACGCTCCTTATTATTTACTTTAATTCTATTTAGTACTTGTTATATTTAGTCATAGTATAAAAAGGGTAATTCCTTAATTATATGTATTTATGTTTATTCCGTAATTATAGGAATTACTTAATTGTAGAAAGATTTCTTTCCTCTTTCTATTTCTTGGACTCGCCTATTTATAGGTGAACTATCTATGTATTCATGGAAAAAAGCATTATTCAAAATTCACAATACACAACACCATGAATGTCACATTCTTTGAGAATCAATATTACATTCCCAGTTTTGAATATAAAGACGAATAATCAAGAATATCAAATTTGGGATCTTCTCGAAGACACTCAAACTGAATCAAACCCTATCACTCAAATAACTGAATCAAATCCTACAACTCAACCAGCTCCACTTCAAGAACAAAACTCTATCGCTAAAAATGTCACAAGTGTCTCTACTCCACATTAACTTGACACCAATGATCAAGAACTTCGTGGCTATACAAGAAGGAAAAAGACCACTGAGCATGTAGAGAGCCTAAACAAAGTCCTCCTATACCTGATAATCATAATTATATAAATTATTTATCTCATGTACAAAGGTTCACCGATCATCCATTCAAAAAATATGCAGCTTATGGAAAATTGTTACCTATCATCTTACAAAACTTTTGTGACAAATCTTGATAGTGTGCAGGTTATCAACTCTATTCAAGAGGGTCTAAAAGTTCCAGCATGAAAACAATCAGTTGAGGACGAAATTCGAGCTATAACAAATAATAACACGTGGACGCTTGTAGAATTACCTCATGGAGAGAAGCTTGTAGCCTGCAAATAGATATTATTGATTAAATACAAAGGAAATGGAATTGTAGAGAGGTTTAAAGCGAGATTACTGGCAAAATGCTTCACACAGTCATATGGGATTGACTATCAGAAAATCTTTGCGCTTGTTGCCAAGCTCAACACTATTATCAGTAAAACAAGATTGGCCTTATATCAACTGGATATAAAAAACATACTCTTGAATGGGGACCTTGATGAGGAAGTCTACATAATCATACCTCTAGGTTTGAAAAATAGGTTGAATAACAAGTTGGTTTGCAAGTTGAAGAAGTCATTATATGGCTTGAAGGAATCTTTTTGTACTTCGTTTGGTAGGTTTGCTAAGACTATGATTATAAACGAATATCATCAGTGTCATTTTGATCATACAATTTGTTAAATCCAATATTAGAGGTAAAATTACTATTCTCATGGTATATGTAGATGATATTATTTTGACATGTGATGATTCTAAGAAATGGTTGTACTATAAAGTATGCTTGTAACATAATTTATGATCAAGGACCTTGAGAATCTTCAATATTTTCTGGGAATGGAGGTGGCTCAGTCTAAGGAGATAATTATCATAACTCAAAAGAAGTACACCTTAGATATGTTAAGTGAAACTGACATGCATGGGTGTAACCTACTAACACACCTATGAATTCCAACAAAATGTTGAACAAAAGAAGAAAGCAATCCAGTTGACAAAAGAAGATATCAAATATTTGGGGGCAAACTACTTTACATATCTCACACAAAACCTAATATTTCATATTTAGTCAACTTATAATGAGAATCATTTGGAAGATGACCTTTGGATATGGTCTGCTCTTAAAAAGATCTAAAAAATGGCGAGATTAAGATATGCACAGATGCTAGTTGGGAAGAAAAAGTAACTAACTGATAAGAAAACAATCGCTGGATATTGTTCGTATGTTTGGAGCAATTTCGTGGCATGAAGTAAAAAATAAGTTGTTGTCTCCAGCATGAAGTAATGCATAAGCTGAATATTGTGCTCTTGCGCTAACAAAATGAAGGAAATGTGGATGCAAAGGCCATTAAAAAAACTTAAAGTTGAGATGAAAGACGCAATTAAGATGTTCAGTGATAATCAAGCAGTTATTAATAAAGCAAAAAATCATGCACATCATGACAGAACAACAGACATCGAGATTGACCTATACTTCATCTTAGAAAAGGTTACTGTTTGGCTCAGCTATGTTCCTACACCACTTCAGACTATTGATATTCTTACTAAAACACTACTAAGAGTCCATCATGATGAATTGAAGTTCAAGCTTTGTTTGTACAATATATTTGGCTATTGTTTGGAAGGATTCATATTTGGTTTCGTTTCTTTATTATACATATGTAGCAAGGTGCAATGTATGATTTGAGAAATAAAACTCATTCAAAAATTCTACAATTCACGAATAAGTATAATCAGCATTGAACAGATTGGAGAATGAATGAAATGTTATCCAATCGAAACTTACAAATGCCCAATAGACACTAAGTGTACATGTTAATTTTGACTTGTAAGCCTTTACGGGTTGTCTGGTAACCAATTTAGTAAATTATGTAAATCCAATTTTACTCTATCTTGTGAGCGCGAGAATTTATTAGATCCAGGATATATGAAAAAACGAAGAAAAATTTGCGATGAAATTGGAGTTACTAAATCAAGGATTTAAAAGTTGTCATTTTTTTATTATACCATTATTAAAGATAAATTCAACTTAAATCTGTTACAGGAAGGCCCTTAGTGTTTATGCAATGATTAATAATCAGTTAATAAAGGTAAGGAAAATTGTTACCGACCATTCATCATTTTGAATATGCTAAAAAAATATTCTAGCAAACAATGTCTTTCCAAATCAACATAACAAGAATAGTTATTGAGTGATAAACATTTGACAATTAATCCCTTTTCATGGTAGCTTCAAATCCCCACCATCCATGTTTTCGTCTTCTCTTCGGACAAATATCCTTAGTTTCAGCTTTCAAGAGCACTACAGCTTGCATAAAAGTAAAATGCAGAAAACAACAAAGATTGTAAACAACAGTCAATTAATCTATCTCGTATCACAAAATCTCAACCCCAACTATGACCTTCACTTTAATTGCACGATAATCTTCCCCAACTCCAAAGAAAGGAAGGATTCCCAATTTCTATATCAAACATAAATCTCGAAACCCAGCTATTTCTAATAATCTGCCCACACACCCTGAATGGCATTTGAAACACTACAATCCTGGAATATCAATTTTAAACAAGATAAATGACATCCTTCTAGTCTATATACTCCAAAGCTTCTATAGCTGTGAGTGCCTAGGGCATTCTAATAGAAGAATCTTTCTAACGCTACAACCAAATCGTATAGATTATATAAAAAAAAACCCTAATAACAAGAGCGGGTCATCAAAGAACATCCAATCGAAAGAGATGAAGAAGACCAATAATCCCGGGCAAAATAAATCGTTCGTTTTAGAGATCGACGCAAATTCCTTGCCTGGAGCGCGTTGGGCTCATCGTTGTGGACAGGGTCGAGGGAGAGCACGACCTTGGCGACGATAGGGTTAGGAATGCCGGAATCCGACGACGACAGTGCAGCAGTGGACTGCCACGACTTCGATACCAAAGTCGGGCACTTCATTAGCCACACCGAGCGGTCCGCTCTCCCCGTCTCCAGGACATTCCTTCCGTCCTCTCCCGTAGACATCTGGGCACCTTTCTCTCACACAAAAACGCTTCCGGCGACCATACATTCTATTTATGAAAATTTTACATTTGAGTTAGGCTGCCATGTATCGAGCTTATTATTGAGACATTAACTTCAATAACGCCACAATAACTCCTCAACAATTCTTCAATAAATTTCATGGTTTCACTCCAATAACACATTGCAATAACCACTAATAACCTTTGTGGTTTTACATCAATAACTCACAGCAATAACACTTATAATAAACTCTCCGGTTCTGCTTCAATAACTCATGTATTGACCCTCGCAATAACCCCCTCAATTACCTCCATGGTTTAACTTCAATGACCCCACAATAAGCTCCATGTGGTGACATATTATTGGAACTCCACACACAAAGCTGCGTTCGGACTTCATATGTAAAATGTTTTTCTGTTTTGGGCAGCTATAGAGCCAGTTTGTTGCGGGAAATTCGATTGCCAAATTAGCTTAAAAAATACATTTATGATCAGCATATTCCTAAAGAGGAAATGAGAACCCTACTGTAAATTTAAGTTTAAATTGAGATTTGAATTGTACATTGAAAAACAAAAGTTTTTACATATCAAATACTCTAAATATTAACAGGGAGATTGGTTGCACCCAGGTTTAAAACTTAAATAGGATTTAGAAAAGTCTATAAATTTTGATGTATCAAATCCAAATGGTGTTTGGTGTTGAGGGAAGCAACAACCCACTGGTGTGTTTTTCCTCATCACTTAAATTCGTTAGATTCATTTAAGAATGGGGTTTAATAAATCGAGTATTTGCGTCAAATGGACAAAAAAATAGGGTTTGCAGGAAAGACATATTTAACTTGTTGTTTGTTTTCGTTTGACTAGATTTTTGTTAAATCCTAACATCAATTCTGTTTAAAATGTGTACCTACCACCCCTAAATGTAACGTTTTAACTACAACACTCGGAAATTCATGAGGGTTTACAACCACCCTCCTAAACCCATTAATGGGGTTTTGAAGTAAAGGATTTGGGTGATTAAAATGTTGCATTTAAATTTTGGGTGATTAAATAATTATATTTAATGTTTTGAGTTGTTGGCACATAAAAACAAAAAACAATTAAAATTTCAAACATGATTCTAATCACAATATAACTAACTATAATATATATATAAAGTTATTCCTTAATATATATCTACCTAACTGGCCCATCCTAAGATTTATACCCTTAGGGTCTCATCTTACCAGTACAGGATGTTAGAGACTCTCCGACCCAAACGAGGTGTAAGTTATTGGTTAAACGATTTTAAAATGTTACATTTAAATTTTGGGTGATTAAATAATTATATTTAATGTTTGAGTTGTTGGCACATAAAAAAAAAAATCAAACATGATTCTAATCTCATTATATCTATAAAATTGAAAACAAATGTTAGAATGAGCTTTTTAAGCTTAATATTGTACAAAATGCAAAACATCATTATTGCCCAATATGTATTGTCATTGACAGGATCGAGGTAATGCCATGTGAATTTGAGGGCTATTTAAGGGTTATTTGGTCTGTTGAAAAATGAAATACAATGCAAATAATTTGCAGAGTATAATTATATGATTATAATTTATTTGAAATATTTTTAAGTTGTTTGGTCGAGTGTAAAATAAGAACAAGCGAATCGTCCGCGAACGACGCCTCCGCCTCCCCATCTCGTANTATATATATATGTATATATATATATATGTATATATGTATGTATATATGTATATGTTTGAAGTATACTGAAAATAATGTTTTTCATTTTCTATTCCTTATAAAATTCCATCTTACAATATTTGCTATAATCAAAACCTGGATTAAAATTTTGCATAGTTTAAAATCAACAATTTTATTTCTTATCTTTTATTTCTGCATAGTCTTTAGGTCGATTTTAAAATGATCATAAATTTATGAATATATTCCCTTCCGTACTGATAGAACCTCCACATTTAAGATGTCTTAGATAATTGCATTCATATTTTATATCTAGAGAGAAGTGGTCTTGTTTTCCAGTCTAACTGACCCAACTTATGATTTATACACAAGGTCTCGTCTTGCCAGTACAGGATGTTAGAGACTCTCGGACCCAAACGAGGTGTAAGTCCTTAGTTAAATGATTTAGCTTTATAGTTGGATCCCTCTTTTTCCTTTTCTTCTCTGCAGTCCTCTTATCGATGCTCTTGGAATGTATAATCCTCACTCCACAACTTTGATCCAAATAGAATCATAGAAATTTAATGTTTCTTTAATTTGACTTAAGGTCATGATAGAATGCATGGGTTACCAACGACGTGATCCTACCTTCACAACCTAGTAGAATTGTTTGGAAGGATGAGCCCATGGAGCTCCAACCAGGCTTTCTCTATCTGTCAAGATTTTCTCTGACTTATATGATGATATATTCCCTTTGGACACTCGTTCCCATTGTCAAGTTTTAGTGGGCTTGTTTCACAGACTCTATCGTCTAAATGACGATTATCTGTCAAGTTACAGTGATTCACCATTTGCCTGGGTGCCTAGTTTCACCTTTAAAGTTAGAGGTTTCCCTTACAGGAACCGATCTCCTTGTCAGCATACTTTCAAGACTATCTTGGCAAACACGTCTCTTATCATGAGTTTTTATGGGTAACCCTATGATGTAATTGACCACGATGATACGTCGTCGAGGTAGGTCGTTTTGAATGCAGAATAAAAATTTGATTTGATATTATGGTTTGGTTATGAAGATCATTATATAAGATATTTTTTGTATATTTTCTCGGGTAGATCATTAGATTGCTATTATTTGATTTATGCTATGAGAATATTTCTATATAAATATTCTTGTAGCTACTCTTTTTTTTTTTTAGCTTTTGTTTCTTTCTTTAAATTTATAAGAGAGGCTGATCTAGAAAAGGAAATCTAAAATGACGAACGCTGTTGAGTGCTTTTTGAACATCATATCAAAGGAACTTTTTTATATATCTTAATTTTTCTCTCTTTTATAATCAAAACATGATCAACTTGAGTGAACAATTTTTTGGTACATTTTTCTCAAAAACTTGAGCAATTTTAATTGTGTTGTGAAAGAACAATGCCGATAAAGGGAAAAAATTGGATCAAGAAAAAATAGCAAAACAGAAAAGTACTACGGAAACACACAGATTTTACGTGGTTCGATAAATTCCCTATGTCCACGGAGCTGCAGAGGGTTTTATTACTTTGAGGAATTACACTGTCGAGCGCTTCGATGTTTTAAAGAAAACACACTTTTTTCTCTCTCCCTTCCTCTCTCTCTTCCTCTCTCTCTTCTTCCTCTCTATCTCTCTCTTTCTACCAAAAGAGTTACAACCAAAAGGGAAAAAGAATTTTGTAAGCCACCTAACGGAGGAAGAAGATTGGGATTAATTAGAGTAATTCACCTGGGCATTGCGTTTTCCAATTTATAACCAAGCTAGTAGACCCATTTAAGGCAACCATAATCCTTAGTTAGCAATTCTGCAAAAAGCGAGATTTCAAAATAGGTGAGGCAACGCGGGAACGCGGGGAGGAAGAGAAACATGGAGCTTCACGAGGTTACGCGATTCAGCGGAGAGAGAAAGATGCAGGATTAGCAAATTAAGCATGAATTAAGCTTTCCTTAATTCATGAATCAAGAAGTGGGAGGAGCAGGCCGAAAAAGCATAATTAGTAATATTAATTATTTTCTAATTGTTGCAGTGGACCGTATCTTCACTAATCTCAAGAATTCTACTACTTGAAGACTAAGATACTCGCTGTATCATCCACTAGCTATGTCGTCATTCTCCTCAAACGTGATATCCTCAACCTCTGCAAATCAAAACGTTTGTCTTCAAGTTAGAAGACTAACTGAAGTCGAGCATAACTTCAACTTCTCAAGAGTAGCACTCTTAGTTGACATATCAGTGTCAACATAGCCTTGTACTTTCAAGCTCTTTCTCGGATTACTCATGTACTTGTTTATAATTCCCACTGCATGGGTAATATCCTGCCTCAGCTGAAAGTTTTTTTCAACAAGTCTAGCATTGTACTTCTTGCTGTCATCAAGCGCAGTTTTTACCCAGAACATCCACTTGTTGTGCAATGTCTGCTTCCTTAGTGGAAGTTTTGTCTATTCCCAAGTCTGATTCCCAGGCAGGGAATCCATCTCCTCCCAGTAATATTAATTATGTTTTTTCCTCCCGCTCCTTCCGCTTCTTCTTGATTCATGAATTAAGGAAAGCTTAATTCATGCTTAGTTTGTTAATCCCACATCTTTTTCTCTTCGCTGAATCGCGAAACTGCTTAACCGCATGAAGCTCCACGTTTCTCCTCCTCCCCGCATTCCCGCATCGCCTCACCTGTTTTAGAATTCCGCTTTCTGCAGAATTGATAACTAAGGATTATGATTGCCTTAAATGGGACTATTAGCTTGGTTATAAATTAGAAAACATAAAGCCCACGTGAATTACTCCAATTAATCCCAATCTCCTTCTCTGCTAGGTGGCTTACGGAATTCTTTTTCCCTTTTGACTGTAACTCTTTTGGTAGAGAGAGAGATAGAGAGGAAGGGAGAGAGAAAAAGGAGTGTTTTCTTGTAAATGTAGAGGCGTTCGACGGTGTAATTCTTCGAAGTAATAAAATCCTCTGCAGCTCCGTGGACATAGGCAATTTGTCAAACCACGTAAAATTTGTGTGTTTCCGCTGTGTTTTTCTGTTTTCGATTTTTCTCGATCCGATTTTTCCATTTATTGTCGTCGTTTTTTCACAACAAATTGATTTGATTAAGTCTTATTTTCCCAATCCTCCAGCAATATGCGCCCAATTTTCACCAAACAATTTTGTTGTTAATATTTTTTATTGTGTGATGAGTGTGGATATGACGTGAACCACAATTCAAGAGCTTGCAAGTGATCAAGATTGTGACCAAACTTTCTATAGTGAGAGAAATGATGATTTCATCATTTTTAATTAGCTCTTTCAGACTGAGAATTATCAAACTTGAATGATCTATGATTTGGTCATACGAGTCCAATAATGTGCTCCTTTCCCTCTAAAAATATCGTTCACCTCACTGAGAAACTGTGGAGAATAGACAAACTCCCGACATGGCCCCTTGGCTTCCTCATACTCATTATCACAAGGGAGAGTCACCAATACTCTTGCTAGATGAAAGATAACTTAGTTGCTCAACCAATAAATTTCTTCTCTTTAAGGATCCTAGGTGTGTTGCTTCTTAGGTTAAAAGAAACAAGCTCATGACTTGTATAAGGGCACGTCGATTTTGACTAATCTTGTTTTCATTTCGAGTTGATAACCCCCCTCCTCGTTGTAAGCCTCACCATGATTTATCGCTTGATAGCTTGTTTTACATGGTGTAGTTGTCATGAAAATGTGTGACCTTTAATTTCTATGTATTGTATTGTTTTTGTTGTCTAAAAGTTAGTGATAGTGATGAATATTACTTCTAGTATTAAAATGCATACGATGAGTTTCATACCTTGACATCTCAAGTATATTAATGATCGTCAAATGAGATTTCTGAATTACATTATTTCCTTGAAACATAGGCATTAGAGAAATGTGCTGAAGAGATACATAGGCGATTACATCCTGCTTCTAGCCATTATTGATTTACATAACATTTTATTTATTGTAACTTTATGACTTGTGTAGCATTAAACATAAACAAATGATGAAGATGATTCATATAGNTATGGACACGTCAAGATATGTCGAAGACCCATTGCTACATCCCCTAGCGCCCGGGGATGCAACTCGACAAAGGCGGGCTCCCGTCCAAGCTCTTGAGTCTGTTAGTATGTAAAAAAAGTAAATATTGGATACTTGCATTAGTGAATTGTCGAATATTGAGGGAATTTTCAAAATTTTCTCTAATACCCATTGCTACTGGATAATTGCATTAGTGTATATGTATATGAATCTAACATATACACACTTGTGTGTGTGTACACACGCATAAAAGTAAAGGGGGCGCATATACATATCACCCAATTCTTATGTATGNGGAAAATATTCTGTCAATCCTCCTTCAGTTTGAACACAAGTAACAGCTCTAGTATACATATCTTTAATGATTCATATAGCACATCCAAGCAAAATCAGGCAAGGCTAAAGATGGTGACGATAACTATGAGAAAAGTTTATTTCCTGTAGTTATGCTATTTTTTTTCCTAAGCTGCTGGGTGAATGATATCGATGCTGTCCAACCATTATTGATTAGTTGCTTTCTTTTCATCATTGGCAATGATAGGAGGCTAAATATCCATGGTCACCAGCACTCAAGTCCCAGTCGAGCAGTACTCATTTGGTTTAATGTGCCTTTATACTGCTTTATGCTGGATGGTGAAAGTGAGAAGCATCTACTAATCAAGTTGCATTATGTGCTTTTAATGCTGGCCATGGGGGTGTCACATGGCTTTTTGGTGACCATGGAATACCTCATTAATGTGAAATCCTTCTCATGCTCTTTGCATTTGGGACCATTTGTGCTATTACTCTAACAGAGTCTGTGAAGGATATTTCTCTCATCTTACTGCTCTTGATGTCGTCATGTCAAAGGCCTTATGGATGCTGCCATTTGGAGTTCGGTCCCCACCAGTTCTCTTATTAGTTACAACACTCCTACTTATCTGTGTGTCCAACTCATCTTTCCTTCGATACGGAAGCTATCAGGGATGGACAAATGGCCTGCATGGCCCATTTCATCCTGCAGCTAAGCTACAGGCTACTGGAATGTGACTGAGCTGCCAGAATCACACTTAGATCTTCCAATTTTAATGTGGTCATTTTCATATTTCATCCCACGCAAGATTTTGAAGTGCACATTTGTTTTGTATCTCTGAAATCTCTGATTTGCTTGGTTACTATTTTTCTCGTGTAGCTCTAATTTTTTGTTTCTTCATGGTGGAGATGTAGCTTGCATAATATGGTTTAGAGTACTTAGAATATGCACATGAAATTCATTTTCCAGCATTGTTCAGTTCAAGAATGTGGTTGTCTCGTGCTACAAATTGCATGGTAATATTGATTTTATTTTTCATTTATGGAAAACTGTAATTTAGCACATATCAATATGGATTGCTGAACATTGGATAATTACCCTTGCTGTTTGAACTTCACAAATTTTTTTTTGTCTTTTATATGTTGGTAAATTATTTGTGCATTATTTCTGTATTTTGCTTGATTATTTTCTAGGTCCAGTTATAACTTTGTACCGAAGAAGGCAATGTCGTTTGACATGGAAGGTTATTTTGGCATGACCGATAAAGAGAATATGTTGGTATGTTTTCCTGAATTGTCACTTTATCATATTCGGTGCCAATGATGTTTATATTTATCATGTATAGTAGAGGCTGGTATTTGCATCTTAGCGACAGTTATTGATGAGCTTTCCTTCTAAGTTGACAGAACTCTACCTTGATGTTAGGCAGCATTAATGCATTGAAAGCATGCCACTTGGATATCTTCTTAGCAGGTAAGAGTACCCCATCCCCAAATTTATGATTATGTATTAAAATTTCATTTTATTAAAATTGGCAAAAATTAAGTACAACTGAGACTTAAAATTTTTATAAGAAAGCTTAAAGTCCTGTAAGGAGCATAGTATGTAAAGTAAAAAATTATAATTTTGTTGATTTATATACTAAGATTGGAATTTAGGAAGAAGATAATGAGATATATAAAATATTGGAGGCAATATATAAGAGATTTTAGGACTTCGTTCAAGTTAGAAGCATTAAAAATGAAACTAGTATGATATTGATTAAAGTTGATGTTAAGTGAAGTTACAGTAATGCTGTATTGAGAAACTACGAAATGAGTGATTTAAAAAATCAATTACTTTTGAAGAACATGACAAAAATATAGTGGATTATATTATAAATTTATCAAAAAAGTAAACTAGGATTAGCTTTGAAAAATATGGCTTAAAGTCCACGTGGGATATCCTTTGAAATTTTCGTTGTAATTGGGGATATTGCCATGATCTGGTTAAGATTTCTTTTTAGTAAAATTACATCAACACTTAAGAGCAAATGTGTTTGTTGAAATTCAAAATAATGCGGAATACAAAATTATTTCATTGATATGAACGGGGGTATAAATAACCCTTACAAGAATCCTATAATAGAAAAATAATAAAAAAGAAATGGTATGAAAGAAAAGATATATCACCTGATATCTCCAATAATTAATTCATATTAATTATTATGAGATATAGAAAATAGCATAAAATAAGAAAATAAAAAATTTATAATCCAAGAAAATAAATATAAAATAAGAAAAGAAATGTCTCCTTATATTAAGGAAATAATTTATTCCTCTTTCTTATAATAATTCTTAATACTCCTTCTCAAGTTTGGAATGTATGTTAATAATATCTCCTTATGCTCGAATCTTCTAGAAACAGAGGCTGAACCGACATTGGCGTCGTCGGCGCCTATTCTGGCGCAGTCGACGCCAGTGTTTTGCAATTTAATTTGTTGCACTCTGTCAAGCGGCGACGTTGACGTTAAACAAATTTTCAACTTCTTCTTTCTTGCTCCAAATTTTATCTTTTTTGCTTTCTTTTTGTTTCAAGTCCTAAAATTCAGCAATTTACAAGAAAACATAAAAATACATTTCATTAAAGTGCAATATCACAAAAAATGATTATAAAATAAGAGTCTAAAAATGCATATAATTTTGGTGTATCACTGGAGCCCTATCGCTGGTGCCGGCATAGGATGATACAATGCAAGAAGTTCTTTGATGGTTTGTGGTGATGTCTGGCCAAACTCCAAAGCATCTTTGCTATCATGGTTTCTTGGGAGCTGTGTACAGAAGTGAAGTAAGATCCCTTAACTTTCTGAAAGACCTCAGAGAAGGAGAATCCTCCAAAACATCAGCCCGTGCATTTCTAGTCGATGACGGTGGAAATAAGCTTCTAGTCGGATCTGAAAAGTTAGGAGTGCGATGCAGATGGTTCGTCCCCATCATTGGCTGCGGTATGCTGACTGGAGGAGTCTCTGATCGCAATCTAGTAATGAAGGCATTAGCCGCATTGGTAGGTGGAGATGGAGTAGAAGACGCCGAGAACGGAGGTAAGAGCCAATACTCCTCAAAACTGAAGCTACCCTTCTTATGACCTGATTGCCGAGGAATTGTCATTTACTGTCCAAAATAATCAGGTGGAGACACTCGCTACTCCGCGAATACATCTACAGAAGAATGTAGCAGATGATTTGCCGCTGGAAAACTGGCGCCATTGATGGGCGCACGCCACTCCGGAGATAAGATACTGGACGCTTTCCCTTCACTGACGAGGAAGCAGGAAAAGCCCTTATTGGATCAGCAGCTGGGCTTTCGAGATGGAGAGATGACCCAATTGTCCTCCACTGGCGGGAAAGGATAGGGATTGGAGAAGAAGAAAAATCGTCGTTTCAAATATCAAGATAAGTGTCCCTCCCTTCCTGCATAGAGGATGGCAGGAAGGGAGTCCAACAATTTTCAAAGGAGGGCCAGTGACTAAAGTACAAAACCTTGCTCTGATACCATGTTGAAATTCAGAAAAATGCGGAATACAAAATTATTTCATTGATATGAATGGTGGTATAAATAACCCTTACAAGAATCCTATAATAAGAAAAATAATAAAAATGAAATGATATGAAAGGAAAGATATATCACCTGATATCTTCAATAATTAATTCATATTAATTATTAGAAGATATAGAAAATAACATAAAATAGGAAAACAAAAAATTCCTAATACAAGAAAATAAATATAAAATAAGAAAGAAAATATCTCTTTATATTAAGAAAATAATTTATTCCTCATAACTTCTTATAGGAATAAATTATTTCCTATTATAATTCTTAATAATGTTATTTAACACTGCTCTTATTATCAAAGAATTAAATTTATGAGTATGCTAGGAATTTATTTGAGAGAGTTATGAAACATAGAAAATTACATCAGTATTGGTGAAACAATTGGTTTAATGCTAGGAAGATCTTCTATATATAAGTGCCCAAGGTATATTGATATTTTCAAATATGTATGATGGTTGATGCATCAATGACAAATGTTAGAAATTAGTTGTAAAATGGCCAAAGGTTTTCCAATTATTGGAGGCTTACATCAAAGATACATAATAGCCATATTTTTTGTATTGATTACGAATATAATTAGAAGGATATTCAGAGGAAGGTGCCTTGGTGTTTGTTTTTTAACTTAAACTTAGTTGAACAATGACTAGATATATCATATGTAACTTTAGCGGGTAGATTTTAATAATTATTATTTAATATTATTAAGAGATTATGTGATGTGTAGGGTTGTTTAAGTTTGAGTACCTTGGATCTATTAACAAAATATTAATATAGATGAGGATATAATGTCTAGAGTTGGTGATGAATGTTTAAAATGGAGAGAGGGCATTCAGAGTTTTGTAATATAAGATAATATCATGGAAGCTTAAAGGTAAACTTCATATGATTCAAATTAGGTAAAAACTATTGTATGAATATTTTTAGTTGTTAGAAGATCATTAATATTCTTGTTGGGTGTGACATAAAGGAGACAATTAAGATGAATGCACGAAAAAAAAGAACTATGAATTGAGGACTGATTATATATTAAATAATATGTTAGTGTGATATCGATCCAAGTTAAGGGGCATGATGGTTTGGATATTTACAATAANTAGGCCAAACCAGTTCGGGGTCCCCTCTCTGCCTTGTGTCAATCTAGCGTGGTTATTGGAGCTTCAACTTTATCCGTTGAAGCTTCTGACTTTTTATGATATGACATCAGGTCGGCCACATTGAAGGTGGCAGAGCTGCTGTAACCTCCCGGAATTGGAGGGCCTTTGGTTTCCAACACTTGTCCCCTCGGTGGCATGATTAGGGTTTAGGTTTGAGAGGTAAATGAGGGTGTATGGGACTAATTTAGGGTGCAGAAAAAACTATTTAGGGTTGTTGATTTTGAAAATCAGCATGGGGGCATTAGAGTTAGGTCAAGAATTAGCTATAGTTTGGTGCCTTTAGGGTTGGGATGTAAAAGATGGTGTATGAGGCTGATTTAGGGTGCATAAAAATTATTTAGGTTTGTTGTTTTGAAAATTAGCTAATGGGAATTAGGGTTAGGTTAAGATTTAACTATTGGTTTTGTGGGTTTAGGTTTGGGAGGATTTTGGGTAAACCTAGAATGAAACTAGGGTTAGTCTATTTTTGATACCAAATGATATCGGAGGAGTGGTTGCAGAAGATTTAATAAAAAAAATAAAAAAAAACAATCTAAGACAGAAAAAAACAACTAGAATAAAGATGAGATATACTAATCAATATCTCGTAACCGATCGGGATACAATATATCAACATGCAAAGGATTAAAGAAGCAAGGAGACTCGAGATGTCACCACCAACAATGGAGGGATACAGTTGCCACCAACAATGGAGGGATACAGTTACCACCATCCAACATTGTGGATATAGACTCGTCCCTATTCTTGAATTACAAAGAGTGCACCGACCCTTACGAAATTCAAATGAACGAAAGATATGATAATGACTACATATTTATAATCAACAAATGAANACGACTCGACGACCCTAACTGCGGCTCGCTTGTACCTCTCCTCTCGACAGAGGCGCAGAACTCCTGTCTGCTCTCCATTTTCTAGCGGCTCGCCTAGCTGCTCTGAAGATAGAATCGACGATCCATTCTTATGCCACTGCACTTGCCGGCGACTTCTCTATTCCTACTCGTGCTCCTCTTTCAGATTCAGAGACTGATTTTCATATAGGTAAATCCTGTAATGTTACACAATCATTTGGCGATCACACATTCATTAAAAAACTGGGGAGAAAAAATCGGAAGCCTGCTCTTATTCTCACAGTGGTTGAAACCGATACTCTCACATCTTTGTGGCGATATGCTATAGTGGGAAAATTTCCCTATGGTCACCCAAAACTTGAGATCATTCGAAAATAATTTTGAGGCTATGAAGCTATTGGGTTGTTGGAATATTGGTTTACTTGAAGGTCGACACATACTGATTCAGTTGTCTCACGATGTCAATTACACTCGCATCTTTTCTCGGAAAGTTATCAAGATCGACAATCGTTATATGAAAATTCTGAAGTAGACTATTGATTTTGATCCAAAAACGGAGTCCCCTATTATTCCAGTTCGGATAAAGTTTC
>JXCR01148676.1:675481-704226 GCA_002079205.1 Phalaenopsis hybrid cultivar | reverse complement strand
TATATATATATATATATATATATATATATATATATATATATGTATATATATACATATATATATATACACACACTTTTGCAGATTCTTGCATGTGTTAACGGCCAACTCAAAACCAAAATTATTTCATTGGTTTCTTCAGCCTCAAGGGTCCACTTAATTATTAAATTGCATAATCCACATCTTAGTGAATGAAGTACAGTAAGTCAAATATTGGGAAATTAACATACGCGCCGCACAATTCATATTGATTTACATATCTAACACCCAAAATGAGGCTATCAAAGTCTGTGTACAAGAAATAATTGCTAGGATAAAGCCAATAATAGCTACTAAGAATGCCCAAAAGTGATATAGAATTGAACACGAGAAATCTTCGTAATGCAAGGTCTCATTGCCTTTTAAAATCTAGTAAAAAGTGTTATTTTGGATGTGATGTTAAGAATTCGAGTGTTATGAATATAAATATTCAGTTTCAATGTAATATGCGTAAACGCTACATATAAAAAGAAAAGGGTTCAAATATTAGACAATAGAAATAAAAGAATCAAGTGGCATACATGTAAATCTTCTTTGGTTACAAAGAAAAGTGTATGGGGCTTCAGATTTCCACCACCTCCCACAAATCAAAAGTATAGGGCTTTTTAATTCGTTCCAAAAGTAAGAAAGTATATAAGTTGTTGATTTTCATCTTCTTAATATGTAGGAATTTCAGGTGGATAAATTTATTGCATTTGCAGCTAAGTTTGATGAAACAAACAAAGCTTTCCCATTTTTCAGGCTTCAAATAATCGAAACATACTGATTGCATAAAAAAGATATAATTGCCCTTTCCGATTTTCACAAGTAAAACATCAAAAAAACTAATGAATTTCCTCAAAAGGCCCTCACGTTTTCAGGTTTCATAGATTCGCATGCACAATATGTTAGCTTTGATATTCATATTTCATAAATCTATACGAGGCTCACCCATATAGCGATGTTTAAAGTACCATAAACATATGTATGTATAGCAAATGAAAATAAATGTTACATAAGAAAACCAAGCAACCGAGCACGCAACAAGAAAACCAATCAAGCCACAAAGCCCTCAAACCTGAAAACTGAATCGACAAAAACCCACAAAGCTTTCAACCAAAACACAACTTAAAATAAAATTTTTGAATCACTAGACCTTAAAGCTCCCAAACAAGAAGGCTAAGCCAGCAAATGTATAATACCTCCTCTAATGCAGAGCTTGCAATGAAGTTAGCAAGCCACGTTTAAGACGAGTCTTTCAGTTGTAAACATTCCGGGAGTACCTTCTTAAATTATAGAGTTAAAAACAAGTATAAGAAAGAAACAACTCTAGGCATTCATCTCATCCATAAAAACATGAATATTGGATAGCCCCAAATAGCAGATTAAACATTAAATGTAATGATCATATCTCAGTTTATCTCCTCCAAATGCTCACTAGACCAAAAACTCTTTATGCAAACCTAGAGCAACTTCAAAACAAGCCCAGAGAAAATCCGACAGCACCTACCCTTACCAAAGCTTGTTCAAGCTTCTCCGAAACAAAACACAGAACTCCAAAAGACCTCAAGAACACACAAGATGAACAGAGCAGGGAAATATCCAACCAAAGAGATTAGAGGAAATTTTGGCAGCACATTCACCCTCTCCAGAATTTCGGTCAACCCAAAAGACATCCCCGAATGGGGTTTATATAACCAGAGGAGAGGAGAAGAGCTTACCCAAACCTACCTGGGGTGAGCCGACGCTTGAAGGCAACGGGCGAGAAGGCTTGGGCAGAGAATCGAAGGTATTGGGAAGGAGAAGCCCTTGCCCCATTCAAGCCTCAGAGAACAAGCTCGTCAGAGTCAAACTTACCATAATGGGAATCGAAGGCTCACAAAGGACCTCCTCGCCCGGCGAGACCAGACAGGTGATGCTTCGGGAAGGTGTCTCGGGCAGAGGGTGTCGGGTGAGGAGTGAGGGGTTAACGAGGGAGAAAATGCAGGAAGGGTGTCGTGAGCGAGGGTTAGGGATTAAGTAGATTTTCTTCTTTTTTATCACCCCTTTTTTATTTTATCATTAATATTTTATTTATGTTTTGTCGATTCGAACGCAATTCGATCTCGTTCAGAACCATATCAATATTGAAGTCCTTTTTAGATAAAATCGACGTTTCGGAGGTGCCGGCGCAGTCTATTTCGTCATTCAGGGTCGTTCGGACAACCTCGTCGACGATCATGTCAAAAATACGTTGAATTAGATTTTCTTCAAATTTTGGGCTCGTGATCCATCGTTTCAAAGTTTTATTTTTCAATTAATTATGCAACATATAAAGGCGTAGGTGACGTGAATTGCAATATTTAACATGTTGATCGTCCGAATTATAAAATTTGTGCACGCAAATGTGCAAATTATGCATAAGGCAACCCTAGGGCTTAATGGTACTATAGGGACTCCTTTTGAGTTTTCTCATGTTGGTTTCAACCTCCTAAGTTTTAGAGGCCGAGAACCACACATGCGGAACTCCAAAAGAGTAAAGTTGTTTGGATTTCTAAAATGAGGTGGGTCTCATTATTAAGGCTCTAAGATAGTCAAATGGAGAATCCTAAGACAATACCCTAAACCCTAAGAAGAAAACTAGACCTCACTAAAAATGATGTCAACAAGAATACAAAAAGAATTTTATTCAGCTCAACTTGTATACATTGTTGAGTATTTATATATACAGTGAGGTTAGTTTAGTAAAAAAACTGAATCATCTAATGGTGTAGATTGAATTTGGCAGTTTTACTTTAACAGAGTCTGATGGAGGTTATAGAAGATCTCAGGTCCATGTGCTGAGATGATTTGTCAAGCCTTCTGCTCCTGGTCCATGTGCTAAGGTGAGATATTTGTTTCTGTTATTACCCCCATATGAGATGTCAATCATGAGACTCTACATTCTGGATTGGTAGGCTGGTTGTAAGAAATTGATGTCTGCTAGTTGAAAGTGATTTGGTAAGTATATATGTTGTTTAATCTTGTGTCATAATGTGGAGTACTTTGATATCACCTATTTTTGAATGATCTCTAATGAAGTAGTAGTCCACTTCAATGGATTCATTCGTGCGTGAATGATGAGGTTATTGACCAGGTCAAACTTTGAGATGCAGTCACAATAAATGGTTGTTGGAGAGATTTATGGTATAAGGTTTAGGGTTTCAAACCTGAAAAACGAAATGGTTGAAGATAAGTTGAGAAGAATTTTGAAATTTTGTTGAAGGTGAAAAGCCAAAAAATTTTGGTGGTTTTTGTAGCTAAGGCCCTGTATTCAACTTCTATTGAAGATATGACAATTGTAGATTGCTTAGGCTGATTAGGCGATGAAACTGTATCCCGAAATAAGTGCAATGCAATAGCCTGCGCTAGATTTCCCTTCTGTGTTCTTGCCCAGTCAGCGTCAACATAAGTGTGGAGGATAGGCGTGCTTGCAGTGATTGGTAAATCATAGTTGGTTGTCCCTTTGAGGTAGCAAATAAGTCTTTTGAGAAGTTGGTAGTCAATGGTAAAAGGTTGATGCATGTGTTGGCTAAGAAGATTGACAGCAAATATGATGTATGGTTTAGTAGTAGTAAAATATTGTAATGAACCAATGAAATGCCTATAATGGTGAGGATCTTCTGGTGGTGGTTGTTGTTCTATTGTTGGAAGTATTGAGCGTAAAGGTGTGAGTATATGTTTGCAGTTGAACATACCTGTTGTTGGTAAGATGTGGAGAGTGTAACAATGTTGTTGTTGGAAGTATCCGTTGGGTAGATGACTTCCTTGAAGGACCAATAAATTAGGTATGTGTACTAGCTATTTCAATTTGAATCTCTGGCTTAAGTTAGCTGGAAAATTGTTGAAGATATGTGGGAGTTTCCTTTAAGCAGGATGTCATGTACATAAACCAGTAGATAGAGTTGAATGTTTTCTTTGTTGTAGACGAGTAGATATTGCTCAGCTGAGCTCAACCTGAAATATAAATGGAGTAGATGTGTGCAGAAAGTTGAGTATTATTACGTGGTAGTTTGGTATCTATGAATTTGGATGGTTGTTGAATGTTTATAATAAGTCTTCCAGCTTGACATGTAGAAAGTCATTTGAGACATCCAGCTGTTGTATAGGCCAGTTACGATAGGCAATTATGCTGAGTAGGATTCTTATGGTAGGGAACTTAGCAACGAGATGATACTGGTCTTGCTTTATGTGTTGCTATGATGCCATATGCCACGTATTTTATTTTGTAAATCCACTTGCTGCCCAGTATGTTGTGATTTTCTGGTGAGGGTACTACTTTCCATGTAACTTGTTGTTGTAGTGTCATGAACTCTGAAGATACTGCTCCTCTTCGATGACTAAATTTAACTGATTAATTGAAGATAGTGGGAGAGATCTTGAATCGATTTTAGTCTTAGAGAGCCAGTTTTGGATTTGTGTCCATGTGACGAGTTGGTTTTAGAAGTGGTGGGGGTGGTGGGGATAAATCTGACTCTGGTGTGGATGTGGATGGGTTGTTAGTAGATGTTGGTGTTGGTAAGGTTGTAATGTTTTATCTGGGAGGATTGGTGCTTTCTGAATGTCATAATGTAGAAATTGGTACAAATAGATTTGNTTTATCGAAAGTATTCTTGGGTATCCCCCAAGATGTAATTAACCAGTAGGAACACGTTCCTCTGGGAATGCTTTTACCCCAGAACAGGTACATAAACATGTCTCTCTGGTTATGGGTAGTCTACGTAGATACTTCTTTCACGGATATTGGTTTAAGGTGCCTCTGCTTGATCTTGTTTGGGCGGATATTCTTGACCTGTCCTTGCGAATTTATCGCATCAGAGACTCTCCACGTTTTACTTTTTCTCTTGTTTGTCTCTTTGTCGTATGTCCCTTCTTATTTGATTTTNTCTTCGATGACTAAATTTAACTGATTAATTGAAGATAGTGGGAGAGATCTTGAATCGATTTTAGTCTTAGAGAGCCAGTTTTGGATTTGTGTCCATGTGACGAGTTGGTTTTAGAAGTGGTGGGGGTGGTGGGGATAAATCTGACTCTGGTGTGGATGTGGATGGGTTGTTAGTAGATGTTGGTGTTGGTGTTGGTAAGGTTGTAATGTTTTATCTGGGAGGATTGGTGCTCTATGAATGTCGTAATGTAGAAATTGGTACGAATAGATTTAGTATGAGTGCAGTTGACAGAGTGGGGGAAGTGGATGTTGTGGTTTTAATAGATGTCTCATCGAATATAATGTGTCTAGAGATGATAATGCGTTGGGATGTAGGACCATAGCATTTATATAATTTATGTGAGGAGCTATAGCCAAAGAAAATATTAGGTGAAATTTGTACGTTTGTTGAGGATGCTTCCAGGAGTAGCATGAATAGCAAATACTTTTAGATGGTTGTAAGTTGTTTTGCAATTGTGGACATGTTGCTGAGAATGTCCCTTTCGATCGAGTAGATAATAAGGCAAGTTGAGTATTATGTTTAGCAGCCTCAGTTGCTAAGTTAGTTTCTTCACTAGAAGTCTTCTAGACTCATAGGATTTAGCTGAATTCAAATCACGGTTTTGAAAACTTGAAATGTTGGTGGAAGTTCATTGAAAATGTATGAGATAATATCCTCATTATTTAACTTTAGAAACGCTCCAAACAACGGCTGCTATATTGTCTACTAATGTCATGAGTGTGGTGGGGTATTGCATCATTGTGTTGTTGCCCATGGAAACATGGTGAAGTTCAGTTTTTAGTTGTATGAGCCTTGATCTGTTGGTAGCTTATAATCTGAAATCCAAGATAAGCCAGATAGAAGAGGTGGTACGTAGGTGAAGAACAAATGAGAGAATGGAGAATGACATGGTAGATAGAAGTGTCGTTGTTAGAATATGTTGATTAGATTCCAGAATGTATAATCTGGATTTTTTTTCTTGTTAGAGACCAAGTGACTTGACACAATCAGAAATTTAGAGACCAAGTGGCATAACTAGGGCCCTAAAATATGGGCAAGGTCCAAGACATCTTCACCTAAAAGGCAAAGGCTAGCCTACCAACACAAAAAGCTCAAGTCAACATTTGATTTGTTGCAAAGCAAACATTCAAAAGAAAAAAAAAATCAAGCAAATGCTTAATGAGTGAGCATAACTGAGAGGCTCAAGATGATACATATTTAACCATAACCAATGGTAAAAAACATGAAATCAACTCCTAATTATTGGGCTTAGCTTACAAACCTAAAAAACTCAAAAACTCAAGTCAATTTTAATACTCGAGCACAGCATATGAACCTTAAGAGCTGAAGTTGTTATTTAGTTAAGCAAAACCTGCAAATTAAAAAAAGCTAAAGTCATGTATGTTCTTGGCTAAAAATGCTCAAGTCACCTTTTAATTGAGTTGAACATAGCCTATAAGCCAAAAACATGCTCGGGTCAAACCTCAATAGTGGAGCATAACCTATGGGCCTAATGAGCTTGAGTTGACTTTTAATTACAATAGCCTATGGAACCATAAACATCCTTCAACCGAGCATAGCCTAAAAACTAAAATACTCATTGAACCCTCAAAAAATGAGCATAACCAAAAAATGTTTGAGTCAAACCTCATTTGGTAAAGCCTTTAAGGCACAAGCACCTTTCATAGTCAAAGAATTATCTCCAAGTATGAATATATCAATCAAGCATCCAAACAAAGCCCGAATTTTGAATAGCTCAATTCAACTATCAAGAGGATACCAATCACCAAGGCTTGGTGCAAGCAACGAATTCACTAAAAAATCTCAAGTGAATAAGTACCTATGTCAAATCTAAGCTCGAGTAATAGTAGCAGCCAAGCATATGCAACCCTCAAGATTGCAATCCAAAGAACAAATTAATTATGTTGGGATTAAAAATAAAGGCTTGCCTCAAAGTCATTGAGTTAGCTTATAGGCCAAATCGGTTAAATGTAAGAGAAAGGTTCATAAAGCTACAAACCAAAGGTAGTATCAAACACATAAAAGAACATATTAAATCCAAGATAATGGAACCACACAAAAAATCAAAGACACTCAATCATTATTCTAAATAGGCAATAGCAAGAATAGAGGAATTTGGTCTATAGACAAAAAGCCTAATAAATACTTACCAAAAAAACAACTATCTATAATTTAATCTACTGAAGTTATGAGAAACCTAAGAGGAAGTAAAATTGGCAATTCAAAATAGAATGATGATTCATGCAGAAGCAAAGAGGCCTGTGTGAGCCTGATTTAGCTCTAAGAAAAGGATAAATCCAAGGCTTTAAATTGTTGTAATAGTGTAACAAGTATTGATGTGTGTTGGATAAGTTATAAGATATGATAATTAAGTTGGAAGAGGGGGTCACCAAAAAGCCTAGTGTAAGCAAATCCTATATCTCTCTTTGGGGATTTGAATTTAGGCTTAGTGGAAAATTAGGGCATGGATTGCATAAGCTCTAAAATGTATGAAGCCTAATGGACTAAGAATAGCCAAGATTATGTACTAAGAGTCCTAACTTGGTTGCATAGCCTAGTTTGCATTCAGGGAATTAAAGGAGAGGTCCAAGGCTTAGCCAATAAAGGTTCTGATTTTATCAAGCACTCAACCTAATAGAATAATCCTTGGAAATACTAAAAACCGTTTGCATTCATTATATCAAATATATAAAATATAACACCGGTTCCAATATTCAAAAAATCTAAAAGAAAAAATGGAATTTTAAAGTTAGGAAAAAAATTACGGGGAGTGCAACAACAGCCATGCCCTTTACAAATCAACCCTAAAGCCAATTAAAACAAGGGAAATACAATATAAAGGACATCCAAATGGAGGATGAGATTTAGATATTGAAACTTAAAAAGTTTCAAATTTAAAATTTTGACTTATATTTTGAATTTCAAGCTTTATATCTCATTAAAGTTTAATTTATTTTCATATCAAGACCTTTTTTATACATGGTGTTGATTCTCCTTGACCCTTGCTTCATCTTAAGCCTTTGATCTTGAATTTATAATAGGACCATCATAGCCCTTAAACTCATCTTGGATTCTTGACTTTGACCGGGCCATCATTAGAATCTATTAGACATTTCACATCAAAGCCCCGTCAAAGAAAGATACTAGGGTTTAACTCTTTAAAGCCAGATTGGTCCTTGGGTAAACTAATTTGACAAAGCTTAGCAATTGGCAACACACCCTCCATTCAAAACCAAAAAATCTAATGTTGTGGTAAGAAAATTATCACATAAATAACATACTTAAAAGCTTTTCTTTTAATTCAACCATTTTATAAGATCATGTGTTTCAAAGAAGATTAGAATGTCCTGCATGAACCATTGGCCTTGGGGAATGAAAGAGGAAAAAGAAGAAAAGGCCAATGCCAAACATATAAGGGACAACATGTGCCATGCACATTGGTAGAACAGGGATAGAAAACTTCAGTATAGGAAGACCATCAGAAAGTTTCCAACATGTCAACATAGTTATTAAAGCTTCAAAAAGCTCCCCAATATAAACTTCACAAAAGAATTAATTTGCCCCATCATATTAATACCAATTAAACCAAATTTCAAAAATATTTTATTGGATATGGATGAACAGAAGAGATGTTGTCCACCCAATAGATATAATGATAAAAAGGCAGCATATAATAAACTAATAATGTAAGCTTAGGATACATTTCACAAAAACCTTATCCAGTTAAGAAGAGGAGAACGATTGGAGCCCCTCTTCCGTATTCCTAGCATCAAGACCTGTTAAGCAACATTAATTCTACATAGCTAGTATTAAATACGGCCATAGTGCAATAACTCTGTAAAATGCCTCAAATTATCAACTAGTATCCTTTGTGAATTAAAAAAATTGTTATAAAGCTGGATATCAAGGCACTCTAACTCAAGGAGAAGATAAGATTGGGAAACCATTGTCAACCTGGAGAAAAGCAAAAGATTCATATAAAATGACACAAAACCCTATTTTGTCAAGGGATCATGCTTCGATCATCATAAGACAAGCAAAGATGGTCATGCTCAAGCATTAAGAGAGTAGGTGAACATAACAACACTCCTACCAACAATGATATCCATTGAAGAATTTCTTAAATCAATATAAAAGTCCTTTAAATTGGCGGGTTAGGGAAAAGATTGTAATTTGTTACACTAAGAGTTACAGATAACTCAAATATGACTCGACAACCTACACCTCGGCACAAAGGAAGTTCCCATACTACGATTATTAAAGAAAGAAAAGATTTATGTGATAGCTATAGATCAACTTTAATGCAAAACATATTGCAGCCCAAGGACTATCAACAACCATGGATGCCTATTAAATTATCATTATAGGATAAGCATTACTAAATATTAACCATCCTAAAGTTACGCAACACAGCAAGGAAATGATTTATCCCGGTGTAAAATAGGATACGAAGAACAACTTATTTGAATGAAATCCCATCAACTCAATATCCTAATTTATCCCCTGATTAACGATCCTTTAAGAGCTTAGGTAACTAGAGATTAAGAAAAGAAGTGAAGTTGAGCTCTAAGTTGTGGGCAAAAGCTAATAAGGGGATCATAAGGTAAACACAATTACACTCCAAAAGAAAACACACGCAAGGATATAAAACTAGCAATTAGCCATAAAGGGATGATAAATGATTTTGAAAACAAAACTTCAGAGGCTTATAAAGAGTAGAGTTGTTTCAGCCAAGATTTGATACAATAAGCTTCAAAAAAGCGAGTTGATGTGGGTTTAAGGCTCATGTTTTGCCTCTTTTTGTCCATTGAGTGCCTTATAGAAGCTATACTATTGATAAAAATTCTATTTTGATTGTCAAATTGACTCCAAGGCAAGGGGTAGCCACCTAAGGATCACTAGTTTAAACAACTTATAATGATCGGCCCCATAGCCCAAAAAATCACTAGACGTAGAAAGCAAAGAATGTGAGTTGTGTTCTTAAAGGAGAGTTGAAATTTTGCTTACGTCTTGGAGAAGACTTAAAGCCATATGCCCACATAGCAAGAAGCCAAGGCAAGTACCAGCCATGATTTGGGAGTTGGTCCTAATAATAAATATTTTGAGAAAAGTTGATTTTTAATTATGATAATTTAACAAAGGATGGCGAGAAAATAAAATTAAGAATTGAAAAAATATGCATGTTTGTAAGGAAGTTGATATAAAAAACTGGAGCAAAAAATTACAATATTATGATAAATAATTACTATTAATTTAGAATATTATAGTTTATTTCAATTATTGTTTCTTTTAAACTATTATTTATGATTAAAATAAGTTGTTAGCAATATTATATTTTTTCTTTTAGTACTTCGAGTGACTCAAAGAGAGTAATTATGGGAGGAAGCATCCATCTTGGGAGTAGACAACTATTATCCAAAAAGTGCATCCAAGGCTTTTGAAAATATTGCCCAACACAAAGAACTAAGAAAAAAAAGGACATCAAACCATTAAATAACCAACATGATGAAATCAGTACACGACAAGGAGTCTCGAGCGACTTTGACCGACATTTCCAACTATCGCTCAATACATTTTATTGTTGTTTGTACTATGTGACATCAATATTATAGGATATGTCTATAAACTACATAGTAAAAGTTTGATGTAGCAAAAAATGCAATGAATAGCTCATGAATTTGTGTTTAGAAATCTAATAGTTTTTTCTGAAGTTATTCTTCCTAACTCATGCTGGCATGTCAAATTTTCAAAATCCTCAATTCTTTTCCAATCAAACATTTAAAACAAAAGCAAATCAATATGCACAAACAACTCCCAATTACGATAATACCACATCATTACCAAATGGCAAACACAAAAAACATTATTTTTAAATTTTGAGAATAAATTTGTTTTATCAAACATAAATTATAAAACCCTAAGATCGCTAATTTACAACATACTTGTAAGTGATTGTAAAACAAAATATATCATACTCTAGAAAAAAATAGTTTAGCTAATAAAAAATTCAAAAGTGACCTTCAACTTGTGCTTAGCTTTTTAAAAATTCAACAATAAACTTGATATAGCATGGCATAGTTAACCTAGAGATAACATAAGTATGTTAAAATTTAGTACAGTGAAGATTGTATAAATCCTTTTAGAGATAAATAAGCACTGTATGTTAAAAAATTAGTAGCCACAATTTTACATGGATAATGACATTCTAATGTAATTGAGTTCTAGTTGGAGTTCGTAAAATACCAGGATGCTTATACTTTTACCAATAGCATTTACACTATTAAAAACTATTGAAGTCATCTTTATTAATCCTTCTTATCCATTCATTCAAATTTAATGTAGTATGTTGTTAATTTTGGCTTATGTAAGTATTTTTTGCATAACTTCCAGCCAATTAACCTTTGCTCTAACAGCTATCCTTCTCATGCCATGTAGATTGGTTTATCTACAATCTTATCTTCTACACAATATTGTACATGCAAAAATAACCCAAGTAAAATTCTCACAAAATTTTCGTCTGAGGTACTTCTCACACAAACAAGTTAATACAATCATTTTAAATGTTAGCCTTCCAAGTTTTACCAAAGATCCTTGTTAAAACTTTCATTTCTGATGCACTTAAGTACAAATCGTTGTATTCTCCAACACATACTAATATATCATAGCCAATTCTTATATCACTCTATAAATTGATATTCAAGTTTCAGTTATAATTCTCTTATCACATAGCCTCATTGGTATTTGTCCATTTTAATCATTTTAATTTGATAAATAATATCCTCCTTTCAACCCCTACTTTTAATTGTAACATAAATAAGTATATATAAACATGGTGCTTGTAGGTATAACTTGATGCCCAATAATATTGGCTTATTATTATTTCCACATCCATTTCAAAAAAGAAAAAAAACCATATCAGAATTTTTGTTCTACTGATTATGGCCTTAAAACGAAAAAATTCTCAATATTTTCCAACTTTTCATATGCTCTAGAAACAACCTTACTCGTGAAAATTCTAATAGCTTGCTCATAGCATAAACCAAGTTATATCCAATTTAAAAATATATTTTAAGCACTTTAGTAAATAAATAGACTCAATGTTATTGCTCGAGCAAACCTAATCTGGTTAAGATTTTTTTAATCACTGCAAAACAACTTTTGATGATTATATTTCTTCATTATAAATAATTTAATTTATAAAAACATACTTTTTACAAACACCACAAGCCATCAATACCCATCAAATAATTTTTTCAAAGAAAAACTTAGTTGGGTCATGATAAACAACTAATTAAGATTTCATACTATCTATTTTTTCCATTTAAATCCTTAGCATAAAATTCATCTCCACAAAAAATTTGTTATGGCATAAAACAAAATTAATTATAAATACTAATGGCATTTTCTTCTTTTTCTTCTATCAATTTCTCTAAGGCATTTATATATGGCTCATAATCTTGTTTCACATTTGTTATCATAATTCTAAATATTTCTACATTACTAAAACATGGTACTCAAGTGTTTATTATCTAATCATTTCGCATTATTTTTCTATTAATAATAAGATTTTTACTACTGTTTTCATCCTACAAAACTTTTCAAATCTCAAAAGACAACTCATTTAGGAACATTTATGCAACTATATATACTCTACTTTTTAATTATTTTACAAAATACTTGGGATCAAGTTGGCAACAATTTTTTTTTTAGTTTTAAAAAACAAGTTTGTTTAGCATACTTTTTAACTATTTATATTAATACACAAAACTATTTTTAAGTGTTTTGAATATTTTTAAAAAAAACTATCACCACTAGCCACAGCCACTACATGTTATTGAACATCGTCACCATTGCCACTGTATTTAGAACTGCCAAATGTCACTATCTCTACCCTGCCAACATTGATCTCCACATCCTTTTAAATGTATCATTTCTAACATCATCAGCAACAAGTCTCTCTCTCTCTCTCTCTCTCTCTCTCTCTCTCTATATATATATACAGTAAATTATCATGCTGGCCATATAATTATATTAAGGTCAATAAAACTGTTTTTATTATCATACTTTATACAATAACAAAAAAAAAATCAACATATCATGCCAAACAACCTACCAACTGCAGTTATAATTCCGCTAAATAGTACGTTCCGTCGATGTTTCTTCATCAAATCTTTGTCTGATCCATCATCATCCTTCTATCAATTAAGCAAATATATGTAAATGAAGGATCTATAATCACTTCTTTGCTAAAAAATAAAGATTAACATCAATAATAGTCTTAAAGTATAGAAAAAAAGAATTCATATAAACATGACAAAATTGATTTGAAGAGTGAATTATAATGATCAAAACCTGTATATTATTTGCTTCTATAGTAATTGTTGGTTCTGGGATGAAAGAGACAATAAAGGCAAAAAACACAACTCCTGCAAAGAACTACAATGGACAGAGAAAAATTGAGCAAGCTAAAAAATATGTTTCTTCATCAAATCAAAAAATGATAGTGACGAATGGTAACAATACCCAAAGATTTGCCCTCAAAAAGCCTATTGAGTTTAGAGCATTATGTGCCAAATCAAAGAATGATATGCTCAACATAAGACCAGCAGCAAAACCCTGATCGAGAAATCATGATGGTTAGCATTCAAATAATAATAATAATTAAAACAAATGCAGAAAGTACACTCAATAATATTCATGTATGAAGTACAATGATTACCTGCAAAAGCCCAAGCATCTTAAGGTTTGGAGCAGGGTTTAGAATCACTAATAGTGCACCTTTACAATTAAAAAATGTAAATAAAATTTTGGACCATCTTAACAATTTAAGATAGAAAAAATTAGAAATTCACAAGCATATGAACATGCTTTCAAAAAAAAATTCACCTGAAATTCCCACACAACCAGACTTAATTTTATGACTAATGAAAGTGTGCTGAATGTAAAATGGTCTAGGAGATTATATTTCAAAAGTTTTATAAAAACATAATCCCATTATTGTATGCAAAGAATCCAAGACTTTTGGATAAATCATTACGGGTAGAGAAGGTAAAACATGAATTTTCAAAAAATTAATACAATTCACAATAAATTTGAAATAGTAACCAATTGAATAACTTCACATATCTTCCCAACAGCAACCTAAGCCAACTTCTAAAGAGGAACGTGTGAGTTTTTAGCTATCACAGTTAATATAAGCAAGTGATGATTACTGTGGCATGCCAAATCTATACTAATATACTAACCTAATAATAATTCATTTTGCATTGCTTGCATTAAAATAATTTAACTAATGCATCTTATTAGCATGCTTCAATAATTAAAAGTTTAGCATATAATATAATCCTTTAAGAAAGCAAGTGAAATTTTTTTTAACATCAAATTCTATATAATTTATAAATCTTCAAGAAAAGAGAATGATGAATCCATAATCCAAGTATTTTAAAGTGTTTCCTAGTTTCAACAATAGCCAAAAAATATGTTAGATATTAGCGTGCTCTTATATTCAAACATCAAATAAAGTAGCAAAGCAATTAGATATAGGGCCTTAGAAATTACATCATGCAGCAAACCACATCATCATTAGCATTATCCCATGAATCTTGACTCTTCATGCAAACTTACTGAGGGTATTTTAAAGTGCTCAATATATTTTGCAAAGATTCTTTAGCGTAACTTCATAGATATAACCTTTAGTCTACCCATTTTTCTTTCAAATCCTTTTAAATTAACTTCATAAACCTATCTTATTAGTACATCTTCTATCCATTGTTGTGTATGTCGAAATCATCTATGTTTAATTTCCACTACATAATCTTTAATAGGTAATACTTGTCTAGTAGTCTCTTTTATAATCATTCCTCAATCTACCTTCCTAACTTTACAATGCATCTATCAACTTACCAACATGTGACTTCTTTATTGGCCAGCAATAAATTCAATTAACATAGCCACTTTTATCATTGTTTTCTAAAATTTATTTTTAGGCCACTATAATATTCTTTTATTGCATAACACTCTCAAAGTACTTCCACCTTTAATCAGTTTTTATTACTCTAGTAGCTACACTCTATAAAACAAACTTAGAGACCAAATGCTTAGGTGATGAGTGGCTTGACACTTAGAGACAAAATGCGAAATGAATATATCTGTGACAGGGTTGGTACAGGGTTGGTGTAGCTCCACTGAAAGACAATAAAGATTCGTGTTAGATGGTTTGGTCATATTAAATCTCCACAATCTAATAATCTGATTATAAGAGTAGATGCTTTAGATTAAACTTATGTTAAGAAAGACAGAGGTAAACCTAAAATGACTTGGGTATATTGTATAAAAAAATGATCTTAATTTATTAGAATTAAATGAAAAAATGACACTCAATAAGACGCAATGGAGAAAAAGGATTCATGTAGTCGACCCCACTTAGTGGGATAAAGGCTTGTTGTTGTTATTATTGTTATTGTAGGAGCTACACTCTCATCTACATCCCGACACTTTTATATAATAATTTTAAGATATTTAACATCTTAGAGCATGTATTATCTTATAATTTAACAAAATTAACTCATAATTATCAACTTCAATTAAAATTGTATATCATATGCAAAATTGTATTCCATATGATTAGGTTTTGTTCTACTAATTTTGAGTCACTTATCTTCTATAAAATTTTTATAATGTTCTAGCCTCTCACATATTTCATAAGGCGTTTCACTTTTTGCAAATAAAATACACCAAAGCAATTCACTTTGAATAATACCAATTAACATCTTCAATTAAAAAAAAATCATCTTCATATTGATCCTTGATTGTAATTCTACAATGACTGAGTAACAATTTTAGTATTCTTCTATCAAGATATAACTGCTTATGATGTTATTTAATACTCTATCATATATATTTGAATATATTTAATGCACACAATTTTCTTACGTAATGCACAATAAATCAATTTGTGTGATACTTAATATCANTCAATGATCATTGTTTTTCAACTATTTTCATTCAATTTTTTTGTTTTATTTCTGTTTCACTTTTGACTAATAATGGTAACAAGATGAAACAATAACAATGCCCCTGAAACAAAGAAACAACACAAACGGATATTCAAATAAAATAAATGTGGTTACCAAATCCAAAATGCATGTTCGCCTTCATAAAGAATTTCCAGGTCCAAAGAAAGATAGGTCGGCAGAATTTCCAAATTCTCAAACACTTTCCAAATTGGAGAAAACAAAGTTTTGCCTCAGTTAGAAATTCTCATAATCTAGACAAAAAGTACCAAAAAAAAAAAAAACTCAGGTTTACACAGAATAACAGAATTTACATGAAAATGGAGATTCAAAGTGAAGGCAACTAATGGCCGTATATTTATGATAAAGCCAGCAGCTAACGCCTACTTTCATTTCTTTTCTCTAACAATAACAGTATCCATTGAAGGAGAAAATGTTTTCAAGAAATTTGAATGGTATAAATAAATTATTAGTTTAAAAGGAACTTAACCGATGCTCAACGAAGGTGAAGAGGATCATATGAATTCATGTGGTTCGAGAATTCGACTCGCATATTAGGAACTGGACTCAGATAGATACAGAGTTCCTAAACTTAACAGATCGAATGCTTAACAGCTCAATAAATACCATAATTAATAAAAGACCTCGGCCAGTATCGTAACAACAACTATCAAAAAGTCTACGAAGGAGCAAACCTGCCGATGTACTGAGGCCACCCACGAGTGAAAGGGACAGGGCCACCAGGATCTGAGAATCCATCAGAGACCTAAGGTTTTCGGAGAGGGAGTTCGTGTATCGGATTAGAGCCTAGGAATATAAGGGAAAGAGAGAGAGCGAGCAATGTCGTCACCCAGTTTCAGAAAAGAGAGCATCTGCAGAACATCTGGACTGGTGGCCCTACGGATTCTAACATTTTGTTAAAGTAACGATTTTTTTCTCGAGTCGCGAATGTTGCATGAAAACCCACACAGCGAGTGCTTTGTATATTGCTGAACTCAGGTCATAATTGTTGTTGCGCCTAAATGTTGTATTGATAATGTAATTACAGATATTATTATTTTCGGAGGATGAAATTGAGCTAGCCCAAAAATTATGTGGCAATTGTACATCATAAATAAATTTTCATCATCCGTCATGAATCTCAAGAAATGACACGAATCTCGAGATAATTCTTTGAGTAAGAAACATTCAGACTTCAATTAAGGGCCTGTTTAGGGGCGCTTATTGGGAGCGGCGGCGTTATGAGAACGCCACATTCATGTTTGATAAGTGCGTTCGGTTGGCGTTTTCTCATCGCTCTGCATCAGCATCCGATAAAACAAATAGGAACGAAGTCGTTGTGTGAGCTCCACGTCCGGCTTAGAGATTTGAGTTACCCCTAGGAATTTCGGAGGTGCCCTTGATATCCCTTGTTGTCTCCCTTGTTGTCTCCCTCGCTGGTTTCCTTTCTGGTTCGTTGCCCTAGAGGAGATCGAACCTTCTTCCTTTGTTTTCTTTGCTGATAATCAGGTTTCCTTTCTGATCCATACAAGCGCTGATATTTTAGATCTATGGCATTAGTTGTTTATGGCAAATGTTAGATCGCTGGTTATAGCATTTTCTCTGGTTTTTGATTTTTAGGGCATTTGAGATAGGTTGGCATTTTACCTGGCTATTGGATTTATGTTGCTAGCTGTGATCCTAGATACCTGGTTGTTGGATTTGTGTTTATGTTTAGAAGTGTGGATATGTGGCATTTTATCTGAGATATTTTTAGGCATCTCAGATATTTGAAATGGCGGGGTGGGAAGGAAATGTGCATGATAGTCGTTTTTTTCCTTATGCAACTAGGAATAGAACACAGTGTTTCCCTCACCCACCTCCAGGTTTGCTCATCTTACTTAAACCTCTCGTTAATTATATTGATTATTTTTTTATTAATACTGTCTTTAATAACAGGAAAGTATTATTTGGTAGACGCTGGATATCCGATGTTAAGAGGCTACCTGAAGCTCTATCCAGATACAAGATACCATATTCCTGATTTCGAGCGAGCAAGTGGCAATATTCGTGGCAGAAAAGAAATGTTTAACAAACGACACTCCGCTTTACGGGGGGTTATTGAAAGAACTTTTTGGGTGTGGAAAAAGAAATGGGTAATCCTACATGATATGTCATTCTATTTATTTCCCAAACAGGTGTATATTGTGCTGGCCACTATGGCACTTCACAACTTCATCTGACGTCACCCCTCTAATTCATATACGGACTTCAATATGGTTGATGATGATCAAATTATTGACACTCTAGAACCTTCAGGATCTCTAGCTGATAATGAGATGGACTCGATTGAATATGAAACTCAGGACGGTGAGGGTGCAGCTGAGATGGCTGCTCTGAGGGAGTCTATAGCAGATGCTATATATGGCAGCTAGTCCAGCAAGTCTTTTCTCTGTTCGTACATTAATTTTTAATGTCAATTTTATGGATAAGTACTAACAATCTTTTTTTTTTCACAGTTATAGAAACATGACTTCTAGGATATCAGTTATAGACAGAGGTATTTTGTGTTATCGTGGTCTACCAGCTCCGTTGCTTACATCGTGTCAGTCTCATAGCTTTGGGAGGCAGTTCTACGGTTGTGTTAAGGGTGTTTCTGCTTGTTGTGGCTTCTTTCGATGGGCTGACAGTCCCTCATATTACACTGTTAGCAACCATAGGAATCTGGTGTTTTCTCAGGTTGATAGAGCAGATGAGGACAAACGTAGCCAGAGTCTGAAATTTAACATTTTAATATTTCTGATTGTAGTTGTACTTGTATTTGTACTTTTTTAGTTCTCCTAGTACTCGTGAGGGTGTGAGAACTATATGACATCTTTTAGTACTGATCTGTGATGATTTTATGTTTTTGCACTATATGCTTCAGTACTACCAATAAGTTATTCTGAATAAGCTGCCCCAAACAGTTTTATCAGATAGGGGCATGAATGTCATTTAACCAACAATAAGCTATCTTGAATAAGCTGCCCCAAACAGCAAGACAGATTATTCTGATAATCTGCAGATTATCATATTATTTTTATTATCAGATTATCAGAATAATTTGCTTATCAGCAGATTATAAAAAATCAACAACTGCGCCAAACAGACCCTAAGAGTCATCCAAAGCTCTGATTTTAGGAAATTTATAGTCAAACTAACCGGCTCGATGAGACAAAACAAATGATATCAAAATTACTCAAATTCGAATCAATTCAAGCTCAGATCAAGTTATTAAACCACTCTTAAATGATTTTCAGACATATTTAGAAAGTTAAATGAATGTCGAATCAAGGAAGTCTATAGCCAGCGAGCCCAAGATTGCTAAATCCCGACATCGTTAAAGCACTCAAATGCTCATCAAATGTTGTATGATTGAAGAAAGCTCTTCGAACTATCAGATCAAAGTGGTTGATATTCTTGTATTAATTGCACCTAGAACACTATAGATAAAGGGTCTGTTTGAGGCAGTTGTAGCTTATTGAATAATCTACTGATAAACTGATTAAAAATAATCTGTTGATAAGCTAGGTGCGGTGGCTATTACAAATTTTTATTTTTTTGGAAAAGCCAAACCGTTGCCAATAAGCTCCCACCACACTTAGATAGGTGCGGTGTGAAAATGATGTTTTTTGCATTTTGAAAACACATAAGCTGCCAAAACGCAGTTTACCCAAATAGGTCAAGTGCGTTTTCAAAGCGCCATCGCACCAAATAAGCTGCCCCAAACAGGCCCAGAGTCTCGACCCTCTCATGAGGGGCGGACCACCGTCGACCACGGTTGATTGTCGTCGATCACCGTTGACCGTCATTGATCACTGTCGACCGCTAACTGCCGACCTCCACCGATCGTCACCGGTCGCCGCCTACTTATTATAACAAGTTCATTTGTGCACCGACATTATAACTTCGAAGTGTGTTCAACCCTTTCCCGCTTGTCGGACGAGGGACGGTATATGTAATATTCATTTTATAGTGGATTTCTTCAGCTAAGCTAGACCTCGTGGTTTTTTACCTTTCTGAGTTTTTCACATAGAAGTTATTGGTGTCATTATTATTGTTTTCTCTCCTTTAAGTGTGTGTTGAATCTTCGCACCATGCTAAGACGATAATCTACTATCTTACTGCCGCGAAATTTTCTTGCACGAATCAAACTACAAACCAGCAATTTTCTATGCATTACATATCTAATACCTAAACTTCATTTTTATATTCATACCTCCTAAATCTCTTATCATATTTTTATAATATATTATAAAAAAAATATATAAATGGACAAAAATAAAATATTGTTATTTAATTATTGATCTAAAATCTGCTAAATATGAATAAGTAATTTTTTGTTGTGCTCTATTCATTTATAAGTAAAAAAAAAATTGTCAATATTTGACACACTTACTTAAAGAAAGAATTGTGCTATTTTTTTAGAAGGAATTGTGCTATTTAAAAATTTAATCAAGAGTTATTTGGAAGCAACATATTCTCAAAGTTTCAAGTTCATTCTCAAACTTCAAGCTCCCCTACCCCTCATAAGAGGATTGAAGCTCTATTAAATTGTTCTAGGTGCAATTAATGCAAGGATTTTAACCACTTTGATCCAATAGTCCAAATAGCTTTCTTCAATCAAACGACGTTTGATGGATGTTTGAGTGTTTTAACGATATCGAGATTTAACAATCTTGGGCTCGTTAGATTCGTCTTGTCGAGAGGCTCGAGTTGGCTATAGGCTTGTTAGATTCGACATTTGTTTGACCTTCTAAATATGTCTGGAAATTTTTTAAGAGTAGTTTAATGACTTAATATGAGCTTGACTTGGCTCAGATTTAACCAATTTTGATATTATTGGTTTCGTCTCATTGAGTCAGTCAGTTTTACTGAAATCGGAGCTCTCGATGACTCTTAATTGAAGTTTGAATGTTTTGCTCAAAGGATTATCTCAAGATTGATGTCATGTCTTAAGATTCATGTCGGATGATGAAAATTTACTTGTGATATATTAGTTGTCCCTCTAGTTTCATGCGAGTCCAATTTCGTCATCCGAAAATAATAGTATCTGCGATACTTAATTTTCGTGATTGCATTATTAGTANTATATATATATATATATATAGATATAAGTTTGGTGGAGATGGAAGGTAAATAAAATAAAGTATATGCATACATATGTGTTATAATATGCTGCGCAAAGTGATTAATAGTACTCCAAAAAAAGTTTTTTGTTTATGTAAAAGAATATATACTGCATGCTCATCAAAATTTTAGCATGCGTAACTTAGTGATCTCGGTGGGCCTATCCCTTGCGTTTGTCCGGCGTTCAAATTTCCTACACCAAAAAATAAAATCTTTATTTTATTTTTTATTTTTTTTTAGACGCTTGGCTAGGCCCATGCTGAGCTTTGGAATAGTGAACAATGGGGCGAAAGAAGTTGATCCAGAGAACTTAGATCTATATTATCACTTTATATAAACAAAAAACAACTGCAACTTATGAAATTTTAATGGTAGTGTGAGAAAAGGAAGAGGAGTTGGAGCTTATAAATATGATAACGTAGAGCGACAATGATTTAAAAAACTTTTATCCTTGAAATTTCCTCCCCTTTCTTCTTATCTATATATGTACCAAACACTTTTTCTATCATTCTCCAATATTGAATACAATAACTAAGGGAGAGAATGCTGATTGACTTTTGATATATTATTTTTGAACCACATGAAAATTAGGCACGAGCTGCATACCCACCATCACAAGAGATAATGTGCTCCACAAGCCAAGGTTGAATAAGAGATAACATAATGCAACCTTGCTTGAGCGAACAAGGTTTTGAGACCAACTAATAAATGAATTAATACTCCCTATCTGGGAGTTGAATGACCTATAAAGATTTCCTTGTAGGAGTTGAACAAGTGCCTTAGGTGACACCCTATCATATAATGAACAACCTTTCCAAGGTATATAGAAAGTTAGAGCTTAGCAAAAGGATATGGACTTTGTTTATTAGAATTCTGAAATTAGGAGCATGTCGAACTCCATGATTATGATATTGACATTGGTACGTCAAACATGTATAAATTTTATTATCTGAGAACTTGTGTTAACAAGAATCACATAAGTTTGCAGAGAGATATCAACATTCTCTAGAATATTACAAAAGCATATTATCATGACCAATATGCAAATTACTAAAAAGCTAATCATAAAAGATGAATAAAAATAGGAAAAATTCGTTCTTATTAAAATCAATTCAAATAAATGTCCCATGAAAAGTCATGCTCCAAAAAAAGTTTCTATTTAAAATAACTAAGAGGCACATACTTAATACATGAGCTATTTAAGTTAAATATATATAAAATGAACTACCAAAATCTTTTCTCTTTGACAAAGTCCAATCGAGGAGAAATTTATTTTAGGCTCTCACAATGTTTTTATGTGAACTTTATTAGCTCTGATTAATATATATCAAAACCTTGAGCGATTTGTCATAATACTATTATAGTTTCCAAAAAAATGATCAATACAAAATCATATTAACCATCTATATTTTAGTAATATTGCTTCACTATATCTATTTTAACATGACATTTACTTTCTTGGCTTTTCAAAAATACATACATACATACATACATACATATATATATAATGGAGACATGCTTGCCAGCCATGATAGAATAACTCTCTTAAGTCTGCATGTGATTAGGATCCAGTGAATTATCTGGATCTACGTCGAAAAATAGACGAAACTAAAGAATATTTAATTTAAGAGAGTATATGGCTGGATTTACGTTCAGTAAATTCATAACTAAATAAGATTAAAAGTATGCTACCAATTAAGACAAATTATTATTTAGTAAATCAGCTGGTTAGAACCACCTTATTACTCATAAACCAAAGCACTGAATGACACATGACAGTCCTTCTTTCTAAATTAATTATACCTACCCAAAGAAGTGCTGAGCGCACCAAGGAGAGAAAGAGCTGCAACAACGAGGCTGAGCCGTTCCATCAGATTCTGCGCCTTAGAAATGCTTCTAGTAGTCTTTACCAGTGGAAGAAGATGCAGGTCGGAATTTTGATATCAAGTCTGAAGGTCTAAAGGCATAGGAATTATTTGGCAGGAGATGATATGGCAAGTGCAAACAGTTGTATCCATCACGTCTAGGATTGCTTGGCTTCTATCCCAGTTTCTTCTTTGCTTGTCCGAGAGGAAGTTGGCTAAGGCATGAAAATTTTGTGGCCGCGTTGTTATCCCTTCATCTCTCCCTAGTGTAAATGGTTTCGATTTTCGTATAACAGCTGCATTTTAATTGAGTTTAAGTTAAATATATGCAAAATTGATTCTAATTAGATCTCGAGCCCCCATCGAACAATTATTTAGGCAGGGGTGAGTTCAACATCATTTCTTGAGGATGAGCAAATTAACTTAATTATATAAATACATTTTTTTTTTATCAAAAATAAAGAAATACCATATAACTCAATTTTTTATTTCATTATTATTAATGAATTGGAAAATATTACATGCTTTTCAATCTAGTTATTTACATTTTTTTTAAATATTGCATAACAGTTTCATTAGAAATCAACATAATTTTTTTTTCTTAATTTAATGTACAAAACAGTCATTATTGTTAGAAATTATAGACGTCTATTATTTTATCCTACTTAAGGGTAGTTTTGTCTTCTTACTTATTGAATATATATATATATATATATATATATATATATATATATGTATCTTTTATTCTTGTAAGTTAATCTTTGGTAGACGCAATTGAAACCCTAGCCACTTTTTCTTTCTTCTTCTCCATTGCAATTCTTAACATGGTATCAGAGCGAGTTTTGATCCAACAAGAAGAGTAAGGGATTGTACCGTAGAAACTCAAGTCGAAGACTTTGACATGCGAAGCCTCTGCCTTCTGCGAATTCATCCGCGCATGCGATTGCGATTTGTGATTTTCGAAAACCCTACGTTCGCTCGAAACCTAGCCGAAGTCACGTTCCTCTCTTTCAGTTCACACAGATCTCGTGACAGCAGTCGCGCGAAAGGCATCCCGAAGCCGCCCTTGTCTTCTGCGCAATGTGCGATCCCATATTCGTCTGCATTCCTCCGCGCGCGGGATTGCAATTTGCAAAGCCTCCGTCGGCCAAAGCTTTGTTCCTCTTTTTAGTTCGCAAATATCTTGCTACAATAGCGGCGCGAAACGAACCAAGCATCATCCCTTCACCTTCTCTCGTTCGCACGAAGCTGCCGGTCGTGCACGAGTCTGTCGATCCCTTCATATTCCATTGCTCTTGTAGACCTCTTTATCGACTGCGTTCACCATCTGGCAAGGTGAAGACCGAAATAACCCAATTTTTGGCGTCACAACGATAGACCCTATCACAACTCTTCAGGTGATCCATTATTATTGGCATTTGATCCTTCCTTTTCTTTGCCTTCTTTTTTGCATTGATAATAATAACAATGGCTGGTGAAAAAGATGACTCTCTTCAGTCTATTATTGTGCAATTAAATGAACAAAATTTCTCATATTGGAGTTATGTATTGAAGAACTTTTTGAAAGACAAAAGAATGTGGGGTTATGTTTTCAGAACCTCTGTTAAACCCATAGATGTGAAAGATGAAAATATGAAGAAGGTTGAAAGTATGGGAAGCAAACAATTCAAAAATAATCACTTGAATCAATAACTCGATTTCACAATCAATCGGTGTCCAATTAGCATAATATGAAATGCCAAAAAAGTTCGGAATCATTTGGAAAGATTATATGTGCAGCCAAATTTTGTAAAGCAATATCAATTATAGATAAATTTTTGTGTTCTTCAACAAAACAACATGAGCATCCAAGAATTTTATCCAGTCATGACTAACCTTTGGGATCAGTTATCTCTTACTGAAACTGCAGAATTGCGACCTTTTAAACCGTATACTGATCGTAGAGAAAAAACAACATTTGGTTCAATTTTTGATTGCTCTTCGACATGGTTTTGAAGGGCTTCATGGAACAATTTTACATCACAATCCTCTTCCAACAGTTGACTCGGTGGTTAATGAGTTATTAGCTGAAGAGATTTGTCTCAAGTCTCAATATGAGAAAGGGAATGTAGAGAAAGGGATCCTCCCCACACCTAATCCATCTGTATTTGCAGCTACTCATAATAAAAGTAAATCTCATGGAAAAATTGGTTTTGATGAATGTAGTTTTTGTAAACAAAAGGGTCATTGGAAAGCTCAATATCCAAAGTTGTTGAACAAATCACAACAACAACAACAACAGCTCAATCAGTTGCACCCACAAAGTTTCAAAACTCCAACATCAAATGTTGCAACTGTTGTTCCTCCAATAGACTCTCTTGGTGTTGGACATGCATATTCTTCGGGTCTTGCAGTAGCTGCACTTGCTGAGCTGTTTTAAAAGTTTCTTGCCACACAAATACATGCCATGTCTGCCTCCTCAAATATTGGTTTGCCTTCCTCTAGCTCATAAGGTATATCTTCTTCCATTTGGATTCTTGACTCTGGAGCCTCTCATCACATGTCATCTGATTTTATATCATTTGTATCCTTACATCCTGCATCATCTGTATCAGTCATGACAGCTGCTGACACTCCTATGTCATTAGCAGGCACTAGGTTTGTATGCACACCACATTTATCCCTTTCAAATGTCTACTATATCCCCAATCTTACTTTATATCTTGTTTCTGTTGGTCAATTATGTGATTTTGGTTTCTAAGTTTTACTTTTTTCTACCTCTTGTTATGTGCAGGATCTGCAATACAAGAGGCTGATTGGGATAGGTCGTAGACAAGAGGGACTTTATATTCTGGATGAGCTAAGAGTTCCAAATGTTGCAGCTTCCAGTGTTGAACTGTCATCATTTTGTTTGAGTTCTTCATCTTCTAACTTTTATCTATGACACTCTTGTGTTGGACATGTCTCTTTCTCTTCTAAAATATCTAGAATCTACATGAGTTTTGGGCGAGTTAAGAACTCATGATATTTTTGAATGTTGTGGTTGTAAACTTGCTAAATTTTCTGCTTTACTCTTATCTAAAATTGTTTCACTTTCTGTTGCACCTTCTAATTTGATTCATTCTGATGTATGGGGTCCATCACCTATTCTTACCAAAGGTGGATCTAGATACTACGTCTCATTCATTGATGACTATACTCGTTATTGTTGGATTTATCTTATGAAAAATTATTCTAAATTTTTTAGTGTCTATCATATGTTTCGTGCATTTGTCATAAATCAACATAATGTTGTTATTCAATGTTTTTAATGTGATTTGGGAGGTGAATATACCTCTACTAAATTCTCTAAATTACTTGCTTCTGATGGGACTTTACTTCAAACTTCTTGTACTGACACTTCTGAATAGAATGGAGTTGCTGAAAGGAAACATTGTCACATTGTTGAAATTGCTCGTTCCCCTCTTTTGTCTGACTCTGTTCCAAATAAATTTTGGGGGGAAGCTATTCTTACTGCTGTCTATATTATTAACAGAATTTCATCTTCTATTACTTCAGGTTTATCCCCCTTTGAAAAACTATATGGTCACGCTCCTGATTATTTCGCTTTGAGAGTTTTTGGTTCTACTTGTTTTTTTCTTCTTTCTCATGTACAACGTAATAAATTGTCTTTGCATTCGTCAATATGTGTTTTTCTTGGTTATGGTGATGGTCAGAAAGAATATCATTGTTATGATCCTATCACTCAAAAAATTTTTTTGTCTCGCGTCATGTTGTATTTCTTGAGCATATACCATTTTACTTCATTCCTCCTTCTCATAACTTTCAAAGTCTGATCTTGTATCAATTGATCCTTTTCACACATATACTGATATTTCACCTCATCATGTGATTCATCATCCAAATAATTTTGATATTGAGCTTTGCATGGTTGACACTGGTAGTTCTACAGATCCTGTTGCTCCCTCTATCTCTACTGCTCCCGAAGAACCTTCTGTGATTGTGGATCCTCCTCTTCCTCGTTACCCTCAACGTGATCGTAAGTCTACTAAATTGCCAGATTTTGTTTGTTCCACTTATTCTACTTATTTTTCTTCCTTTTTAACCTCCATTCGCAATTTGTCTGAGCCTTCCTCCTATCAAGAGGATGTTCTTGATCCTCTTTGGCAGCAAGCTATGGTAGAAGAACTTTCTGCTTTGCACAAGAAAGATACTTGGGACTTTGTCTTTCTTCCTCCAGGAAAACATGTAATTCGTTCTCGTTAGGTGTATAAGATCAAAACCAAGTCTGATGGATCAGTTGAGTGATATAAAGCTCGTTTCGTTGCTAAGAAACTTTCTCAACAATATGGTCTGGATTATGAAGAAACGTTTGCTCCTGTTGCCAAAATGACTACTATTCATACTCTTATTACACTCACATCTATTCATCAGTGGCATATCTCTCAAATGGATGTGAAAAATGCATTCTTAAATGGTGATCTTCAAGAGGAAGTTTACATGGTGCCTCCACCAGGTGTCTCTCATAATCATGGTGAAGTTTTAAAATTAAAGAAAGCTCTCTATGACATTAAACAAGCTCCTCGAGCTTGGTTTGAAAATTTCTCTATTGTGATTGCATCTCTTGGTTTTCATTCTAGCTCACATGATACTGCCTTGTTTCTCAAGAGTACCTCCCATGGTCGTATCATACTCTCTTTATATGTTGATGACTTGATTATTACTGGGGATGATGATAATGGGATTGCAGAGTTGAAATTACAATTAGCTCAACAATTTAAGATGAAAGATTTGGGTGCTCTTCGACAATTTTTGGGGATTGAAGTAGCCCATTCTCCTAGAGGTTATCTTCTTTCACAATCTAAGTATATTGGCACCATCCTTGAACAAGCTCATCTCTCTGATTCTCGAACAACTGCTGCTCCTCTTGAGCTTAATGTTCATTATACCTCTTCTGATGGTGTTCCTTTGTCTGATCCCACCTTGTATCGTACACTTGTTGGCAACTTGATATATCTTACCATCACTAGACCTTATATTGCTTATGTTGTACATGTTGTTAGTCAGTTTGTTGCTTCTCCTATTACAGTTCATTGGGCAGTTGTTCTTCGCATTCTTCATTATCTTCATGCACTCAATTCAAAGTCTTCTCTTTCCTGCATCTTCTTCCTTGGAATTACGTGCCTACTCAGATGCTGGTTGGGGTGGCGATTCCACCAATCGTAAGTCTACCATAGGATTTTGTATTTTTTCTAGGAGATTCTCTTATTTCTTGGAAGAGTAAAAAGTAAGCAGCTGTCTATCGCTTTTCTACCGAAACTGTGTATCGTGCCATGACATCCACTACTGCAGATATTGTTTGGTTGCGCTCATTACTTGCTGATATGGGTGTCTCTTTCTCTAGCCCAACTCGTATGTACTGTGATAACAAAAGTTCTATTCATGTTGTCCATAACCCGGTCTTTCATGAGGCCACCAAACATATTGAGATTGATCGTCATTTCACTCGCCATCACTTTCAACATAGCACCATCATTTTACCCTACATTTCCTCATCCATGCAACTTGCTGATGTGTTTACCAAATCACATTCTACTCAACCCTTTTATTTTTTGACTAGCAAACTCTCAATGATTTCCCTTGATGCATCGTGAGTTTGAGGGGCGATGTTAGATATTATAGACGTCTATTATTTTACCCTACTTAAGGGTAGTTTTGTCTTCGTACTTATTGTATATATATATATATATATATATATATAT
>JXCR01148676.1:566109-670415 GCA_002079205.1 Phalaenopsis hybrid cultivar | reverse complement strand
ATATGGCTGGATTTACGTTTAGTAAATTCATAACCAATTAAGTAAATCAGCTGGTTAGAACCACCTTATTACTCATAAACCAAAGCACTGAATGATGCATGACAGTCCTCCTTTCTAAATTAATGATACCTACCCAAAGAAGTGCTGAGCGCACCAAGGAGAGAAAGAGCTGCAACAACGAGGCTGAGCCGTTCCATCAGATTCTGCGCCTTAGAAATGCTTCGAGTAGTCTTTACCAGAGGAAGAAGATGCAGGTCGGAATTTTGATATCAAGTCTGAAGGTCCAAAGGCATAGGAACTATTTGGCAGGAGATGATATGGCAAGTGCAGACAGTTGTATTCATCACGTCTAGGATTGCTTGGCTTCTATCCCAGTTTCTTCTTTGCTTCTCCGAGAGGAAGTTTTTGGCAGGTTTGTGTTAAGGCAACATTGTTATCCCTTCATCTCTCCCGAGTGTAAATGATTTCGATTTTCTAATAACAGCTGCATTTTAATTGAGTTTAAGTTAAATATATGCAAAATTGATTCTAATTAGATTTCAAGCCTCCATCGAACAATTATTTAGGCAGGGGTGAATTCAACATCATTTCTTTAGGATGAGCAAAATTAACTTAATTATATAAATACATTTTTTTATATCAAAAATAAAGAACTACCATATAACTTAATTTTTTTTTATTTCATTATTATTAATGAATTGAAAAATATTACATGCTTTTCAATCTAGTTATTTACAATTTTTTAGAAAGGAGGACTGTCAGAGTGAATTCTGATCCAACAAGAAGAGTGAGGGATTGTACCGTAGAAACTCAAGTCGAAGACTTTGACATGCGAAGCCCCTGTCTTCTGCAAATTCATCCGCGCATGTGATTGCAATTTGTGATTTCTGAACCATACGTTCGCTCGAAACCCAGCCGAAGTCACGTTCATCTCTTTCAGTTCACACAGATCTTGTGACAACAACCGCACGAAAGGCATCCTGAAGCCTCCCTTGCCTTCTGCGCGATATGTGATCCCAGATTCGTCTGCATTCCTCCGCGTGCGGGATTGCGATTTGCAAAGCCTCCATCGGCCGAAGCTCTCTTCCTCTTTTTAGTTCGCAAATATCTTGCTACAGTAGTGGCGCGAAACGAACCAAGAATCATCCCTTCACCTTCTCTCGTTCGCACGAAGCTGCCAGTCGTGCACGAGTCTGCCGATCCCTTCAGATTCCATTGCTCTTGAAGACCTCTTTATCGACCGCGTTCGCCATCTGGTAAGGTGAAGACCAAAGCAACCCAATTTTCGGTGTCACAACGATATACCCTATCACAACTCTTCAGGTGATCCATTATTATTGGTATTTGATCCTTCCTTTTTTTTTGCCTTCTTTTTTGCATTGATAATAATAGCATGGCTGGTGAAAAAGATGACTCTCTTCAGTCTATTAGTGTGCAATTAAATGAACAAAATTTCTCATATTGGAGTTATGTATTGAAGAACTTTTTGAAAGGCAAAAGAATGTGGGGTTATGTTTTTGGAACCTCTGTTAAACCCATAGATGAGAAAGATGAAAAATATGATGAAAGTTGAAAGTATGGGAAGCAAAAAATTCAAAAATAATCACTTAGATCAATAACTCGATTTCACAATCAATCGGTGTCCAATTAGCATAATATGAAACTGCCGAAGAAGTTCGGAATCATTTGGAAAGATTATATATGCAGTCAAATTTTGCAAAGCAATATCAATTAGAGATAAATATTAGTGCTCTTCAACAAAATAACATGAGCATCCAAGAATTTTATTCAGCCATGACTAACCTTTGGGATCAGTTATCTCTTACTGAAACTACAGAACTGCGAGCTTTTAAACTGTATATTTATCGTAGAGAAAAAACAACATTTGGTTCAGAATTGCAAGCAGCTGTCTCTCGCTCTTCTACCGAAGCTGAGTCTCGTGCCATGATATCCACCACAGCAGAAATTGTTTGGTTGAGCTCGTTACTTGCTGATATGGGTGTTTCTTTCTCTAGCCCAACTCCTATGTACTATGATAACAAGAGTGTTATTCAAATTGTCCATAATCCGGTCTTTCATGAGCGCACCAAACATATTGAGATTATTGTCATTTCACTCGCCATCACTTTTAACATGGCACCATCACTTTACCCTATATTTCCTCGTCCATGCAACTTGCTGGCATGTTTACCAAATCGCATTCTACCCAACCTTTTTATTTTTTGACTAGCAAACTCTCAATGATTTCCCTTGATGCATCGTGAGTTTGAGAGGGGATGTTAGATATTATAGACGTCTATTATTTTACCCTACTCAGGGTAGTTTTGTCTTCCTACTTATTGTATATATATATATATGTATCTTTCACTCTTATAAGTTAATCTTTGGTTGATGCAATTGAAACTCTAGCCACTTTTTCTTTCTCCTTCTCCATTGTAATTCTTAACAATTATGTCAATCATTACCCATTTTTAAAATTAATGCTGAAAAATAAAGGCAGATTGTCAGCCATCATCATGCCAAACTGATTTCCCCTCAAATTACTGTCAAAGTTTTGACAGATTTTCGTTGAAGAATAATAGTTCTGTATAACTGATTGGAATCCAAATGTAAAAAAATAGTAAAAAAATATTAATAACTTGACAGAAGTTTTGCTATATTTTGCTTATTTTTACCTCCCTACCGAGAACTTTTCTCCAAACTTAATCTATTGCATCAATTATAGAGTGAATTCATAAATATAAAAATAAGGCAAATAATAAAAAATAGAATATTATATATGAAGTTGAATCAAATGTTTCTCTCACATGAATGTCAAGAGGGAAAAGAACCTTCAAGCAGGCCAGGGATGTCCAAGCAGAAAAGGATTTGGTCGGAGGATTCCAAAATGTTCATAGAGAAGAGCGGGCCGAGGACGATTTCAATATGTTAGAGAGGCAAACAGCGAGGTGTGCGGCTTACCCTGAGAGATAGAGCTGCAAATAAATCGAGCATTCAAAACATTGCTTGTGATGGCTCGATTAGAGCTTAATTATGGTTGTTCAATTAAGAAATCTAATGAGCTTGAATATCATTTTGAATACTCAGGTAATCTATAAAATGAATAAGCTTGAAAGCATTATTGTCTGATTCATTTATGATCACGAACAAAATCGTTTAAATCCGGCGAAAAAACTCAATAAGACGCTCAATTAAAGCTTGATATTGACTTAAAATTTAATATAAAATATAACTAAAATTAAATTTAATTTAAATAAAAAAAGTACAAAAATTTAATAAATAACTCTACACCTTCAAAATAACAAAAAACTTTCATATTTTTTATTTGCTATTTTATTTCACTCGAAGATTGTAAAAATAAAGATTTGTTTTAATACAAATATAGATCGGGCATATGAAAAACTATTTTAATCAAAATAATAATACCTTGACATTTAAATGGTGGTATTTTGAAAGGTGGGGAGAGTTTTCCAATACAAAATGCCAACAGTCAGCCTGCTATGCCCTGTGATGCTTTCACATGAAAAAGTATCTAGTCTCATATAGGAAATGAAATTAGTTATAGTACTATTTAAATCAAAATGAGTACCCCACCCAATTGAGATTTTCTAGCATTTCATGAGCATACAACTCTCACTTAGATCTCTGTTTTAAGAGAATAATAGAATTAAAAATAATAATAATTTATAAGTGTGCATGAATTACTTTAATTTCTTAAAATTCAATAAATTAGCCTTTTCATAGCTTTAATAAGCTCGAGCGGATCAATTAGTAATTTAGGTTTGATGCCTTGATAAGACTAAAAAGTTGCTTGATTATATAGCTCATTAAATTGAGCTCGAGATGAGCTTGAATGGGCTCATATTTGACTCGGTTATGTTGTAGCCCTGTCGAAGGATAATTAGGCAAAGTGCTTTATTCAAAGTGGGGGTGGGAGAATGGCTGAATTGCCTCNTTGACATTTAAATGGTGGTATTTTGAAAGGTGGGGAGAGTTTTCCAATACAAAATGCCAACAGTCAGCCTGCCACGCCCTGTGAAGCTTTAACGTGAAAAAGGTAGCTTTAATAAACTCGAGCGGCTCAATTAGTAATTTAGGTTTGATCCCTTGATAAGACTAAAAAGTTGCTTGATTATATAGCTCGTTAAATTGAGCTCGAGATGAGCTTGAATGGGCTCATATTTGACTCGGTTCTGTTGTAGCCCTATCGAAGGATAATTAGGCAAAGTGCTTTATTCAAAGAGGGGTGGGAGAATGACCGAATTGCCTTCTCTTATTAATAAAATTTCAAAATTCAGGGTGAGTAACCATGTACACCACAATATGTGGCTGCACCCTATATAGGGCTTCCTTGAGATCACTTTTATTTTTTTAATTTTCTAGTTTTTGCTTTTAAAACATGTTTGTTTAGTATATTTTTTGAATGTTTTTATTTATTACTTTAAAAATAAGTTAGCTTAATTTTAAAATCAGTCAAAATATCTAAAAATTATTTTAAATATTTTTATAAATAGTTAATTATATAATAACATGTCTAACATGTTCTATTTCTAATAAAAGCATAAACAAAATATATAACAACAACAACTCTTTATCCCACTAAGTGGGATCGACTACATGAATCATTTTTCTTTATTGAGTCTAATTTAGTGTCAAAATTTAATTATAATAGCTTATGATCATTTTTTATACAATACACCCAAGTCTTTTTAGATCATCCAATGCCTTTCTTAAGATAAGTTGAATCTAAAGCATCTACTCTCCTAACTGGATCCTCAGATGATCAATGTTTAATGTGACCAAATGGTGCGGGTTTTTGGTATGCACTGTAAGTATATTTCAATACTACAACACACATGACAACACAATTAGTAAATATGCAGATCAATCACAATAAAAATCACTTCAGTATAAATAATTTTATATTTTAAAATCTTTAAACTGCCAAACCTAGTAATTACACAAGTATACATATCACTCAAGTAATAAAGAGCTCTAATGGAGTCCTAAGTATCGATCCCATAGAGAGGTGAAAATTCTTATGATTATAACGTAAAACAAAATATTCAAACTATAAAAACTTAAGTAAGAACAACAAGTCGAAAGCAAATTTAATGTATGCTAATGAATTGTAGCTAACAGAACTACTAAGTTAACTAAACAATTTTCTAAGCTTTAAAATTAAATTTACTAGAACTAAGCAAAGTTTTGTAATGAAGAGTTCAAGTTTAAGAAAACATTCTTCCTCTTTACAATGAGTTTATGATTATTGAAGTAATTAAAATTGTTTAAAATTATATAAAATTTTATTGTGCCAAATAGGGGCAATCCTATTCTTTACCATCTGTCAAGTGCATAAGAAATATTGGTTAATCCAGAGTTTGGTCCCTAATATCCGTGGCTAGGCTGGGAGGATACTGATTCACACTCCAGATCTCCCCCTCACCTGAGGGATAACATCTTGTTTTAGTTTCAAAACAATTAGACCAAATTGAGGATTTTATTCTGTCACCCTAAAATTTCTAATTTTATGCCCATCAAAATATATTTCTCTATTTATTTGCATTCAATCCCATGGACTACATTCTCAACCATGAAATTGAATGTGACTCACATTTTTGTAGAAAGAATAATCCTTTAGGATCTAATGTTTCACAACAAATTTTAACATTTCAATTGGTCAGATCGAAAAGTAAATGAAGATCAGAGTTTGAATCCTCACAATTTATTGACATTTAAAACCTTGCATAACAATATTAATTCTTCACAAAATCATATCTCATTGTAGGAAGAAGGATAAAGAAGACTACTCAGAATTCATGAAGAGGATACGACCAAACATGGATTATATATATAAACACAAGTTTACAAAATAAAGAAAGAAAAGAACACAACTTATCGCACACTCCTCCTTAAGCAAATCCCTTAAAGTTTCCTTTAAACACTTTCTCTCTTTACAATCACACTCAATTATCTGTAAGAAGTGTAATGAAGAAGAAATCTCTCACATTCCCTCTTCTCTTACAACTTTAGAAGAAAATCCTCTGCAAAACCTAACCCTCAACTCTCCAAAGACTCCACATGACACACCTAATACAAGACTTCTTAAGAGTGGCGCTAGCCCCTACTCTCCAAAGAAATTAAAAAATTCCCTCCTTTTTCCCAAGAGACACACCTCTTCACACAAAGAGACAAACAATATCATCTAATAGACATATCTCTTCATTCAAGAGCCTTTCCCAAGTGTCTAGTTGCATTGAACCACTCCATAGGGCGTTTTAATTACTTGGAGCCTTCTAAATCATCTAAAAAATAGTTAATAACTACCAATAATTCGTTTAAATCCGTCTCTGGCACCTATTTAGTGGAGTTCAGCGCTCCTCATTGGATTCTGGTGTTTTTGGTGCCATTCTGGCACCTCTACTCTGTAATATGGTGTCTCTGGCGCCAATATGCTGAAAATTTATCTTTTGACTCCAAATTTCTTCTTTTTTGCTCATTTTTCCTCCAAATACCTAAAATCAATATACCTACAATAAAACATGTAAATACCTTTCTTTAAAGTACAATATTACCAAATTTAAGCATAAAATGTATACATAAATTTGCACATTTTTTTGGTGTATCAAAATGCCCCAAACTTAAGCGTTACTTGTCTTCAAGTAAATCTTTTACTACATAAAAATATGACTTATGGTAGAGATTTTAACTTTTGGATAACTATAATTTGTTTTAATAAATATAATAATATAACTTAAGAAAAATTATAAATAACTTAGGTTAAAACTAAAAGAATAAGAACATTCTTGACCTCATTTTTGGTTGAGGTATAGTTTTTCCTCTTTAGTAGCCTAGGGTCCAGCCATGAGACTTTCCTATTGACTATTCTTAGAGGACTAGAAAGGGAACCCTCACCATTAGAAATTCCCAAACACTTACTTTACTCAACTTGAAGTTCCACATGTTCGTCCTAACCTCTAGCACTTAGTAGGTGGGGTCAATATGGAGGAGCTCAAGGGAAGTCCTCCATAGGATGGCCAGACCTTAGGAATAACCTTGGGTGATCTAGTTTTGGTGTGGCTAACTTGCACTCACTACACTCTCTCACATACCCAAACCCTAGGATCCCTCAGTTTGGTTTCCTAACTCCTTTTGGAAAGCTCATATGGATGACTATATACCCCTAGTCTTTGGATAAGAGGGTTAGAACCAGCATATTGAGCATCCAAAATGAGTCATCACATGACTTCTATTGGTTTGATATGGCTTCATGGCTCATTGTCCCATTTTGGGCCCAAAACCACTAAATTACCAAAATACCCTTACAACCCAAATTTTTGCCAAAAACCCCAAAATACCAAAATTTGTCCAAAAATCATCTCAAACCCCTCAACATTACTTAAATTGACTAAAATTTACCAAATTTCCAAAATATCCCAAAAAAAATTGCCAAAATTACCAAAATGCCCTCCATGACTTAAAAATTCCAAAAAATTCAAAAATTCCCAAAAATTTCAAAATAATCCCAAATATTCCCAATTTCAATTTTTGATCATTAATTTGACCAGATTTGACCAATTTTACCCAATTTAACCAAAAGCCCCAATTTGCCCTTAAAGGCCCAAATGTCCCCAAATTAGCCCCAATATTAGCCCAATTGACCCCAATATTGTCCAATTTCAATTCTAAACCAAAATTCAGCATCCCCAATTCCATTCCAAATAAAATTCAAACCCAATTTGAACCAATTGCAAGCCCAATTTCATTCAAATCAAAAGACCCAATTTTGACTATATGCCTAAATCCAACAATTAGCCCACCAATTCAACTCAAAATCACTTGAAATCTTGCCAAATCCTTCATGACATGTTCCTACACCAAAATCAACATTTAATTACCCAAATATTAGCCCAAATTTAATTTCCTTTTTAAAAGCCTAAAGCCCACTATACTTAATTCCAAAAGCCTAAATTTCAATCAAGAGGCCACATGAAAATTTTTCACTCATCGTCCATTTCATCAAATATCATTTCCTAAGTAATAAATTCATGATCAAATCATTCCAAATCAAGCCTCATGACAAACTCCACAAAAATACCAAAAATTTCAAAATCCCTTCTCATGAAAATTAGTCAAGCCAAAGGGGAGCCATGGAGCCACTCCCAAGCCATAGGCTAGCCATGAGAGCCATGCCACATCACCATACTATTAGTGGCAAGAGGCCAAGCTATTTTCAAATATCCTTAAGATCCTTTTAACCATTCCTATGTATCACCTAAACCCCATACTTAACCAAATCACTTGGATAGGGACCTTACTAATGATTGAGTTGTACTATCTGATTTCCCTCAGTACCCAATCCAGCCTTGGTGGGTGAACTCAACCCAAATCCATGCCTTGACCCAATTTGACCCAAAATGTCCCTTTTCCCATAATATTTCAATCTCGCACCTTTACACATGGCCAAATCCACTTGACTTCACCAAGACCAAGCCTTGACCTCACTGGACTGGGTGGTGACCCCTCCCTGGCCGGCTAGCCACCTTGGTGAACGGAAAACCCAAATTCAAAAGCTTTACCTAGGCCAAAACTCAAAATTAAACCCATCCAAGCTGACTCATCCCAATTGGATTTTTGCACATTGTTGGCATCCACATAAGTAACCTAAAGCACCCATCAATTGCCTCTGGTGGCCTCTCCAAGCCTATCTATTTAAACCCCCTCCATAGTCAAAGGAGGTGAGCTTGAAATTCCTTGAGGAGACTCCACCAAATTGCTTCAAGAGCTTCCTTAAGACCCCTTGAGTTCAACCCAACCATCCATAGCCACTCAAATCCACTACTCGAGCTCAATTTTGAAGCTCAAATCCAAGGCTGAAATAGGACACTCACCAAACCTCCACCAAATCTAAATTAATTGTACCCACACCATCCCCACATCAAGAGAAGAAGATCCCCGACAAAAGCCCCATCACCAGAGCAACCTAAGGTGGACTTTGATAGGACCCCTAAATTGACTTTGATCAAAATCATATCTAGGAGATTTGCCATGGCTTGAGGCTCCATCCCTAGGCTCTTGGGACTCCCACAAAGCTTCCACAAACATCTCATCAAGGCTTCCCCTCTTGGATAAAGGTATTGAAAGTTAACCCTGAACAGAGCTTCATTTCACTCTCCATTCTCATAGAGTTCATTTAAGTGTCAATCAACCGTATGGATGTGTTCTCCTAGTCAAGACGAGTAATTTAAAAAAAACTGCACTTCATTTGGTTAAGAATTAAGTGAGATATTAGCATTTGAAAATGGACAGTTTTTGGGTTGAACTAGTTGGAGACGATAACAGAGGACCATCTGATGGCGCGTGTATCAAATGGAGGGCCGTGATGCAGTTGGACGTGCTTTGATTCCTGAACAGGGGAGCTGACTCATACGACGGCGCCCAATCCCGCAGCGCCGCGTGGCCCTTTCGACGCGTACGATGATCTAGTCAGTGGTGACTGGTTTAAGCAGAAAAGTAGAGGCATTTTTAATTTATTTAAATAGCCATAACTTCAAAAATCCATAACTTTATGTAGAAAAATCATTAAAATAAAATAAAAATACCTTGTTGCTCAGTGAATAAAGGAGAACAATGTAGAAATATTTTCATATCCATTTGATGCAAATTTTATTTTTAATTAATTAAATGATGTTTTACTTATTTTGATTCTCCCTTTTCATAGGCATTTCACCATGACTTGAGCTTTGGGGTTTTGATTCTACATGATATTAAGATTCTTTTCATGATTTTTCCCAGGTTAGGGGAGACCTCTTGGTATAGATGTCAATTTTTCAAGTTAATGGTCCCTATTTTGGCATAAAAATTATAATAATTAAAATACTTATTAGAAAAATACAAAACTTATTTTGGTAGGTTCACTGTGGTCAAGGATCCTAGGAAAAATATAAACTTGGTTTAAATCATTCAAAATAATTCTAATTATCACCAACACTAAAAAATGAAATAAAATTAATTTGGAGTAATTATGAATGTAAATGACATAAAAAACTATCCCACACTGTAAATTAATGTTAGGAGAGCTCCGCATAAAAATTTCAAGTTAATTGGAGTTAATTTGGTCACTTAAATGAATTAATCAAGTGAAATGGCATTTTTGACATTAAAATAATTATAATAATTAAAATACAATTCAAAAAATTACCAAAGTTGGTTTTTGGAGCTCCTTATAACTAGAGGAACCTAAGGAAAACAAAATTTAAATAAAAATAAACACTTCATTTTTAGCTAATTTTAAGCCTTTAAATAATTAAAAATTGATTAAAAAACATAAAAATCACAAAATTGTAAAAACACACTAAAATATCACATTTGGCTTCTTAATCACTTGAAATCAATTAAAATAATTTTCCCAATTTTCTAAGTCAAGATATTAATTTTAAAATACTTAAAAATAGATTTTCCCTAATTTTTCACTAGAAATAATCCTAATAATTAAAATATAAGTCACCAAAATATGAAATTTATTTCTTTGGATTTCCTGGACTTAGAGGGATTTAATAAAAATATAAAACTTCATTTTCCATCTAAATATTATTTTATATTTAATTAATACTAAAAAAAACAAATAATTCTAATAATTAAATTAAACCTCTAAAAATCATGAAAATTGGTCCAAGTGGTCATTTGGCCTAGATGATGTCCAATAATTTTCTTAATGATAGAAGTTTTATTTTGATTAAGTTATTAAATTTTCATTGAAAATCCTTTTTTTTGCATTAAAAATAATTATAAAAATTACATAAACTTGGAAAAATCACATTTTCTCCTCTGATATTTTAATTAACCCATGAATGAGGTAAGATAAAATTTTCAAGTCATTTGATCTAATTTAATGAATTATAGGGTATTAAGGCCTTAGGGGAAAAAGTGTAATTTTGTAATTTAAAGCTCAATTAATATTTAGGTTTAATTAAGAGGGTAAATGGGTAATAAGTGATCTTAAAATAACATGTCTTGATGATTGAAACATAAAAGGGATAAGTGGTAGAAACCAACCTCACTTTGAATTTCATAAAGGATAAATTTATTATTTTTCAAATTAATGAAATTTGGAAGAATAATTAAACAAAAAGATATTAATGTGAGGGGTTTGATTTTTTAGAAGATCATAACTCACTGATTTTAGCTCCCAATTTAAGATTTTGAGATGATTTATAATTTGTGATAAAGATTAAGAATATAAATATAAAAAAGTCTTTTTTNGCTTCCTTGAGATCACTTTTATTTTTTTAATTTTCTAGTTTTTGCTTTTAAAACATGTTTGTTTAGTATATTGTTTGAATGTTTTTATTTATTACTTTAAAAATAAGTTAGCTTAATTTTAAAATCAATCAAAATATTTAAAAATTATTTTCAATATTTTTATAAATATTTAATTATATAATAATATGTCTAACATGTTCTATTTCAAATAAAAGCATAAACAAAATATATAACAGCAATTCTTTATCCCACTAAGTGGGATCGACTACATGAATCATTTTTCTTTATTGAGTTGAATTTAGAGTCAAAATTTAATTATAATAGCTTATGATTATTTTTTATACAGTACACCCAAGTCTTTTTAGATCCTCCAATGCCTTTCTTAAGATAAGTCGAATCTAAAGCATCTACTCTCCTAACCGGATCCTCAGATGGTCAATCTTTAATGTGACCAAATGGTGCGGGTTTTTGGTATGCACTGCAAGTATATACTACAACACAATTAGTAAATATGCAGATCAATCACAATAAAAATCACTTAAGTAAAAATAATTTTATATTTTAAAATCTTTAAACTGCCAAACCTAGTAATTATACAAGTATATGTATCGCTCAAGTAATAAGGAGCTCTAATGAAGTCATAATTATCGATCCCACAGAGAAGTGGAAATTCTTATGATTATAACGTAACTATAAAAACTTAAGTAAGAACAACAAGTCGAAAGCAAATTTAATGTATGCTAATGAAATGTAGCTAAACGAACCAAGTTAACTAAACTATTTTCTAAGCTTTAAAATTAAATTTACTAGAACTAAGCAAAATTTTGTAACGAAGAGTTCAAATTTAAGAACACATTCTTCCTCTTTACAATGAGTTTATGATTAGTGAAGTAATTAAAATTGTTTAAAATTATATAAAATTTTATTGTGCCAAATAGGAGCAATCCTATTCTTTACCATCTATCGAGTGCATAAAGAATATTGGTTAATCCAAAGTTTAGTCCCTAATATTTGTGGTTAGGCTGGGAGGATATTGATTCACACTCCAGATCTCCCCCTCACCTGAGGGATAACATCTCGCTTTAGTTTCAAAACAATTAGACCAAATTGAGGATTTTATTTTGTCACCCTAAAATTTCCAATTTTATGCCCATCAAAATATATTTCCCTATTTATTTGCATTCAACCTCATGGACTACATTCTCAACCATGAAATTGAATGTGACTCTCACCTTTTTGTAGAAAGCATAGCCCATTCAGATCTTATGTTTTTCAACAAATTTTAACATTTCAATTGGTCAGATCAAAAAGTAAATGAAGATCAGAGTTTGAATCCTCACAATTTATTGACTTTTAAAACCTCGCATAACAATATTAATTCTTCACAGAACCGTATCTCATTGTAGGGAGAATGATAAAAAAGACTACTCAGAATTCATGAAGAGGATACAACCAAACATGGATTTTATATATAAACAAAAGTTTACAAAACAAAGAAAGGAAAGAACACAACTTATCTCACACTCCTCCTTAAGCAAATCCCTTGAAGTTTCCTTTAAACACTTTCTCTCTTTACAATCACACTCAATTCTCTCTAAGAAGTGTAATGAAGAAGAAATCTCTCACCTTCCCTCTTCTCTTACAAATCTAGAAGAAAATCCTCTTCAAAACCTAACCCTCAACTCTCCAAAGACTCCACACGACACACCTAATACAAGACTCACAAGACTTCTTAAGAGTGGCGCCAACCCCTATTCTCCAAAGAAATTAAAAAATTCCCTCCTTTTTCCCAAGAGACACACCTCTTCGCACCAAGAGACAAACACTATCATCTAATAGACATATCTCTTCATTCATTTCCCAAGTGTCTAAATGTATTGAACCATTTTATGAGGCATTTTAATTACTTGGAGCCTTCTAAAACATCTCAAAATTAGTCAATAACTACCAACAATTTGTTTAAATCCGTCTCTGGCGCCTATTTAGTGGAGTTCAATGCTCCTCATTGGATTCTGGTGTTTTTGGTGCCATTTTTGGCACCTCTTTTCTGTAATATGGCGTCTCTGGCGCCTCTGGCACCAATATGCTGAAAATTTGCCTTTTGACTCCAAATTTCTTCTTTTTTGCTCATTTTTGCTCCAAATATCTAAAATCAATATACCTACAACAAAACATGTAAATACCTTTCTTTAAAGTACAATATTACCAAATTTAAGCATAAATTGTATACATAAATTTGCACATTTTTTTGGTGTATCAAAATGCCCCAAACTTAAGTGTTACTTGTCTTCAAGTAAATCTTTTACTACATAAAAATATGACTTATGGTAGAGATTTTAACTTTTGGATAACTATAATTTGGTTTAATAAATATAATAAATAACTTAAGAAAAAATTTTAATAACTTAGGTTAAAACTAAAAGTATAATAACACTGTTGACCTCATTTTTGGTTGAGGTCTAGTTTTTCCTCTTTAGTAGCCTAGGGTCTAGCAATGAGACTTTCCTATTGACTATTCTTAAAGGAGTAGAAAAGAAACCCTTACCATTAGAAATTCCTAAACACTTCTTTACTCAACTTGAAGTTCCACATGTTGGTCCTAACCTCTAGCACTTAGTGGGTGGGGTCAATATGGAGGAGCTCAAGGGGTCCCCCATAGGATGGTCAGACCTTAGGACTAACCCTGGGTGATCTAGTTTTGGTGGGGCTAACTTGCACACATTGCACTCTCTCACATACCCTAAACCCAGGATCCCTCAGTTTGGTTTCCTAACTCCTTCTGAAAAGCTCATATGGATGACTATATACCCCTAGTCTTTGGACATGAGGGTTAGAACCAACATATTGAGCATCCAAAATGAGTCATCACATGCCTCATATTGGTTCGATATGGCTTCATGGCTCATTGGCCCATTTTGGCCCCAAAACCACCAAATTACCAAAATACCCCTACAACCCTAATTTTTGCCAAAAACCCCAAAATACCCAAATTTGTCCAAAAATCATCTCAAACCCCTCACCATTACTTAAATTGACCAAAATTCACCAAATTTCCAAAATACCCCAAAAAAATTGCCCAAATTATCAAAATACCCTCCATGACCTAAGAAATCCAAAAATTCCAAAAAATTTCAAAATAATCGCAAATATTTCCAATTTCAATTTTTTATCATTAATTTGATCAGATTTGACCAATTTTACCTAATTTAACCAAAAGCCCCAATTTGCCCTTAAAGGCCCAAACGTCCCCAAATTAACCTTAATATTAGCCCAATTGACCACAATCTTGCCAAATTTCAATTATAAACCAAAATTTAAGCATCCCCAATTCCATTTCAAACAAAATTCAAACCCAATTTGAACCAATTGCAAGCCCAATTTAATTTAAATCAAAAAGACATAATTTTGACTATATGCATAAATCCACCAAATTAGCCCACCAATTCAACTCAAAATCACTTGAAATCTTGCCAAATTTTTCATGACATGTTCCTACACCAAACTCAACATTCAATTAGCCCAAATTCAATTTCCTTTTTAAAAGCCCAATGCCCACTATACTTAATTCCAAAAGCCCAAATTTCAATCAAGAGCCCACATGACAATTTTTCACTTATCATCCATTTCATCAAATATCATTTCCTAAGTCCTAAATTTATGATCAAATCATTCCAAATCAAGCCTCATGACAAAATCCACTAAAATACCAAAAATTTCAAAATCCCTTCTCATGAAAATTAGCCAAGCCAAAGGGGAGCCATGGAGCCACTCCCAAGCCATAGGCTAGCCATGAGGGCCATGCCACATCACCATATTATTAGTGGCAAGAGGCCAAGATACTTTCAAATATCCTTAAGATCCTTTTAACCATTCCCATGAATCACCTAAAACCAATACTTAACCAAATCACTTGAATAGGGACCTTACAAATGATTGAGCTAAACCATCTGATTTCCCTCAGCACCCAAGCCAGCCTTCAGTTTGACCCAAAATGGCCCTTTTACCATACTATTTCAATCCCACACTTTTACACATGGCCAACCCCAATTGACTTCACCAAGACCAAGCCCTGACCTCCCTAGATTGGATGGTGCCCCCTCCCTGGCCGGCCAGCCACCTTCGTGGCCGGAAAACCCAAATTCAAAAACTCCACCTAGGCCAAAACTCAAAATTAAACCCAACCAAGCTGGATCATCCTAATTGGATTTTGCACATTGTTGGCATCCACATAAGCAACCTAAAGCACCCATCAATTGCCTTTGGTGGCCTCTCTAAGCCCATCTATTTAAACCCCCCTCCATGGCCAAAGGAGGAGAGCTTGAAATTCTTTGAGGAGACTCTACCAAATTTGTTCAAGAGCTACCTTAAGACCCCTTGAGTTCAACCCAACCATCCCTAGCCACTCAAATGCACTGCTCGAGCTAAATTTTAGAGCTCAAATCCAAGGTTGAAACAGGACACTCACCAAACCTCCACCAAATCTAAATTAATTGTACCCACACCATCCCCCCATCACCAAAGCACCCTAAGGTGGAATTTGATCAGACCGCTAAATCAACTTTGATCAAAATCATATTTAGGAGATTCACCACAGCTTAAGGCTCCATTTCTAGGCTCTTGAGACTCCCACAAAGCTTCCACAAGCATCCAATCGAGGCTTCCCCTCTTGGACCAAGGTATTGAAAGTTAACCCTAAACCGAGCTTCATTTCACTCTCCATTCACATAAAGTTGATTTAAGTGTCAATCAACCATATGGATGTGTTCTCCTAGTCAAGACGAGTAATTTAAAAAAATTGCACTTGATTTGGTCAAGAATCAAGTGAGATATTAGCGTTTGAAAATGGACGGTTTTTGGGTTGAACTAGTTGGGGACGATGATGGAGGACCGTCTGATGGCGCGTGTATCAAATGGAGGGCCGTGATGCAGTTGGACGTGCTTTGGTTTGTGAATATGTGAGCTAACTCATACAACGACACCCAATCCCGCTGCGCTGCGTGGCCCTTTCGACACGTACGTTGATCTAATCAGTGCTGACTGATTTAAGTAGAAAAATAGGGGCATTTTTGATTTATTTAAATAGCCATAACTTCAAAAATACATAACTTTATATAGAAAAATCATAAAAATAAAATAAAAATATCTTGTTGCTCAGTGAACAGAGGAGAACAATGTGGAAATATTTTCATGTTCATTTGATGCACATTTTATTTTTGATTAATTAAATGATGTTTTACTTATTTTGATTTTCCATTTTCATAGGCATTTCACCATGACTTGAGCTTTGGGTTTTGATTCTACATGATATTAAGATTCTTTTCATGATTTTTCCAAGGTTAGGGAAGACCTCTAGGCATATATGTCTATTTTTCAATTTAATGATCCCTGTTTTGGTATGAAAATTATAGTAATTAAAATACTCATTAAAAAAATATAAAAATTTTTTTGGTAGGTTCACTGTGGTCAGAGGATCCTAGGAAAAATATAAACTTGATTTAAATCATTCAAAATAATTCTATTTATCACCAACCCTAAAAAATGAAATAAATTTAATTTGGAGTAATTATGAATGTAAATGGCATAAAAACTATTTCACACTGAAATTTAATGTTAGGGGAGCTCCCCATAAAAATTTCAAGTTAATTGGAGTTAATTTGGTCACTTAAATGGATGAATCAAGTGAAATGACATTTTTGACATTAAAATAATTAAAATAATTAAAATAAAATTCAAAAAATTACCAAAGTTGGTTTTTGGAGCTCCTTATAACTAGTGGAACCTAAGAAAAATAAAATTTAAATAAAAATAAACACTTCATTTTTGAGCTAATTTTAAGCTTTTAAATAATTAAAAATTGATTAAAAATAATAAAAATCACAAAATTGTAAAAACATACTAAAATATCACATTTAGCTTCTTAATCACTTGAAATAAATTAAAATAATTTTCCCAATTTTCTAAGTCAAGATATTAATTTTAAAAGGCTTAAAAATAGATTTTCCTTAATTTTTCACCAGAAATAATCCTAATAATTAAAATATAAGTCACCAAAATATGAAATTGATTTCTTTGGGTTTCTTAGACTTAGAAGATTTAATAAAAATATAAAACTTAATTTTTCATCTAAATATTATTTTATATTCAATTAATACTCAAAACAAACAAATAATTCTAATAATTAAATTCAAACTCTAAAAATCATGAAAATTGGTCCAAGTGGTTCTCTAACCTAGGTGAATGTCCAATAATTTTCTTAATGATAGAAGTTTTATTTTGATTGAGTTATTAAATTTTCATTGAAAATCATTTTTTTGCATTAAAAATAATTATAAAAATTAAATAAACTTAGAAATATAACATTTTCTCCTCTGATATTTTAATTAACCCATGAATGAGGTAATATAAATTTTTTAAGTCATTTGATCTAATTTAATGAATTATAGGGTATTAAGGCCTTAGGAGCAAAAGTGTAATTTTAGAATTTAAAGCTTAGTTAATATTTAGGTTTAATCAAGGGGGTAAATGGGTAATAAGTGATCTTAAAATAACATATCTTGATGATTGAAACATAAAAGGGATAAGTTGTAGAAACCAACCTCACTTTGAATTTCATAAAGGATAAATTTATAATTTTTCAAATTAATGAAATTTGGAAGAATAATTAAACAGGAAGATATTAAAGTGAGGGGGTTTGATTTTTTAGAAGATCATAACTCACTGATTTTAACCCCCAATTAATGGTTTTGAGATGATTTATAATTCATGATAAGGATTAAAAATATAAATATAAAAAAATCCTTTTTTTGCAAATCTACCCATTAAACCTTAAGGGCTTAGTAGTGAACTAGGCTTAATCAAAATTTTATCTAATGAGGTTTTAGAAAATAACTTATAATTAATTTAAAATCTTTCAAAACATTACAATCCCATTTTTAAAAATAAAATTAATTAAATTCCTTAATTAAATCAAGTTGCCCCCAAAAGGTCTTTACCTATATAATCCTTAAGTGAGATATCAAGTGATGGTTACCCCACTCAAAAGATAATCAAAACATCATAATTCACTGAGCATAATGGTATTAATTGGATGAACTATATAGCAAACACAATAAGACCAAAATGAACTCAAGATAATTCCAGGGACTATGAATTGTCTAGGGTATTACCCGAGACTTCTTCATAATCCTTTGGAAATCCTGAAGGACATGGACTTATTATGATTTGCTTAATAGAATCATCCTCAAAATTTGGAACCACCAAAATATGATATAGGGTCTGGTATACACAACTCAAATCTGTATTNAATCAAGTTGCCCCCAAAAGGTCTTTACCTATATAATCCTTAAGTGAGATATCAAGTGATGGTTACCCCACTAAAGAGATAATCAAAACATCATAATTTATTGAGCATAAGGGTATTAATTGGATGAACTATATAGAAAATAGAATAAGAACAAAACAAACTCAAGATAATTCTAGGGACTATGAAATGTACAGGGTATTACCCGAGACTTCTTCATAATCCTTTGGAAATCTTGAAGGACATATGGACTTATTATGATTTGCTTAATAAAATCATCCTCAAAATTTGGAACCACCAAAATATGATATATGGTCTTGTAGACACAACTTAAATATATATTTTCTACTTTCCCTTATAAGCATGCTTTAATTCTTACAAAATTATATATACATATATGTGCTTTGCAAGTACTGACTTATCAGACGGAGGAACGAGAAAACTCGTAAGGTACACTTTTATAGTTTACAGTGCTTCCTTTTCTCGTACTTTCTACATTGTACTTTATGCTTACGAGCTTGCATGCTAAATAACAATGTCACCCTGTGTGAAAACCAAAACTGTTAGGATAGCCACAAAACTGAAACCAAAACCAAACTAAAATCAACTAAGATAAAATCCACCGTCACAACATTCAAAATATAAGATAACTCAAAATTTAATCATAAACATCACAAAACAACAATTGCAACTAAATTAAGGTGTCACTGTTGGATGATCGGGAATCCCTCGAAGGAGGTAACCTATGATTGCTAACACGATTTCCCACGGTCTAAATAAAAGTACGGAATTCATTAAGTTGAGCTTAGAAAAATTCATTTAGATTAAGTGAGTCCGTTAGAAAATAGTGGTGCTAGAACGAGGGAACCGTAGGATCCTAACCGGTGTCGCTCTAATCAACTTTAATATGCCTCATAATATTTACATGACCATAACCTTAGAGACATCTGATTTGACATCATAACTTGACATATTAGAAAACTTAAACTCGTCACGACAAGGAGCTTGGAGCTAGCAACGTGGGCAGCATGGCCATCTTCAACAATAAAACATGTCTTCACCAGTTAAACCCTTTCTTTCCTTAGAATTAAACAATGATCCATTGGATTTTGAGGTTGTTGGCTTATGCAACATAAATCCTCAATTTATCTTTAGGCCTATGTATAACTCTGCTATATAATATAAGCCCTAATTAGTCTTAGAATTCCAAGGTTGTCGTCCATCGTGACCTAAATCCTCATATCTTCCAGGCTATTTGTGTGATGTTTTCACACGAATATAAGTCCTAATTAATAAAATTAGCAGGATGAAACATTCAATAATTCTAATCTCTAAAATTGAAGCCAAACAATATGATAGCTTGGGAAGTTACCGAGAATCTCCTCTGGATCTATGACATCTCTTAGTTCTTCCTCCTTTGGATTCTAAAATAAAATGTTCCAAACTTGAGCCAATCTCCTTTCACACCTCTTTGTCCGATATTGTTGAAAAGTCCTAATCTTTTGACTTCTTTGAAGATAATATCCCCTGATTTTTACTGAGAATTTTCTTAGGTAACTTTGGTTATCTAGGATGTAATTAACTATAAGGGCTTGCCCTTATAGGAAGCATTTCCGATCCCAACTTAATATAAACCCTATTTAATTCTTCGTATTAAATAGGTGAACTTGTGAAAAATAAAATGATTTTGCAGACCAAACAAATGTCATATATTTCTTAGTTTATTTGATCGAGCCTCATCCTCAAGTCTTGTATTTATCCTTCGGGATGGATACATGATTTGAGGGATAGTGCTCTTTCATTTAAACTATGAAAAATATGGGGCCGGTTTGATTTCATATTTTTCATAACTTAAATATATATATGTAAATTAAATGTCCTTCCGATGCGGGCGACAGGATTTCCATTTTGGTGGCCGACAACTTCTAACGGACAACTCCTTAACCAAAATAGTACCGACAAACACCTAGTAGTCAAGTCTAAGATTTCTGATTCTTTATTCCTTTCAAGAAAAAACTATAATTTGTCATATAAAGACACTTAGGATGTCCATATGAAAAAGAACTTCATGAAAACTTTATTAGTAAGGATGCTAATACTCAAATACAAGTTTAGAAAATGTAATAAAGTCTTTTTCCTCAATTTGATTCAAGTGAAACTAATTTTTGATTAGACAACTCCTCAAACTTCTCCTCATATATTTTTCTTTTCTTTTTCTTTTTGGATCATTTTCTATCTTTTTTTTTTCTTTTTTATGTGAGGATTACTATATCTGGATAACCTTTAGTAATTTTGAACTTCATTATCCTATTCTTGAAGTTAAAAACTTCTTACATTCATATTAGCTTTGAAAGTTTTCATAAAGTCTCATTCTTTTCTTATTATATGAAACTCTAAGATTCTTAATACTTTAAAAATACAATTTTATTTTCCTTAAATAGAAAAAGCGCAGTCTTATCCTTTAATACTAAATATTTTAACTCTAGAATTGACTTTCATTATTAAAGATTTTTACTTAAATTTATTATAATATTTAAAAACAAAAATATAGTTGTCTAAAGTTAGCCTCTAATATTAAAGGTCATGTTAAATTACATTTTAAAAATATAGCTAATTGAGGAAAAATAAAATTTAGTTTACTTCTTTTAAAGTAATTTTTCTTTCCCCCAAACTTAGACTTTTTTAATAAGTAAAGCATTCAATATAAAACAAGACTAACCGGTAGAGGGTTCTAAACATGGAACTTGTCTCTGATACATTCCTGGTACTAATTTAAAAAGTACAGGATTTAAATAATTAAATGAAATATGATATATCAATAGGATTTGCTAAGAGAAGGTGAATTAAAAACATAAGAAATAAATTAAAGAAACAAACAATACTAAAATAAAAATCAATAATTTACATCTACACACAAACAAGTTTAATAATACCACTTTGTTGACCTCACTTTTTGTTGAGGTATAGTCTTTCTTCCTTAGGAGCCTAGGATCTAGCCATAGGATATTCCTGTTGACTATCCTAGAAGACTAGTTATGGAGCCATCACCATTAGAAATTCCAAATGCTTCTTTGAACTTCTTGGAGTTCCACATGTTAGTTCTAACATCTAGCACTTAGTAGGATGTAACTAATATAAGAAAGCTCAAGAGGGGTTCCCCATAAAATTGTCTTACCTTAGGATTGACCCTGAGTGATGTGGCTTGGTTTAGTACACACACACTTGCACTTCAGACTTTCACTTGCAACCTTGAACCCTAACCTACACATGTCTAGTTTGGTTCCCTTGCCTCTTTGGAGAGTCAAGTGAGTGGTCCCTCAAACCCTTAGTTTTGGCTAGGGTGGATAAGACCAGGACATGGAGGATCCAAAGTGGGGTTTCTCTGGTCTCATAGCACCATGAGGGTAATTCTATGATCAACATTTCCATCAAACCTCAACCCTACCCAAATTTCAAATTTTGACCTTTTAGCCCTAAACTTCCCCAAAATTACCAAATTGCCCCTGGAACCCTAAAAATTCAAGGTTGACCCAAATCCATCAATTTTATTCAAAAAATCATTCCAAACCATTTCATACCATTCAAATTACTCAAAACACTCCAAAATTTTCATATTTACCCAAATACCCTCAAATTTGTCAAAATTACCAAAATGCCCTTGATGGCCGAAATTTTTCCAAAACCTCCAAAATCATCACCCCTAAAACCAATTCTAGACCTTCCATTGGGTCTAATTTGACCAAATTGACCCATTTTGACCAAAATCCAAATTTTACCCTTCAAGGCCCAATTACCCCAAATCACCCCCAATCTCCACCAATTTGACTCCAATCTTCCCCAATTTCAATTCTAAACTTAAATTCATCATGTATTAACCCAATTAAAACCAAATTCAAGCCCAATTGAACCCAATTCCAAACTCCAAATCTAAATCCAAGTGAATTGCCTCAAATTGATCCAAAATTCAAAATCCCCCAAATTGAACATCATGACCAATTCAATTCTCCAAATTTTAAATTCAAATTAAAACTCATCATGTATGAACTCAATTTCAACCAAATCCAAATTCATTTGATTGTCCTATGATCAATTTAAAAATTAAAATCATCATGTGCATGCTTACAAAACCCATTTCCATAAAAATTTTCCAAAAGCCCATATGATTAATTTTAAAAGCCCAAATTGAGCCCACATGACATAAATCCTTCCTTCATCATGTTATGACATGCAAAACCATTTCATCATGGCATCATACCAAATTTCACCATACATACATGTCTCTTTATCCAAATTAGGCACCATGGCATGATTTTTCTAAAATTCATGAAAATTAAAATTTCCATTTGCATGAAAGCTTCCCATGACCTCATACACATCATAGCATGTCTCATGGATCCTTCCATGGCCATCCCATAGTCAACTTCGCCAAATTTGGCGAAGGGAAGTGACACTTCCCTCTCCATCCTCCAATTGAACTTACCCTTCTCATGCAAATTCAAACTCACTCTCCCATACCCAAGCCAACCATTTGACTTCACTAAAACCTACTCAAGGGTCTTAAGATCAGCTTTAACCACTTTGGAGCCTGATTTAGCCAAGTGACCAAGGGGTTAAACCCAAGGTAGCCCAAATTGTCAAAACATCAAATCACCATTGGATTTCCACTATGGAACCACTTTAAACCCAAATTGACTCCACCACTCAACCTTTTTGGCTCACTTGAGCCTGAGGGTGACTTGACCCTGGCCAACCGGCCACCCCAGCCGCTAGAAAACTCCATGCCCGAGAGGGACCAAATGGCTTAAACCCCAAAATTGAACCCCCTGAGCTGTCTCATGGTAATTGGCTACTGGAGCCCTCCTTCACTCCACCTAAGCAACTCCCCTGCCACCATGGCATGCCCTTATGGTAGTCATGGTCTCCTCTATAAATATAATACCCTCAATGGCCAAAGAGGGATGATGATCAAAACCTTAACAAAACTCTGCCAAATTCTCACCAGACCTCTTTACAATCCTAAAAATCTAATTTACAATGTGCCAACTTGATAAAAAAATGACATTATAAAATTTGATTACTTCATTTTCTTTGTAAACACTAAAACCTAAATATCTTAAAATACCTATTAAAATATAGGGTTCACATTTAGCTTTGGTATAACTTGTTTTCTCAAAGAACTACAAAAAAGAAAAGAATCACAATATGTGAAGAAAGTCTACTTAAAAGATGTTCTTTTACTATCTTCATGTTTCAATATCTTCATCATATAGAGCTCTCTTTTAGGAATCCCAACTTAAACGATGCCTTACAAATCATTAAGACAATTAAACTCAACAAAACTTTTGAACCTAAAAATCACTCCTTGGGTCTCAAATAGCTTCACCCCAAATTGAAAAAAAAACAATCTTCTTTTTGGAAGTTTAATATGAAAGCAAGTTTCGAGGGTTGAACTGAGCAATTAGCTCAAAATTTATGTTGCATTATATTCAATTGATAATCATCATCCAAATCCAACTGAAGCTATGAAGAAGGCATTGGCATGGAAGAAAGAAAAATAGAAAAGAACCAAAATATGTAAGAAATTGAATTAAAAAAAGCAATAAATTCCTATGTAATTTAATTTAAATACAAAATTGCATATCACCCTTCCCAACAGTCACTGAACTTGACTGGGGAAGAACGATGTGATGGTAAGTTGATAAGAAGGAAAAAGAAGCTTTAGTAGTGGAATCTCCCCAGCTTTCCGTTTTATTTTTAATTTGGATGGTGGTCATTTGAAGGGGAGTAAAAGAAATAAGAAAAAATGAGCGTGCTAACCTAATAAATATGATGGATAAAGGCAATGCTTTTCCACAACAGTGCTCAACGATGTTTCAACGAGAGATCAGAATGGAGGATTTAGTAGTGGAGAATTTAACCAAACGACGCAGCGACGTTTTCAAAATGCCGCCCGTGTCTATAAGCTTTCTCAAATGGGCCCTTAGATTCAATTTTCAAGCAATTATCATTTTTTAAAATAAATCCTATTCTAAATTTTGGCATGTACCTCAGGATTTGATTATTCCAAATTTTCAAGATTTATTAAAACCCATTCAAACTAAAACATGCTTTCAACCAAACAATCCTTTCATCTAAAGGTCAATATTCTATGCTATAGAACATTGCAGATCTCACCACCATCTTTAAAATTTTTCCTTTAAATCTAAGCAGTATTTTCTATCACACAAAAAACTAGATGCATTTCTTCAAAGTACCAACTTGAAATTTACTTATCACATCCCCATCTATATCACCTAAAATTTGAATGAGAGACCCGAGATATCTAAAATGTTTACACCTTTTAATGATTGGATCACACATAGTTTCAACTTTGCCACTAGAGCTACTACTACTAAAATTACATTTCATGTATTCAATTCTAGATCTACTCAAATGAAGGTCGTTACACTCCAATGTAGACCTCCATAATTTATAGTTTTGAGGAGATTACATACAAGGAACCCAAAACATTGTTATTTACAAATTGCACACCCTCTTTCATCCAATTTTCAAATTCTCGCTCAAATATCAAAGGTCATGATAAAAACCAAACCCATATTTTTCATTTACATTCATAAACTCTTTCCCTAGTCTTATCAAGAATGATATCACAAGCGCAAATCATACACCATTTTAAATCCTCCTATAAATGTCTAGTAAGAGCATCCATAACTAAAGCAAAAATGTAGGGGCTTAAAGCAGATCCCTGATGTAATCCAAAAAAATTAGGAAAATATTTTGTCATAATTGCTAAACCCTAAACTCATTTTTTAAAAATATTTGAAAATAAAAAAGTAAATGAAAAGGAGTTACCTTCCTTCAGGTAGGAGAGGAGCGAAAGGAGGAGAAAAATTGAAAATTCTTGTCATTTTAGGAAATGATATTGTCGTTGCTTTCTTAGCTAGCCCCTACGGACTATATCACAATGGTTCAATGATGAAGGGGATGGTTTTGGATGAAACAGAAGGGGGTGGAGGGACATGCTAGGGTTTTATGGAGAGGAGAGGGATTCAGGGGGAAAGGAGGGGTTCAGGGTGTGAGGAGCAATGGGAGAGGGGATTAGCAAAGAAGGGAGAGGGTTGTGATTTTGTTGGTATAATGAATTATTTCTGAAAGCTTATGAATGAGATAAACTTTATCAGTTATTAATTCTTTTACAAACGATCATTTTTGTTGCTTATTATAAAAACACATTGGTTAATACCTTATCAGATGGTGATTCAAAGTAACTAATGACATATGGCCATCAGTTAATATACATTCATAATCGATGACTTATTGCATAAGAAATAAAAAAAAACCATTGAAAAAAATATTATTGCTAATAAGAAACAAAAATTCTATAGTTATGCCGTTGAAAATGTCCCAAACATAAACTATTGCTCGATCGTCGGTAATTTACATTATTACACATGGATAACACCGTTGCTTATTACGAATATACGTCGGTTAGCATATCGACAAATGGCGGGTTAATTGGTAACCGACGTAATATGACAGTCAGTTAATACTTTCTTTTAAGTGACAACATAAGGAACTTGTAATGATTAAAACCATCTACAAAATTATATTTTTAATAAGTGATGACATTTGTTGTTGTTGAGTAGTCACAAAAAATTCCAGATCATAAACTGTTGTTACACCTTCAGAAAATGAAACATTTTTTTTGCGACACAAGCGTAGGCCGTCAATTTTAGCTCTTTTTCATGTACTGCTTCTTCTTTTTCTCCTGTTACCACAGCTTCTCCTTCATTGCCTGTATCTCTCACTATTTCTCTTTCTCACTTGCTCGATTCGCCTTCTTTGTTCATTAATTGGATCAAACATACTAATTCCTATAAAGAGGTGTGTCTCTCCTAACAGAGACATGATATTATTTTATTTATTGTTATTATTATTATTATTTTTCTATTTTATTTCAATTGTTACATAAACTAGCCAAACAAAGATAAAATAAAAAAAAAATTTAACTCAATAAAGTGTATTATAGATGAAAATCAAGAAGTGCTTTTTTTAGAGGAAGATATTCAACATAGGTGGGTAAGCTATTTTGATAAACTTTTCATTAAAGTTTTTGAAAATACATTCAAATTTAGTGCTATTAACATAGTTAATTAAAACAAAATATTTTATTGTTACTTTCACATTAGTTAAAAAGAAGTTGAGGAGGCTTTAAAGAAAACCAAAGGTAGAAAATCTTTAATATTATTTTTAAAACTAAAATGATGCATAAGGAGTGGCAGAAGAGTATTTTGGAGAGGAATTAAATTGATGTGTCATACTTTAAAATTATGGGACAGTGTAATTGAACATAGATTAAGACATGTTACAAAGATCTCTCATGATCTGTTTGGATTTATGCTTGGCAAGTCTACTATAGAAACTATATATTTATTGAGAGGTTTGATGGAGAAGTACCAAGAGAATAAGGACTTACATATGATTTTTGTTGATTTATAAAAAGTCTATGATAAAGTTCTAAGAGAAGTCCTTTGGAGATTTTTTGAGAAAAATGGTGTTGATATAACTTATATCAAAGTCATTAAGAATATGTATGCTAGAGCTATTACTTATTCTTAAATAGAAGGGGGATTGGTTGAGTATTTTCCTATTTCAATTGAATTACATCAGGGATAAGCTTTGATCCCATTTCATTTTGCTTTGGTAATTGATGCTCTTAAAAGAAATCTACATGACGATGTACCTTTGTGTATGCTTTTCGCTGATGATTTCCTTCTTGTGGATAAATCTAAAGAAAGATTTTAGGAAAAAATTGAATTATGGAGGTCACCATTGAAGTATAAAGGCCTTCATTTGATTAGAACTAAATTTGAATACATGGAATTTAATTTCTATAATAGTAACTCTAGTGGCAGAGTTGTAACTATGGGTGATCAAGTCATCAAAATGTATGAAAGTTTTAGATATCTCGAGTTTAAATTCAAAGTGATTATGATATAGATAGAGATGTTATTACTAGAATTCAAGTTGGTTGGTTAAAGTAGAGGGATGCATCAGGCCTATTGTGTGATAGAATAATACTACTTGAACTGAAAGGAAATTTAATAAGATGGTGGCAAGACTTGTAACGCTCTATGGTGAAAAATGTTGTTCTTTAAAAGAGAAGCATAAAATAAAGTTAAATGTTGTTGAGATGAGAATGCTTAGGTGACACTTAGAGACAAAATGTGAAATGAATATGTTTGTGACAGGGTTGGTGTAGCCTTAGAAGCAGACAAGATTCGAGAGAGTTGTCTTAGATGGTTTGGTCGGTCATTTGATGATCCAATTAGAAAATTAGATGTTTTAGATTTGGCTTATGTTAAAAAAGACAAAGGCAGACCTAAAAAACTTGGGCACATTGTATAAAAAATGATCTTAATTTATTATAACTAAATGAAAATATGACATTCAAAATGACACAATGGAGAAAAATGATTCATGCAAATAACTCCACTTAGTGGGATAAATGCTTATTATTGTTGTGGATCAAGATCATGTCGACCTAAGCACAAGTTGAAATTTGGATTTTTTATAGCCTTATGTAGGTTTAAAAACATAATTTGTGGTTAGATATGTAAATAATTATGAATTTTGTCGTATGTAAGTCACTTAGAAATTATATTTATATAGTAATATGCATGTTAAGTTCATATGTTTCATACAAAAACTTATAATAATTTTGTGGTATGCAAGATAATGTCATTTTATATGTGATACATATCGTTCAATTCTTTTTGTTTGGTATATCTACAATATTGTATTTATTTAGAATTTTGTGCTTCATATTCAAATAATATACACTTAATTTAGTATTTTTAGGCAATAATTATATATGATATTAACCATGCTTTATGAATTCTCTTATAAAATATATTGGTTTCCAATGAATATTCACACTATAAGGTTATAGATGGATATTAGACTATATTAAGATGTAAAATGACTCATTTAAGAGTTCTTAAATGGAGTTGAGTCTTTTGTAAAAGCAGCATCTCAGCTTTTAACTTATCAATATGAGGGTAAGTTTTGATGCCCTTGATTAAAACATAGGAGTCAATCATATTTAATGCCTAGTAAAGTCAGATTTTATTTACACCATAGAGGATTTAAACCAAATAATTGGTTTTAGACCTTTCATGGCAAATTGAACATGACATTTACACTAAAACTGGTCCTTTAATTTTCTTTGCTCCTTCAATGAGCTATGATCTCCATCTGGGTTTGACTCAAGTAGATTTGTATAAATATTTTTAAATTGAACAAGACCTTATTTTTTGACTCAAGTGAATGAAAGCCACTTAATAAAAAAGCTCATATTTTTCATGAATTACTGAATGTAGTATAAGGACCAATCTAGGAAGACTACACATCACATTTTGAGTTAACAGGGGCACTCAAAATGTTGATAGTTAAAGTATTGCTTAATATGCATCAGGAATACTTTAATCAGGTTATAAGATTACTAAATGGGACAAATTTGTAAGAAATTTGGTGCCACAAAACTTATACATAATGAAAAAGCTAGTATCCAATTTAGGTTTAAATTTAAGAAGATAGATTATCGTGTCAATGGAAGCATATTATTTTATAAGGCTAACGCATCGGAGACTCGTTGTTGATTTTTTGAATCTCCTAGATTCAATTCTTGGAATAAAAAAAAATAAAATATAGAGGGAAGTTTCATAAAAATGCCTCTTAATGAAAAAGATTATTTTGAGGTTCTCAAAGAAGTAGTCTAATTTGAATATTTTGACTCTAAAAGGAAGTGTATTTCTATTCAACCGTGATTGGTTTGATCATTTTAATAATCGTAGAATAAGTAAAAATACGTTGTATAATATCGTCAAAATTATAGTGAGCAAAACATATGCTAAATTTGATTCTTTCAATCTAGCAAGATAAGCCAGTTAGGTATATTATCTTTGATGCCCTCATAGAGCAAAAGATAAAGTAGATTAGATAATAGTCATCACGAGTAAAACTAGAGAGATATCAATAAGGAGAAATGTCAGATTTTTTTATTCTAGTTGGTTCTATTCTTGAAGAGATAACTTTAGACGATGTTTGTGATGCACACGAAGAAATTACTCTTAATGAGTATGACTTAAGAGATGGTTAAGAGGAATAAATTTTAAGTTCATTCTCTAATCACTTATCGGATGATGCATAATAAAATGTGTACGCATTTAACTTCTTTTATTATTAAATGCTTCCTCTTCTACTTCCTATTTCTTCTTCTATTTACACTTTTACCTTCAATTTTTCTTAGATTTCAATTTCAATAGTGGTAGTATTGTACATTTCACTTCACATTTTGATCACACTTTTATTTACTATTATTACTTCATTTTTTAGTTGTGGTTATTTATGGATTGTATTTTATAGTTTGATTGTATTGTGTTTAGTATGTTTATTCTTTCTTATTATCTTAATTTTTTAAATATGCAAATAATTAATTCTTCTTTTCTTGGTAGAAATATTTGAGAGGCAATGCTGACCTCCCTCCATATGAGGGATACTGTAATACTTATCATAGAAGGAAGAGTGCACATAGACGATCAGGTAGTGGTATATAAACTAACACTATTATCTTTGTGATAGCCACAACCTCCATTCTCTCTGCTCCATCCACTCTCCCCACACAGAACTTAATCCTGACATCGTCATAAATATCCCACACCCTATCTCCTCCTACCACCATCACCACCACCTCAATTTTATGTAAGTGGTCCTTCTACAATTATATCACAAGTCCTTTTACTTTTATCAATTAAGGTGCATAAGACAACATAAGAATCATATTTAAGGTGGAGCTTACTAGTCTTATTTAAGTTTTGTTAGTTACAGTAACACTACATGAATGCTGTCTATTTTTGAAAACCTAATTTCGTCTGTTATCAATAAATAAACTATCACCCTAAGCGTTTTTTATGGGTTATTGATACACGTAAAATATATAGTCTTTATGTACACATTTTAATAACTATTTTTGAGATATTATGCTTTAATGAAAGGTATTTGTGTGTTTTTCTTTCAGGTACAATCAAATGGATGAAAAATGGTGAAATGTGCGAAAAAGGATCAAATTTGGAGCAAAAATAAAGAAGATGTGAAATTGAACTAAATCGCCTAAGTGCCAAGGACGGGCGTTTACACACTAGTGAAATAGAGAGAATCGCGCCTAAGTGCCCAATACCCCACGCTTAAGCGCCAAAAGTAGTTACTTGATGATTCAATAAATTTGGATAAATTTTTTAAGAGGTGTTTGAAACAACCGTTGGTGAAAATGTGGGAAATAGTTAATGGACACAAAAATTCTTTCAACGGGCTTTTGAAAGGAGGCAACTTCCAGAAGATTCATTGGATGTGAACACATTTTGAAGAGATACCAAGACACCTTTTGGAAAATTATAAAAGAAGACTCGAATTGAAGGAGAGAGGGAGAGAGATCGAGAGCCATCATACCCATACCCATACCCATACGCCGCCGCCGTCGCCACCCACTTTTCTTATTATTTTAAGTTGTAATTTGTATTGTAAGTGAAGGAAGAAATTCAAAGGAACATTAAGACGTTAGTGGAGAGGATTTGAGATAAGTTTTTATGTTTGTGACTAAATTTGGTTTTAAATTAGACTTCTTGTTTGTTTGCATGATTTCTACTTTCGAACTTAAGTGTGGCTGTGTTTTCTTCATGATGTTTGAATAATTTTCTTTGTATTTTTCCTTAAAATAATAAGTGATTAAGTGTTGGTTGGAAGTTGTGTGAAGTATTAATCTTTAATGTTGGAAGAAGTTGTGATGATTTTAAACCCTGTACTTCATTTAATTCTTGATTTGGCCAATTAAGATTTTAATACCTGTAGTTAGAACATGTAAGATCCGAGATGATACTATCTCAGTCAACAAATGGTAAGAATCACATGAAATTGTATGGATGAGAATGTAATTCATATGATTGTGCAAATAAATAGAGAAATAAACTTTAAAGGGAGTAGAATTAGAGGACATTAGAGTGATAGACTAAAGCCCCCAATTTGACTTATAGCTTTAGGTTTTGATATGAGATGTTAGGTCCCATGAGGAGGGAGAAGAGGGAACTCTAGAGCGAGAGCAAGTATCTTCCCTACCTAACCCATCTTCAAGACTATTCAAACTTTAAATTAGCCAATATTTTTTATATCATCTCTAGTAAGAGTAAAGAATATTATTGCTCCTATTTGAAACTTCACAATTTAAATACTTCCATAACAAAATTCCTTACTTATTACTAATTCATGATAAGGAAAAATATATTTTATTTATATTACCTTCATATTACAAGTATCTAGTTAAGTTTAGTTGGTTGTTTACTTTATTTTCAATTATCAAACATTAAAAAAAGAATCGAACTTTCATTCCTATTATAACATCTAAAATTTGAGTAAGAATATTTTATTAAGTAGAATTTGTTAACTAATTTCTTCTTATTTGTAGTTGCATATTGTAGTTTTCCCTGTGGGTTTGATATTCAGGGCTTAATCAAAAAGTCCTATATGGCTTGATAACGATACGTATACTTGCGTACTATCCCATATTTAAATATAATAATTATATTCTTATTTGCTTCTAAGTCAAGTTTTTGCCTAGCTATTGCTGGTGATCAAGTTTTTGACGCCGTTGCAAAATAAGAATTAAAAGTAAGAAAAATTAAGAATATAATTGCATACATCAACTATTTTATGGTTGTAGCTAAGATGTTTGTCGGCAAATTTTTTACCGATGGAACTTTCAACTGCATTGATTTACCGATGTCTTATCGACACAAAGTAATTATTTGTTTTAAATAATTTAGAAAGCACGAGACACCATCAATTGTTACCAATTTTGTTAACTAATAAGTACAGTGTTGGAAATTAGCGGCTGGTTAACCGTAAAAAAAGTTTCATGACCATCATTTTTTTATGCAGGTGTTTTATTGGTTGGTGTCGATGGCCGCTCAGAAATTTTAGTGAATGGAGCCACACACAAATTGTTCTTTGATGGGATAAAGTAAGGGAATACTTTGCTTTGGGTTTAATGAGCTTCAATTTCTTAGATCTCCAATTCCTGCCTTTTTCATATATTCTTCAAATTAAGTTTAGCATTCACATTTTCCTTAGTTTTTTTTTATTACATCCATCATAGTTTTGAAGATGTTATCAATTAATTTTTTATCTATGTGCATGACATCCAAATAAAGTCTGCTCATGTTATCCTTCCAGTAAGGCAAATACATAAAAATTGACTTCTTTGTCCAATTATGAGTGACACTAAACCCAAATAGATGATGCAGAGAAAGGTCAGAGCAAACTGTAATCATTGGAATGCCAATAATAGTATGTAGTATATATTCTCTTAAAACACTTGGAGCTGGCGATGATTTCTCTATTTTATTTCTTTTAAAAGCATTTTTGTTCCTCGTGAAGGGATGTTCCGTATTTAGAAATATAAGGCGACAGTCAAACCATGAATTCTTCCTACCATGCTGAAGCTTAAATACCTTAGATGAATTCATGCAATTCAAACATGGTAACTTTCCCATGGTGCTCCAACGAGATAACATTCTATATGAAAAAAAAATAACTTATTGTACACATAAATGCTGCTTTAATTAGAAAATTGTGTTTCATTGAAACATCTTATGACATGACACCTATTTTCTGGAGAATTTACAACTCATCTATCAACAAACGTAAATATACATGTCACCACTGGAATCGTATCGCTACCGTCACCGACAATTCCCTCTTGTTGAATGTTGATTGTTGGTGTTATTGCTATCGAGGAGTCGCCACTCTATTTATCTATCTTATTGCCCTATTATCCAAGTAACTTATTTTTTTTAATTATGTGAAGAATTCTCAGATGTTAAGAAACTTGGAGGAAGAAAAGAAAGGGCTAATAAAAATAGAAAACAGTAGAAAAAGGAAATGTAGAGATGATTTTTATTGCGATGAACATTATAGAGAAAATAAATTCTCATATAATGAAAACCACATGAAAAACTCAATAACCAAAGATATAGGTAAATTACCTATTCTGAGTTCTTCATTCTCCTACAGGAGCAAGCTCTTATAGTTAATTACATCTCAGACAGTCAAAACTATCTAAGAAAACTCCTGATTAATGTTAACACTCGTTCTCTAAGAAATTTAATGTCAAGATCAAGGAAAGAAACATCAATGTTTAAGCCTAGGGTAATAGGTTTTTAAGAATCCAATTCTACCCTAGAGGTTTTGTTTTATTATTTTGTTTTTTTAATGTCACTTTATTTTATTTTGTTTTGTCATTTTATTTTGTTTATGTCTTATTTATGTCGTTTAGTTTTCTTTTTTATCATTTTGTTCAGTTGTAGTCGTTTTGGATTGTTTGTTTTTGTTGTCTTCAGGTTCACCTTTTCCATTTTAGCATGTCATTGTGCAAAACAAAGTTAGCACATGCTAATAACATGAAAAGTAAATCTAAAGCGTAATTTGTTTTATGTCTCTAATAAACCTACAAAACAGAACACGATTAACATGAAATCGTGTTTAAAATTATTAATTTAGTTGGTTGAATAATTTTTAAACGATCCGGTCAAGATGTCTATGACTCCGTCATCCTGAGTCCATAATGTATTCAAATTTACTTAGTCCAAAAGATGTTTAAACCAGAACCAGAAGATTCTTGTCAGCAACCACAGATTGCGTCGTCCAAGAGATCTTTGTAGATTTGAATACTTATGTTTAAGTTGTATTTTTAGTTTCAAATTTAAGTTTTAATGTCTTTTAAAATGAGTTTTATGCCATTTGTCAATTAATTTTTATTCATTATCTTATTTATTTTAGGTCTGATTATCGGTAATATCTTAAGAAGCGTAATCAATACCTAATAGATTAGACCTAAAATTTTAGTTCAATGTTGTTATAACCTAAAGATTGAGATAGTTTAAGTTCAACTTAGGTGGAACTTAAGGTTAGAGATAGTTTTAGGTCCAATTTAAGAAATGGTTTAGGTTTAATGTAGGTAGATGACCTGAAGAAAATATGTTGAAATTTTCATACCTATTTTATGCTATTTCTGATGATATTGCACTTTAAGAAATGTATTTTTGATGTTTTATTGCATGAATGATGAATTAGGGTCATTGGAGCAAAAAGATGCAAAAATGAGCAAATTTAGAGCGAAAAAGACCAAAATGTGCAGAATTGAACTAGGGCGCCGACGACACCACTGACCCACCGACGTCGAGATTTTCCCGAGAGTCCAAAATTAATTCATTAAGAAGGTCCGCCGATGGCACCCTAGAGGCCGCCGATGGCGAGCTCGGTGGTTATGCCCTATCAGGTTTTGGATAAGGCCAAATTTTGAAGGGATGCTTAGGCAACCATTGGGAAAGCTCATCCACAACTTTAAAAGAATGTTTTGGCCAAAAATTTAAAAAGGAGGGGGAGTGCTAGAGAGACTTCCTGCAGGTTAGAAAGGTTTCAATTGTGTGTAAAAATTGTAAGGAATTCTTCGAGAGATTGTAAGAGTGGAGGGAAAGTGAGAGATTTCTTCCTCCTTGCTGTTTCGAAGAAGAGTTCTGTGTGCTGTAAAGAAAGANTCAATCTGACCAATTGATTTGTTAAAATATGTTGAGTTTTACAACTAAAGTAAGGATTACATCCAAGATTCAAGGAGGTCAAAGCCCTTGAAAATTGGGTGCAAATAAATAGGAAAATAATATTATCGGGCGTAGAATTGGAGATTTTAGAGTGACAGACTAAAATCCCCAATTCGGTCCTATCGTTTGGGTGCTGAAATGTAGATGTTAGCTCTAAGACGAGGGGAACGTGGGAGCTCCAAAGTAAGAGCCGGTATCCTCCTTGCCTAGCCGCAGATTCAGTAAACAAGCATAAGATTAGTCAATGTTCTTTATGCCTGGACCAAAGGGTAAAGAATAGTTATGCTCCTATTTGGCATAATATAATTTGAACTCATTCACTTTATTCATTCACTATAATTTCTTGAAAAGGAGAAGAATTCTTTCTTATATATTGAATATCACATGTAAACCTTCATTAGTATCATTCGTTATTTAATAGTTATTAAAGATACATATTTATTGCAATTTCCTATTAGTGACAGATAAGTTAATTGAACTTTGTTGTTGTGATTAAAGTATTGCTTTTTATAAAATCTTAGTTCGTAGTTCTAAACTTACTCCCTATGGGATCAATATCTAGGACTCCATTAGAGCCCTATATTACTTGAGCGATATACTTGCGTTGATAAGTGTGACTTTACAATTATTGAATATTTATTACATCCATATTTATCTTATTGTGTTGATAAGTGTGACTTTACAATTATTGAATATTTATTACGTCCATATTTATCTTATATTGTTAAGCATGTATAAAGTCGTGGTCAGTAGAACCTAAAGATGTTTTAAGTCCAATGTCAGTAGGACTTAAGATTTAATATTACTTACGTTTAATTTAGGTATAACCTAAGGATTAGAGATAATTTTAGGTCCAATATAGGTAGAACCTAGGGTTTAGGTTCAATGTAGGTAGAACCTGAAGTTTAAGATGATTTAAGTATATTGTAGGTGGGACTTAAAATTTAATATTACTTTGGTACAATTTGGGTAGAACCTATGGATTAGAGATAATTTTAGGTCCAATTTAGGTAGAACCTAGGGTTTATGTTCAATGTAGGTAGAACATGAAGTTTAAGATGATTTAAGTCCAATGTAGGTAGGACTTAAAATTTAATATTACTTAGGTTCAATATGGGTATAACCTAAGGATTAAAGATAATTTTAGGTCCAATTTGCGTAGAACCTAGGGTTTAGGTTCAATGTAGGTAGAACTTGAAGTTTAAGATGATTTAAGTCTAAAATAGGTAGGACTTAAAATTTAATATTACTTGGGTTCAATTTGGGTAGAACCTAAGGATTAGAGATCGTTTTAGGTCCAATGTAAGTTGGAACTAAAGAAATTTGATTAAGTCTAATGTTGGTTAGACTTATGTTCTAGGTAGGTTGAACCTACAGGCAGTTTTTAGTTAAGTCTAATGTAGATTAAACTTAGGATTTAGGTTTGATGTAGGTTAAACCTACGAAAGTTTTGTTAAGTCTAATGTAAGTTAGACTTAGATTTTAGTTAAGTCTATTGTAGGTTATACTTAAAGTTGACGTAGGTTCGATTTAAGTTGAACCTAAGATTTAAGTTGACTTAGTTTGACTTAGTCTCAACTTAGATTGATCCTAAGGTTTAGGTTGACTTAAGTTCAATTTGAGTTGAACCTAAGGTTTAAGTTAATTTAGGTTCAATTTGCGTTGAACCTAAGTTTAGGTTGATTTAGGTTGATTAAGCCTAATGTAAGTAAGACTTAATAGGTTTAATTGGGTTTAGACCTAATTAAGGTTTAGATTAATTAAGCGTAATGTAAATAAGGCTTAAAAGGTTTAATTAGGTTTAATTAGGTTTAGACCTAATTTGGGTTTATGTTTGATTAAGCCTAATGTAAGTAAGGCTTAATATGTTTAATCAAGTATAATTAAGGGTTAGAATTAATTAGGGTTTTGATACACCAAAATAATATGTTGTTTTAAGTATAAATTTTATGCTTATTTTTGGTGATATTGCACTTGAAAGAAGAATATTTTCATATTTTTATTGTAGGTATATCAATTTTAGGCATGTGGAGCAAAAGTAGTAAAAAGAACTAAATTTGGAGCCAAAACAGTGAAGTTTCGAATTCTGGCGCATGATGCAAGAGATTGGTGCCAGATGCGCCTAAGTGGCACCAAATACACCAGATTGGCACTAGATGCGCCAAAACCCAGAACAACGATCTTCAGCAAACTGGCACATGATGCGCCAGATTTGCTCTAGATGCACCGTTTGATAAATAGCTGACACATGATGCCCCAGATTTGGTGCCAGATGCGCCAGGGATGACTTTTTGGGGATTGAGGTAGTTTGAGACAAGTTTTACACAAATTTTCAAAGGTACACTTGTTCTAAACACTCCTTGGAGTAATTCAATGCATCTAGACACTTTAGAAGGTTCTTTTATGAAGGGATATGTCTCATGGATCAATGAACATGTCTTTTAAATTCAAAAGAGTTGACTTTTGGACAGAATTTTAGGGGAAATTTTGAATTCTTTCTGGACTGAGGCAAACTTTAATAAAAGAGAGGAAAGTATAGGGCTTGAAGAGAGAGGAATTTTGGGGCATTAGGTGTGTGGCATGAAGAAGGAGAGTTAGAGAGAGAGAAAGTCAAGTGCTTGGAGATTTTCTTCAAGAATTGTAAGAGGAGAGGAAAGGTGAGAGATTTCCTCTTCATTACACTTCTAAGAGAGAATTGAGAGTGCTTGTAAGAAGAGAAAGGGTTGGAGAGAACTTCTAGGAGTTTGCTTGAGAAGGATTATGAGATAAGTTGTCTTTTATTTCTTTTATTTTGTAAATTTGTTTTTATATATGAAATTCATGTTTTGTCGTATCCTTCTCATGAATTCTGAGTAGTCTTCTTTATCCTTCTCCCTACTCTGAGATATGGTTTTGTGAAAAATTGATTTTGTTTTATACAGATTTAAATGTCAATAATTTATGATGATTTGAACTCCGATCTTCATTTACTTTTTGATCTGACCAATTGAAATGTGTTAAGAAACATATGTTTCAAAAGGGCTATGATTTCTACAACATGGGGAGAATCACATTTGATTTCATGGGAGAGTATTTCATCCATGGAGTTTAGTGCAAATAAATAGGGAAATATACTTTGTTGGATGCAAAATTGGAGATTTTAAGTTGACAAATTAAAATCCCCAATTTGGTCAAGTTGTTTGGAAACTAATGCGAGATTGTTAGCCCTCAGAGGAGGGATTAGTGGGAGCTCTGGAGTGGCATCCAGTATCCTCCCAGCCTAACCACAAAATTAGAGACCAAACTCTCGATTAGTCAATGTTTTTTATGCACTCAGAAGAGGGTAAAAAATATGATTGCTCATATTTGACACAAAATAATTTTTATATATGTTTCCAAATGATTTTAATTTCTTCACAATCCAAATACACATTGTAACGGGGAAGGATGCTTTCTTAAATTTGGATTTTCCGTCACAACATCCTAGTTTTAATTATCGTAAATTTACTTTTGAAAGTTTAGCATTTAGATTAGTTAACTTTATCTTACAACTATATTTTAATTAGCATTCACTTGTTACTTAGTATTTAAACTATGCACTTTACTTTTTTTTTATTTTAAAAATTTTACTTTACATTATAATATCAAGAACTTATTACAGGAATTTCCAACTTCCCTGTGGGATAGGTATCTAGGACTCCATTAGAGCCCTTTATTTCTTAAGCGATACATATACTTGCATTATTTTTAAAGGGGATTTGATAGTTTAAAAATTTTTAAAAGATGAAAATATTTTAATTGAAGTTATTTTGTTGGCATTAATTTACATATTTGTTATTGTATCTGTCGTGTGTATTTTGTAATATTGAAAAATATTTACAAAATTAACACACTAAATCCATACCGCATCAAGATTTTGGCTTCGTTGTCGGGGAAGTGACAGAAAGTAGTAGTAAGTTATTTTATAATTTATAGTATTCTTATTTTAAGAACTAAAAAAAAGTATTTGTAGTTTAGTTTGAATATTTTCTTATTTAAGTATGTTTGCTTATTTTAAATTACATGTTCTATCTATTTATGCATAGTGTAAGATCAAAAAATTTAGTACCTTACGATTCTGAGTTAGAAAGAACAACTAAAAAAATTTAAAAACAACAAAAAGAGATAGACCATATTAGCAAAATGGCTTGCAATTTGAGTAATGCTGAAAATGAAAATGAACATCATCAGAGACCTTTAAGAGATTATGCTAATCCTACAACAGATGAGATTCATTTAAGTATACAAAACACTGTTGTAGCTGCTAATTCATTTGATTTTAAACCTACTATTGTCCAAATGGTTCAAAATAATCAGTTTGTGGGAACATCAACTGAAGATCCTAATTTACACCTTGTTAGTTTTCTAGAATTTTTTGCTACATTTAAAGATGATGGAGTGTTGAACGATGTCGTCAGACTTAAACTTTTTCCTTTTTCACTAAGAGATAAAGCTAAGATGTGGTTAAACTCGTTAACGCTTGAATCTATCAGAACTTGAGGAGATTTATCACAAAAATTTTTATCTAAATATTTCCCACCTTAAAAAACTGCTAAGCTTAGAAATGATATTACATCTTTTTTGTCAGTTTGAAGAGGAATCAATTCATGAAGCCTGGGAAAGGTTTAAAGATCTTCTTAGAAAGTGTCACACCATGCATTGACAGATTGGTTAATAATTCAAACATTTTATAATGGATTGGTTGGATCTCTTAGATCGATAATTGACGCTACTGCTGGTGGATCATTAATGTCAAAACTACTCGATGGAGCATATTCTTTAATTGAAGAGATAGCTACTAATAATTTTCAATGGCCCTCCGAAAGGGTAAATCCAAAAAGAGTAGCCAGTATTCATGATTCTTATATAATATGAATGCTAGCTGCACATATAGCTGCTATTTCAAAGAAGATTGATCAATATAGAATGAATAATTCTCAAATATCACCTGTGCTTGAGGAAAATTCATTGGGATAAATGGTAGAATCTCAATCTTCTTATGAGACCTTAAATGCAATAAATAATTATTCTGATAACCTTATGCTAATTATTATAATCCCAGTTGGAAGAATCATCCAAATTTTAATTGAAGTAACAAGAATTCTAATGTTGTAAATCCGCATGGGGAAACAACACTGCGAGACCATTGAAAAACTCCAACAATCAAGGAAATCCAACTTATAAACCTTATTACCCTCCAGGTTTTAATAATTTGCAGAGTAAGTAGAAAAAGTTGTCAATGGAAGAATTGAAATTGCAAATGAGGAGTCAATTACAAAGTCAAGGAGCTGCAATTAAAAACAAAAAAAAATTAATTGGGATGTATTGTTACCACACTTAGCAATAGACCTCCAGGAACGTTTCCTAGTAATGTTAAAGTAAATCTTAAAAAATAGAATAAAGAGCAAATTAAGGCTATTCAACTTAGAAGTGGAAAAGAATTAGAAAACAGAGTTCAAAAAGAGATGGAAGGTGAAGTTGAAAAAGATGAGGAGAAAAATGAAAAATATGGTGAAGATTTTTCATTTTGAGTCAGAATGTCCTATTAAACCAATGAAAATCACTGTAGAAAGACCATCACCTCCATTTCCTCAAAGATTGAAGCAGAAAAAGATAACCAATTTTCAAAATTTTTAGAAATATTGAGGAAATTAACGATAAACATTCCATTTGTTGAAACTTTGGAACAAATGCCAAGCTATGTAAAGTTCATGAAGGATATACTTAATAAGAAAAGAAAGTTTGTGGATAACAAGACTGTTGCACTCAAGGAAGAGCATAACACTATAATTAAAAAAAAAGCTTCCTGAAAATCTCAAAGATCCTGGAAGTTTTACAATCCTTTGTGCTATTAGCAAAATATTTTTTGGATAAGCTTTATATGATTTAGGAGCCAGTATTAATCTTATGCCGTTATCAATTTTTAGAAGGTTGGGCTTAAGAGATATTTCACCTACAACTATAACTCTTCAGTTAACTGATCGTTTGATTACATATACTAAAGGAGTTATAGAAGATGTTTTGGTAAAAGTTGATAAATTTATCTTTCCTGTAGACTTTATTGTATTAGATATGAAGGAAGATAAATAAATTCCTATCATTATAGGAAGACCATTGCTGGCCACTGGAAGAGATTTGATAGATGTGCAGAAAGGAGAACTAACTATAATAGTTAGTGATCAAGAGGCCACATTTAATATTGTAAAATCAATGATATAACCTACAAAAGAGAAAGAGATTAAATGCCTCAGAATGAATATTAATGAATATCTAAGCCATGAATATTTCACAAATACATTTGAAAAGGAATTTGAAAAGGAATATGAGGAATATCAAGATGAGGATAAAATTCAAGATGAATCTACAGAAGTGAGTAAAGAAGATTTGGATTATGTTCAGAAAAATTCGAAATGCTAGACCCTATAGAGTGTAAAAGGAATTTGTTTTCATCTATTGAGAAACCTCTTGAACTAGAACTGAAAACACTTCCTACACATTTGAAGTATGCATTCTTAGGAGATTTATTTACATTACCTGTTATTATATCCTCATAATTAACTGATGAGTAAGAATAATAATTGTTGGAAACTTTAAGACATTAGCAATATTAAAGGAATCAGTCCTTCAATTTGTATGCATAGAATTCTATTGAAATATCAACATAAACCAAGAGCTAATCCTCAAAAGAGATTAAATCCAATGATGAAAGAAGTTCTTAAGAAATAAATTTTAAAATGGTTAGATGTTAGAATAATATATTATATTTCAAACAGTGCTTGAGTGAGTCTAATTCACTATATTCCAAAGAAAGAAGGAGTGACTATAGTGATGAATGAGAATAATGAATTAATACCAAAAAGAAGTCACTGGATGACGAATCTGCATAGAGTACAGAAAACTAAATTCTGCCACCAGGAAGGATCATTTTCCTTTACTCTTTTTTGACTAGATGCTGGATAGGCTGGCTAGGCATAGATATTTTTTTTTCTAGATTGATATACTAGTTATCATCAAATACGTATATCTCTGGAGGATTAGGAGAAAACAACATTTACTAGTCCTTATAGAACTTTTGCTTTTCGGAAAATGCCCTTTGGATTATGTAATACACCTGCAACATTTTAAAGATGTATGATGTCAATTTTCAGTGATTTAATTGAAAAAGGGATTGAAGTCTTTATGGATGATTTTTCTGCTTTTGGAACTTCATTTGAAATATGTCTAAAGCATTTAGAGAAAGTTCTTGAATGATGTGAAAAGACTAATCTCATATTAAATTGGGAGAAATGTCAATTTATGGTTGCAGAAGGAATTGTACTTAGGCATAAAATTTTAGTAAATGACATGAAAGTAGATCCTGCAAAAATTCAGGTTATATTAAACTTACCTCCGCCTACTAATGTAAGAGAAGTTAGGAGCTTTTTAGAACATGCTGGATTTTATAGGCGATATATTAAACATTTTAAAAAAATTACTAAAACTTTATGCTAACTTGTAGAAAAGATATAAAATTTGATTTCAACCAAGATTGCCTTAAAGCCTTTGAAACATTAAAAGAAAAATTGATCACTGCTCCTATAATTATTTCACTTGATTGAGAGAAATCTTTTGAATTAATGTGTGATGCTAGTGATTATGCAATTGGAGTTGTATTAGGGCAGAAATATGATAAGATTTTTAAAGTTATATACTATGCTAGTAAGACTCTTAGTGATGCTCAGATTAACTACACCACCATTGAAAGATAGTTATTAGCCATTGTGTATGCTTTTGATAAGTTTATGTCATATCTGATTGAAACTAAATGTGTTGTGTATACTAACCATTCAGCTAATAAATATTTAATTCAAAAGAAGGATGCAAAACCAAGATTAATTAGATGGGTAGTTTTGACGCAAGAGTTTGATTTTATAGTAGTGGATAGGAAAAGGGATTGATAATCAAATTGCTGATCATCTATCTAGGCTAGAACAAGAAGAAATAGTTGACACAGAAAAAGAAATTAATGGAACTTTTCCTGATGAACAACTTTATGTTGTAAAAGGATGGGAAATACCTTCGTATGCTGATTTTGAAAATTATATTGTTAGTGGTATTTTACCATATGATTTAAAAAAACAACAGGAAAAGAAATTCAATCATGATGTAAAATCTTATTTTTGGGATGAATTTTATTTATATAAATAATGCAAAGATTTAGTAATAAGAAGATGCGTGCCTTACAAAAAACTTCAAGAAATTATCTAAAAATGTCATGATTCTAAATTTGGAGGATATTTTGGGAATGACAGAACTGTCCATAAAATTTTNATAATTTCTTGGCAAGGAGAAGGATTCTTTCTTATATATTGAATATCACAATTAAACGTTATTCTCTCATTAATTACTAACGAAAATTATCTACTTTCAATTGCCTATTAGTGACAAATAAGCAACTTGAACGTTGTTGTAGTTGAAGTATTACTTTTTTATTAAATCTTAGTCCGTAGTATTCTACTTGCCTATTAGTGACAGATAAGCAAATTAAACGTCGTTGTTGTGATTAAAGTATTGCTTTTCTAAGGTCTTAGTCCATAATTCTAAACTACCTCCTGTGGGATCGATATCTAGGACTCCATTAGAGCCCTATATTACTTGAGCAATATGTATACTTGTGTTGACATCGATATCTAAGATTTGCTTTTCTAAAATCTTAGTTCGTAGTTCTAAAGTTACTCCCTATGGGATCGATATCTAGGACTCTATTGGAGCCCTATATTACTTGAGTGATACATATACTTGCTGTGGGATCGATATCTAGGACTCCATTAGAGCCCTATATTACTTGAGCGATACATATACTTGTTCGATATCTAGGACTCCATTAGAGCCCTATATTACTTGAGCGATATGTATACTTGCGTTGACAAAGTATTACTTTTTATTAAGCCTTAGTCCGTAGTATTCTATTTATCCCTGTGGGATCGATAACCAGTATTGCTTTTCTAAAATCTTAGTTCGTAATTCTAAACTACTCCCTATGGGATTAATATCTATTATTACTTTTTATTAAGCCTTAGTCCATAGTATTTTATTTCTCCCTATGGGATCGATAACTAGATCCATTAGAGCCCTATATTACTTGAGCGATACGTATACTTGCGTTGACAAATTCGACTTTAAAATTATTGAATATTATATCTATACATCTTTATTAAATCAAACATATATTTATAAAGTCGCAGTCAAGTTTTTGTCATCGTTGCTGGAATTTAAATCTTCTAGTTACGTCACCAAATTCTTGTAATTATTGATTTACAAAAAGGTCGGTCAGCTAGCCATGTCTTTGAGCCCAATTTATTGATGTACTTGATGTAGATGATTGTAATGAACATTTTTTGTGAAGGATTAAAAGGATTTTGAGTTCAATTGGAGGGTCAATTTGAAGGAATTTAAAAATTGGTCATTTTGGGCATGTTGGGCTAACCTTTGGTCTAGATTGGGATAACCTTGGGCTAAGTCCAAATTGATTGTTAAAAATGGTCAATAGGAATTCCATGAAGAGTTTTCAACATGAATTGGGTGCCAATTTTTGGGCTAAGGCTTTCAATTTGATGTAATTTGGGGACATAGCCAAGTTAGGGAAAAGTTGGGGATTTTTGGACTTAAGTTAAAATTAAGTGAAATTGAGGTTTCACCAAGGCCAATTGATGGTCACTTTTGATGTGTAAGAATGTTATAAAATAGTTTTCAACATTAACCATGGCTAATTGAGGGGGCTATGGATTCAATTTGGTGAGATTAGGTAATGTGTCCAAAATTGGGGGTTTGAACAAAATCATAATTGGGCTCAAAGCATGGACCAATTGAGCATGAATTATTTTTATTTTGGTCACATTAAAGGTGAATTTGAGTTTAGGATTGAAATTTGGGGAGATTGGGGTCAAATTGATGGACATTTGAGTTGAATTTGGGAAAATTTGGGACTTTAAAGGAAAACTTGGTCTTGGTCAATGATGGTTAAATTGGCCAAATTGGGTCATGTGGTAGTTGAAAAAAATGAAATTGAAAATACTTAAAATATTTTGGGAATTTTTTGGATTTTTTAGAATTTTTGAAATTTTGGGCGCATGAGGGACATTTTGGTAATTTGTCAATTATTTGTGATTTTGGGTAATTTGGGTGTTTTCAAAAGGTTTGAAATAATTTTTGAACAAGTTTGGCTATTTTGGATAAATTTGGGAATTTTGACCAAGTGTAGGGTTTCAAGGGTACTTAGATAATTTGGGGGATTTTAGGGGCAAAAGGTCAAGCTGAGTATTTTGGGTAAAATTGGGGAACTAACCATCAAAATTAAGTCATGGACCAATGGAAAGCCCATTTGGATCTTTTATGAACTAGTCTTAGCTAAACCCTAGCCTAGGGCTAAAGGGTTTAGGAGACCATCTACATGAGTTTCCCAAAGGTTTAAGGGACCAAAATCAGGAAATTCTGGGTTTAAGGTAGTGAGTGATTGTGAATGAAGTGAGTGCCTTAGCTCTAGACCAACACCCATGGTCAACCCTAAGGTTAAATAGCCCTACAAGAACTCTTTTTGAGCTCCCCCATGATGACCCGACTTACTAAGTGCTAGAGGTTAGGACCAATATGTGGAACTTCAAGTTGAGTAAGGAAGAGTTCATAATTTCTAATGGTGAAGATGCCTTTTTCTAGTTCTTCTAAGAATAGTCAATAGGAAAGTTCTATGGCTAGAACCTAGGCTATTAAAGAGAAATACTAGACCTCAACAAAAAATGAGGTCAACAGGCACATACATCAATTTAAAGAAGTTTTAATGTTATGTCAACCCAACTAAACAAATAGTATGACAGGTTGAGGACGTTAGACCACCCATACTTATATGTCTATGTATTACAATTTAGTATGTTAAGTGTCTTATATATTAGTAAATAATAATCCTACACAATTGTATTTATTATAAATTAAGTCAAATATTAGTATTGGAAGAAAAGTTGGAACTTAATTGACAAAAAATGAATATTACAAAAATTTGGCCACTGGCACCGAGGACGCCCAAGAAAGCGGATCTCAGCACCGGCAATGCCCATCGAGAGAGCTTGCAGCGCCGAGAGCGGTTGGACATTTTCTACGACTTTTGGCGGACTTTGGCAGGATTTTCATCCATAATAACCATCGGGAGGTGTTTTTAGAGTCCTAAAAACTTCCTAGGATGCTAGAAACTTTCTATTTTCAGATTCTATGGCTTCCAATTTTGGAAATACTTCATGTTATGGAGTTTTCAATAAAATAAAGTTTATTAGTTTCAATGCGCAGATATTACACACAATAAAGTTATTGCGAAGAGGAGATTGATCAAGGAAAGAGGATTTGATAATCATGGGTTGATCAATCCAAGTGCTCTAGTTGACAAGATCATTCTGTAAAGGCGATGGGAAGTTCTTTGTTACACTACCACTGCGGTTATTTTACCTGTAGTGAAGGAATTATATGCAAATTTACAAGGAATTGCCCAAGGAGTTGTATTCGTACAAGGTAAGGTTGTACTGTTTACTCCTGCGAGGATTAATGAATTGTATATGATAGAAAATCTTCTAATCTGTCATTATGCAAATTTCATTCCTACGTGAGATTTGATGCAAGATATTTATAATTTTCTGTCAGATGAAAGTGATATGTGGAAATACGAGATGAAGAATATATTAGTTTTTCTGCTTCATAACTTAATCCAATTTCAAAGCAATGACATTTCTTTATTTGTGCAAAATTACTCCTTACTATTAAGATTTGTAGTCACCAAGGAGAGTGCTACTTTAAACTACTGTATTCAAATGGAAAAAGCTATTGATATAGGTTCAATTATATTTAACAATGTGATGGGAATCATTATGAATGGGAGAATTTATGGGCTTGGGCATCCTTCTATGATTTTTTTTATTTGTAGTTAATCGCAAGTGCCATATGCAAGTTGGGAAAAAGTTTTACTACCATGGTAGCCCATGATCCCTATTAATGATCAGTATATAGGTAATGAAAATGAAGCACTAAATGCTAGTATAGATCCTTCTTCACATGCTTTATCTCCATTAATGCCACCGACAATTGGAAGTTTGCTTGCTTTAGAGAAGAAATTGAAGAAAATTGAAAGAGAACTTCACAGTGTTATGAATGCAGTAGGAGATCTCAAGTACCATTTTGATCACCTAGATTGGAGAATGAAAGAGAATTTTGATCACACTAAACTCTTAAAGCAGGATTAGTTCAGATGTTTAAAGAAAAGGGGTGGATCGAATAAAATTTGACAGATCAATTCCCGTACCTATCTTTTTACAACTTATATGTTCATTACCAATTTATGGGAGACATTAGAGGTGGTGATAACACTAAAAATGAGGCTGAATGTTTGAAGATTGAGAATTATCTACTTGTTTAAGAAAGTTTACTTGTTTAGTGTAATTGTGTGGATTTGATTAGGTTTAATTTAGTGTATTCTGAACTTTGATTATGTGTATAGTTTTGTGTCAGCGTTTAGTGTTGTGGCTAGATTTTGACGCTGATTTATAATTAGTTTGCTTAATAGGTGTGAATTTGTGATTTGTTAAATGTGTTTGTAAAATTGTACTTTTATATATAAAAGTTAGTTTGTTGTTGTTTGTCAAAATGATTGTTTGTGAAATGTATATTTGTAAATTTAAATAAAAATTTGTGTTTAAAAATACTAAAAACTTTGGAGAAAATTGAAAATTTGAAAATCAAAATAGTGAATTTCGGTCCTTCAGCTCCAACGACACTAACATTGGCGCCGACGGCGCCTTCAACCTGAGAGTTGCGAATTAGCCCTCTAATTCACAATTTTCACTATAAACCTCCATTTTTACCCCTTAAGTCACTTTCAACCTTTAATTTTCCACCTAGGGCTTGATTTTGGACAGATTTGAGGTGATTTAGAGGCAAAAGAACATTAGAATTTTTCTTCTCTGGGTAAGAACTACACTTTAAAGTAAAAAATTTCTGATTTCCACCAAATATTTTTCTAACATTTACTAGATCCGAGATTTTGAAATTTTTTGGGAGATTTTGAGAAAATGCTTTGGTAAAAAACTCTTAGTGGATTTGAGTTTTAAGTGGTTTACATTTTTTATTTTCAAAATTTTGGGATTTATTCAGAATTTTTAACAATTTTTTCTAAATTTCCTATGGCACCTAAAATATGACGAGCAAAGAGTTATTAGCTTTAGAGCTAGTGCTCGATTTCATAGTCTTCAAAAAAATAAAAAAGTGATTCAGGATCGAGGACTTAAGAAACCAGGAGGAGAAGTTGAACGATTGATTAACGCTCGGTAGTGGGAAAACTTCTGTTATTTTACTTTCGATGCGATAGTTGGGATTGTGATGGAATTTTATGCCAACTTTCTAGAGGCTTCTGATGATTTTGTTTTTGTTTGAGGAAAAATGGTGGAGTTTACGCCAAAAAAAATTAATGAGTTTTATCAATTAGAGGATGTTTATGGAAGCCAGTATCATTCATTTTTTGCTATAGATCAAACCTTCGATGAAGTTCATTCTAACTATTAAGAAAGGGTCTTAGAAAATAAAAAATGTAGTTAAAGTTAACTTTCCCCTTTTAATGTTAAATGTAGTTTCTAAGGCTTGGCATTATTTTATTTCTGGAAGGATGATTCCAACGAACCATCATAGTGAAGTAACCAAGGATAGAACAATCCTTAACTACTGTATTCAGCAAGTAATGGATATAATTGTAGGCTCTATCTTTTATATGAACATTTAATCTATTGCTCTATGAGAGACCACTGGTGGATTGGCGCACCCTGCTCTCATATACACACTTTGTGAGCATGCAAGAGTTGATTTCAGACCTGATGAGGAGAGGATTGAGCCTCAAAGACCGATTGGGCCTGCTGACATCAAAACTTATGAGTCCCATGTTGATTGGAGATTTGGAAGATGGGCCAGGGATATTCCATCGGTGCTGAGGAAAATCTAGCCTCTATTTTGTAGGTCTACACAGTCGGCGTCCATCATGGCACCGTGTGCTCTGACTATTTCTTCAAAAATGCCATTTTGACTACAAATTTCATCATTTTTGTTTCTTTTTTCCTTCAACTCCTAAATGTCAACAACCTGCAATAAAAAATTAAAAATACCTTCCTTTAAAGTGCAATATCACCACAAATGAGTATAAAATATAGGTCTAAATATGCATGTATTTTTAGTGTATCAAAATCCCCTAAACTAAAATGTTACTTGTCCTTAAGTAACTCGTTTACTACAAAAAAATATGACTCATGGCAAAGAATTCAACTTCTAGATTTCCATATATTAGTCCACTAAATACAATAACATAACATAAGAAAAATGTAAAATAACTCCAGTTAATACTAAAGGTATAAGAATATCTAGCAGTCAAGTTTATGATTTCTTATTCTCTATTCTTTTCAAGGAAAATTTCAGATTATTCATATTAAAGCCACTTAGAATATCCATATGAAGAAGAATTTCATGAAACCTTACTAGTAAATATGCTAATATTTAAATATATGTTTAGAAAATTTAGCCAAGCCTTATTATTTAAGTTGATTCAAGTGAAACCAATTTTTAATTAAGCATCCATATGAAAAAGAATCACATCTTTTTATTTTCTTTTCTTTTCAGGATTATTTTCAATCTTTTTTTTTATGTTGTCTGGTAGGCCCACAAAGCTTCTAGCAATTTATTGTGCCAATCTCTTTTATTTTCATCGAGTGTTTTCTTTAAAAACTGTACCAATGTCTTTTTGAAGGCCTATGCCAATCCATTTTCTCTGGGATAGTAAATTGTAGAGTATCTCCAATCTATCCTATGTCGTTTGAAAAAGTTGTTGATTTTTTTACTTTTGAAGGTTGTCCCGTTGTCGAAGATTACTCTACGTGGTACACCGAAATGGTAGTTGATTTGGCTTTTGAAGAATTGGAGGACATGCTATGATGTAACCTCTCGTAGCGGCAGTGCTTCTACCCATTTAGAGAAGTAGTCTATACCGTAGAGAATAAATTTATGTCCTTTGGAGGATGGAGGGTCTATCAAACTTATTATGTCCTTGCCCCAACACTCGAATGGCCACGAAGCAATAGTTTGATGTAGCACATTCGGAGGTTGGTGCAAGACAACCCCATGCACTTGGCACTGGTGACATTTTTTGGCTGTCTCCATGCAGTCAGACATCATTGTTGGCTAGTAATATCCGAGTCTTTTGATCTTCATTTTCATATTTGGCCAAGACTGTTGAGTGCCACACAATCAAACATGTACTTATTTGAAAATATTTTGTGCCTGGGCTCTACTAAAGCGTCGTAGCCACATCTGGTCAAACAATTTTCTGTAGAGGAAATCACCTACTAGAACATAATACATAGCAATTTTTGTGATGTGATGTTCTTCAGAATTGTCTTTTGATAGCTTTCCATTCTACAAATAGTTAATAAATGGTTAGCGTCAATCTTCATCGATATTAGCAACTGTGATTGTCATTTCTTCTTCTTTGTCAAGCTTGTGTAGAGTTTCAAGGTTGATTTGAGGCAAAACCTTTCTTCCTTGTACTGTGATTTCAATGGAATCCTCCAGGGGAAATGCCAATTCTTTAGCGAGTTTTGCTATTGCATCATCAAGGCCATTTTATCCTCGAGGAATCTGATAAAAAGTCAAATTGGAAATTCGTTCCAGTAGCTTCTTTGTATAGCAGTGGTATTCTGCTAGTCTTCGTTTCGAAATTTTGTATTGCCTGGCAACTTGCTAGATGACAAGTTGAGAGTCGCCGTAGATGGCAATATCTATTATGTCCATTGAAATTGCCAACTCCAACCCTGTGATTAAGGCTTTGTATTCTGCTTTGTTGTTCGTGCACGGCTCTGTCAGGTGGTATGAGAACCTAAATATACCCTTATTTGGAATGATAGAGATCAAACTAATCTCTACTTTGTTTAGTACAACAGTGTCTGATCCTTTGTCTTGTCTGGCTGATGAAGCATCATAAAAGTACATCTCCAAGAATTGTGCACTGGAGAATTCCATTTGTAGTACTTGTTCATCTGGTAGTTTGTCGTTGAGAGGGGACCCAGCTCACAGTGGGTGTGGAGCGAGAAAGTTGGCTACAATTTGTCCCTTGTTAGCACGGAGAGAAACAAAAGTTATATTTAATTGTAATAAGATCATTGACCATCTTGCTAGACGTCCAAAGAGTGTTGATCGGGTCATCAAATAGAGCAGCGGGTTAACTTTTTAAATTAGGGTAATCTTATGAGAGAGTATGTAATGTCTAAGCTTTTGGGTGGAAAAAATTAATGTTAGACAATGCTTCTCAATAGGTGGATACCTCATCTCTATCAGTATTAGACGATGACTTAAGTAGTAGAGTGCATTTTCTTTACCCTCATCATTGACTTGGACTAAGAGGGCTCCAAGAGAGTCATCCACGATCGTTGTTTAAAGTATCAAAGGTTTCCTTGGGATAGGGGCTACCAAAACAAGAGGTGTTATTAAATATTGTTTAACATCCTTAAAGGCCCGCTGACATTTCTCTTCCCAAATGAATTTGGCGTTCGTTTTAATTAATGCCGAGAAAGGCTGACACCTACCTGAGAGATTAGAGATAAAGTGCCTCAAATATGCCAACTTCCCCTGAAAGAAACATAGTTGTTTTAAGGGGAGGAGGAATCTTATCCGGGTAGATCTCGATTCCCTGTTGATGGAAAATAAATCCTAGAAATTTCTCGGAGGTAACGCCGAAGGCGCACTTTAAGGGATTCATTTTAAAGTCATATCATTGTAACAATTTGAACATGATCCTCAAATCAAACAAATGGTCTATTTTTTGTTTAATTTTCATGACCAAATCATCCACGTAGTATTTTATTTGGTTGTGAATGAGGTCGTCAAAAATCTTTGTCATTGCTCATTGATATGTTGCTCCACCGTTTGTTTAACCCAAATGACATTACTATGAAATAGAAAATTCCAATCGGTGTTCTGAAGGATTAAGTACTGCATCCTTGGGACCCAACTTGATTTGATTGTACCCCAACATCCTTCCATGGAGGAGAAAATTTCGTGTGTAGAAGCGATAACCACCATCATTTCAGGTATTGGTAGCAGAAACTCATCTTTTAGACATGCTTTATCTAGATCTCTCAGATCAACACAGATGCAGATCTGTCCATTTTTCTTCTTGACTCGAATAATGTTAGATAACCATGTGGGGTACTGCTCTTCCAGCACAAAGTTAGCGTCTATTAATTTCTTCACCTTGGCTATGACTTGTTGTTCTATTTCTAGGCGCATTCGTCTGAGGGCTTATATTACGGGAGTCATATCTTTGTCCACCCTCAGTTTATATACTGTTGTCTTTGTTGAAAGTCCTGGCATTTCATCATAGCTCCAGGTGAAGCAATCTTTGAATTCTGTTAACAATTTGATCAATTTTGAAGATTCTTCATCATTGAGTAAAGAACTTATAAAGGTAGGTGTGGGTTGTTCTTCAATCCCAAGGTTAATTTACTTTAACTCATTGACAGTTTACTTGATTTCCTTCTAAAATTCTGGAAGAGCATCTCTATAGGTTGATCATTAGAGTCATCCCTTATATCGAGGTAATCCTCTCCTAATTTACTAGTAACAACCATGCAAAATTTGGAATCATCGACTGGTCCCACTGTACCAAATTCTAGACCCTCTTTTGAGTTTGGAGTTTGACGTTTAACACTCCATAATTTTTCAAAAAGTTGTAGTTTACCTTTTTGTATTTATTTTGGCAAATGTCCCTATTGAATTAACTTTTGTACATAAGGCGAAAGTAACCAAAAGACAATTTTATTAATTCGTTATGATCATCATCCAAATTTACATGATTTTGAAGATTAATAGAGGTAAAAGCACGATAAAATTTGATCGGCTTTGAACCAACACACTATGGACTTCTTTGTCCTCCAAACTATTGACCTTTTGAGGGGGGATTGGAGTAAGGGTCATAATATTCACATAGCTGTTTACCCGATCATACATTGTTTCATTTTCACTTTTCACTGTATCTTCTAAGGATATCTTGTACTGATGTTTCTTCTATTTTGTCATCATTATTTCATCTTCAGAACTGTATTCATCACCAATGTTGATGGTTGGCCTAGTCCGATCAACAATTAGATTGATTCTTCCTTGTCCATGTCCCCGGCCTCAACATCAGTTGCGCGAACCAAAAGAAGCTCCACCAATTTGATGTAGAAAGGTGGCAGAAGATTGTTGAGGCGGAGTTGAATGGCCTCTTAGCATCATTTTATCGGCTGTAAGCTCTTGGCCTTTGATGTCCAGATAGGCGATTTTCCATACGCTCATCAAGTTGAGAGATGCTCCTGGATCTTCCAAAACTCTGGATAATACGAATCTGTCGATGTTGACGGAGATGTAGAGTGGTTGATTGTGGTCGGTGGTATTAAGCAACAAATCTTCATCGGTGAAGGTTACCCCTGATTGTTCTTTCAATGAGTAAACTTCATCTGATAAAGTGCTGGCCAACTGAGCTAGATAAATCTCTAGGTCAAGCAAAGTTGTAACCAAAGCTTCTCTCATTTCCTTTGATAGGATCAGAGCGTCATAAATTCTTAGTCGAGTTGGAAACTTCCTAAGATGAACTAGCACATTGTAATCCAATTTTTATGACCCTCTAATTTTCTCTTGACTGTGTGGTTCTTCCATTGAAGGAAGTGGAGGTAATTCCTCTCGAGTTACTATTTGTTTTCCAATATCTATAGGAGCTATCCTTGGGGGAAATACTTTCCCACTTCTTAAGTTTATTTTTGTAATTTCTTCTTCTTGAGGTATCATTGTTGAATCTTTCAGTGTTTATTCTTTATCAGAGAGATCTAAGTTGAGGGTGAGTGGTGCGCTGTGGTGCTCGAGGGTCAGCTCGTCGCTCCCAGTGCTGCCGTAAGTGGTATCATCGATGACTTCTTCAGTATTATTAACAAGTTCATCAGACTCACGTATGATTTGAGGATTGTTTGGGTAATTGAGATCATGGTTAGCTTTGTCATGATATATTACGTCATCACTAGAAATAGTTAAAATATAGCCAAAATCACAATCATTAATTCATCAGTCCCCGGAGGGGTGAAAAGATAATCATTCAAAGTCAGGGGTTCGATGATTTTTTTTCCCGAATCTGAGATAACCAATCTAGTAGAGGCAGCCCTTATCCTACCCCCCGTGCTATCAATCCTTGTGATGACATTCCTCTTTTTATTTGACATTGATGACGACGACTCTAGCGATGAAATATTCATCTCGGGCCTAGCGGGCAAAAGACTCTGAGCGGAAGTTTGCTTTGAAGCATTCTTGATTTGATTTAACATCTTCTTGGATGATTTGCTCCAAACTGTATCACATCCATCTTTTCTGACATGTGTGGAAGATTGGTTTGATGAATTCTATATTTGGTTTAAGACCCTCTTAATCTTGTTCCAAGTTGTACTCCATCCATCTTCTCAAGTATACAAATCAATCGGAGAGATCAGCTCGGTGGAAATCATATTTATGGAACATTTTTCAGGTTCTTTTAAATACTCTTTCGGAATCATTATATTTCCTTCTTTGAGATTTTTCTCAAGCCAATCCTTAAAGATGAAACATTTTTCTATTGTATGTCTCAGTAATCTGTAATATGGCAATAATTCAGTTGATCATTCTTATTGATTTGGGTATGGTAGTTTGAACTTGGGCTTCTTCATCAATCTTCTAAATATTTTAGATACAGCTTCATTTGTGAAAGAGTACACTATTTTCTATCTTCCTACCAGAGATATTCTCTTATTCTAAATTTATCATCTTTGAAGCGGTCACTTGTTAGACTGGATATTCAATTTCGAGGCCTTCTGTGATGAAGATTAACGAGGAGTTTCTACATATATCTTTATCGTTTGTTTTCCTTTATCAATAGTTGCGATTGTTCCAGATTTCTTTTCAAACACTCCAGTTGTCTTTGACTTCTCGTGAGAATCCATGCGTTGCATTTCTTCCTGAAGACTGCTAGCCTTGCTGAGTAGCTTCTTGAATGATTTGATGGTGAGTCCCTTGAGCATGAAAGCTACGAGTCCACAAATACTTTTGAGTAGGATCTTAATCACATGATGTTCCTGTAGCTGAGGTTCACACTTCATGCTAAGGTTTATCCACCTTAAAATGTAATCTACTAAAGTCTATTTGGGCTTTTTTTTCTCCATCATGAGTTCTCTTATGGAAACATGATGTTGCACTCTGACAAATGTCTTAACCGATCAGTTAGGCAAATCGACATACCAATCAAAAGCAACTCCTGACAGGCTGCTGACGAACTGTTGACAGAGTAAAGCTTCGTTATTTCTTATTTTGCCACAACTGGCTCGGAAATGTGCTATGTGCTATCTGGGATTTCTAGTTTTATCAAATATTTTAAAGTTAAGAGCAATGAAACCCTTAGGGAAGGGTACATCATCGAACTCTTCCGGGTAAGGTTTACCTTTCAGAATCAATGCACCACCCTTAGATTGGGTTAAGACCTCTCAAACTTGCTTGACCATCTGTTTAAATTCCTTCTCTGGCATGACACCCAGTGGAGAATCTTTCTTTGGTTGCTCATCCCTGCTTACTGAGACAACCTCTCTTATTTCATCTTTAATATGTATGATTTTTGGTTGGTTGATCTCTGGAGATTCTAGTTGCGGTGCTTGTGATTGCCCTTCAATGGTGGCCATGGAGGTCATGGCTGCGGCCATCTCTTTTATGATTTTCTCCAGTTGATTGAATTGTTCATCCCTTAGGAGAATAGCCCTACACAGCTCATCTACAACATTCTCTTTGATGAGAGGTTGAGCCTCATGCACAGATGTAGCGGCACTGGTTTCAACGACATGGAAATCCATGAAATGCTCTTCAAGGTAGTCAATGTAGTCAAAATCTTCATCATTGTTTTTGATGGAAACTTTGTGTCCCGAGCCAACTCAGAAATATCCGCCCTGAGCTTTTCAACTTTTTCTTCGATCATTGATTTTTTGATAGTTCTAAGATCTGGGGGACCCTGCTGGACCTCCTCCTCTTGCTCTTCTATCTTGCTCGCAATCATTGTGACGATGTCAGATATTTCAGACCCTGGCTTCATTCCATGATCTTGGCATGCAGGTTCACTGGACTGTATTAGTGCAGTAACCTTGGGTATCCATACTTTCCTCTTTGACGATGATGTCTCAAGATGGAGTTTCCTTGCAGAAATATCGATATGTCGAGGAAAAATATGCTCCCCATGGTGTAGACCAGATATAATATCAGGTAACATCTTTATCTTTTCCTTTTTAGAAATATCATTGTGATGTGTGCTTGGGAGGATTCTCGGACCCAGCCTTGACATTACCGGTTGACATCCTGTGGTCCTGGTAGCGGTGGAATCTGTAGTAACAGTGGCAGTGTCAACCATGTTTCCCAGGTAGAACCAGACAGGAATGCGAGCTAGCAGATTTTCATTTGCCTTTTGTTTAGCGGACTTGATGTCCCTTAAAATCTATTCCTTCATTTGAGGGGATATTGCATGTCTCACTCATTTGAGTAACCACAGACTGAAAAATCCCTTTTTGACAGCTAGTCTCTAAAAAATTGAGCTGACTTGAGTGATAGGGGTAAACTTCTTTTTCTCCTTATCCTGTCCATGAAGTGATGGTAACACAGCAGCAATCTTTTAGACACTCTCGTGTCCATCGGTGTCAACTAGAGGATGAAATCTGCTTCCTCGTAGTAGTAGATATATTTTTGGTAGTTCAAACTCCTCTTGGTGAGGCTCTTCTTCAACGGGTGTTTTCTCAGGAGCCTGGGCTTTAGCAGCTTTTCAAATCCTCCTGTTGCAATTTTTTTCTGAGTTGGGGTTAGCAGTGCAGTCTTTGAAGTTGATCTAATTTTAAACATTGAACGTGGAGCAGCTAATCCTTCAGTTAGGTCCTCAATAATCATTATTTTTTTCCCTTGGTAGCGGGAACAGTGGGTTTGGCAGGCGCTGCGATGGCATGAGCAGTCTTAGGCTTTTTGCAAGAAAGGAAGTCATGAAGACAGTTCACGTTGAACTCAGCAGACGGTTCCTAAATTTCTGGAGCTATGATTCTCATCACAACGAACGAAACTTTTTCAAGGTTGACCTCGAGGACTTCAAATCTGAATCCGAACTTAATGGTGGGAACAACATTGTGGGCTTCACGGCTTGTTGGCATGTTGCAGGAAAAAGTTAGCGTTGGGCGGGCCATTGTAGCAGCTTTAAAAGAAGAAAGCTCTAGGGTTAGCTATGTGGTCAAAACTTTGTAATCTTAGTTCATGCACTAAAAATTAACAGAGGTTAATTTATAGACCGGGTAAGTTTGAGTTTATGGAGATTTTAAAAATTTTAATAAAAAGTTGATTTGAAAGTAGAAAAAAAAATTTAATTTGTAAAAAAGAAAATTTGAAGCGGGTGCACCACAACATAACTTTGATTTAATTTACACAATTGCAAATCAAACTTGAAAAGAAGATGTGAAGTGTTTAGGACCCGGTGCGGGACCTATTTAACAACACATAACGTCGAGGTGGAATTTAATCCACCAACACACCTATTTGGGTCCGACCCCACATGAAGACTTAAAGAGTCGTTAATGGGCTCCTGAACTTCTCTGTTCAAAGGTGATTGAACAGGTAGTCCTAAAGTCCAAAGAGTTGACCGTACTTTCCTAAGGAAGAAATGGGTAAAGCATGCCAACGGAAGAAGGGTAATTTGGTTCATGGGGCACATGAACGCATTACTGGTGTATGAAGATAATTTTTCTTTATTTAAATGGAGAGAAAAGCTCATCCCGAGTGGAGTTGCCAGAAGCTGTCGACACCATTTTGGTTAAGGAATTGCCCGTAGGAAGTTGTCGGTCACCGTAATCAAAATCTCGTCGCCCCTTCAAAAGGACTTTTTATTTACATATAGATTTAAGTTTAAAAAAAAATGAAAATCAAACTGACCCAATATTTTTCATAGTTTAAATGAAAGAGCGTTTTACCTCAAATCTTATATCTATCCCGAAGGATAAACCCAAGACTTGAGGGTGAGGCTTGATCAAATAAACTAAGAAAGGTATGACATCCATTTCGTCTGGGAAACCATTTTATTTGCCGATAATTTCCCCTATTTAATATGAAAAATTAAATAGGATTTATATTAAGCAGGGTTCGAGAAAAGCTTCCTGTAAGGACAAGCCCTTATAGTTAATTACATCTTAAATGACAGAAGTCATCTAAGAAAACTCTGGATAGAAATCAGAAAAAATTATTTTCAAGGAGGTCAAAAGCATAGGACTTTTCAATGAGATCAGACAAAGAGGTGTGCAAAGGGGAATGGTTCAAACTTGAAACTTTTTTGGTAGAATCCAAATGAGGAAGAGCTAGGGGATGTCATTGATCCAAAGGAGAACCTCGGTGACTTCTTGGTCTATCCTATTGTTTGGCTTCAATTTTGAGGAGAAAAATTTAAGTGTTTAATCCTGGAATTTTATTAATTTAGGGCTTACATTCGTGTGAGATGATCACACAAATAGCTCGGAAGATGTGAGGGTTTAGGTCGTGACTAATGACAACCTTCGAATCCTAAGACAAGTTAGGGCTTATATTGTATGACATGGTTGTACAAAGGCCTAAAATGAGGTGAGGATTTATGTTGCATATGCAAAAAAAACTCAAATACTTATGGCTTGGTTGTTTAAATCTAAGGAAGATGATTTTGCTGGAGAAGACAGTTTTTGCTGCTGAAGAAGGCCATGTTGCCCACCATGATAGCTCCAAGCTCCTTGCCGTTATGAGTTTAAGTATTCTAGGGTGTCCAATTAAGATGTCAAATCAGGTGGCCCTATGGTTGAAGTTCTTTAAATTTTAGGGGACATGTTAAAGTTGATTAGAGCGGCACCAGTTAGGATCCCACGGTTCCCTCATTCCGTCACCACTATTTTATAATGGATTCACTTAGTTCAAATGAATTTACTAAACTCAACTTAATGAGTTCTATAATTTCATTTAGTCCATGGGAAGCCTTGTTAACAACCATAGGTTACCTCCTCCGAGTGATTCCTGATCATCCGATAGAGACATCTTAATTTAGTTGCAACTGTAGTTCTATGTGTTTGTGATTAAATTTTGAGTTATTTTATATTTTGAATGTTGTGGCGGTGAATTTTATCTTAGTTAATTATAAATTTAGTTTTGGTTTTAGTTTTGTGGCTATCCTGATAGTTTTAGTTCTCATGCAGGGTGGCGTCATTGTTTAGAATGCAGGTTTGTATTAACATCAAAAGTACAGTATAAAACTACAAGAAAGACGGCATTGTAAACTGTAAAAGCATACCTGGTGAGTTTTTTCGTTCCACTACCTGAAACTCAAAATGCATGCTAGAGCATTTTATATGAAACAAGAAAGTAAAGTTTTGGTGATCTACCTAACCCTAGGTCATATCCTGATGGGTCCCTATTAGTTTGATTAAGAATGATTTTGTCAAGCAAAACACATTAAGTTTAGTAGCCCTCTGAGGTATCCAACAAGTTAGGAAAAAGGAAGCAGGTCCATGCTTCCCTCTCACTACTTGGTGAAAGGCCTCTAGCTCATTTAAATTTATTGTGTTGCTTAATAATTTCCCCTATGAACACCCTAATGCTCAAAGAACATTGATGTCCTAATTATCCCTAAGAGTAGAGTAATTATCATTTGTAATTTAATTTTGAATACTATGTGAGTGAAGACCCGTAAAGGGGGGCAAGCTAGTGTTGTCGGAACTCTTAGCTAAATTTTAATCCTACCTAGGCTTGTGGTGTCTCAGAAGGTGTTAAATTTTAGCTATGTTTGCTTTCCTAATCCTCATTGTTGGCGCTATTTCGGGTTGGTTTGTGGGGTTGCCCGTAAGAAGCTGTCGGTCACCAGAATTGAAATCCCGTCGCCCGCTTTGGAAGGACGTTGAAAATGAAATCAAACTGACCCCATATTTTTCATAGTTTAAAATGAAAGAGCATTGTACCTCAAATAAACTGACCCCATATTTTTCATAGTTTAAAATGAAAGAGCATTGTACCTCAAATCCTGTATCGATTCCGAAGGATAAACACAAGAATTGAGGATGAAACTCCATCAAATAAACTAAGGAAAGTATGACGTCCGTTTGCTTTGCGAAGTTGTATTTGCCGACAAGTTCCTCTATTTAATATAAAGGATTAAATAGGGTTTATATTAAGTTACGTTCGGACATGCTTTCTATAAGGGAAAGCCCCTATAGTTAATTACATCTTAAATGAGCAAAGTCACCTAAGAAAACTCTCGATAGAAATCAAGAAAAATTATCTTCAAGGAATTTCAAAGGGTGGACTATTCAACGAAATCGGACATAGAGTTGTGCAAGGGGATTTGTTCAAATTTGGAACTTTTTTTTTATTGTAGAATCCAAAGGAAGAACTATTAGGGGATGTCATGGATCGAGAGGAGAACCTCGGTGACTTCCTCAGCTATCCTAATGTTTGGCTTCAGTTTTGAGGAGAAATATTTAGGTGTTTCATCCTGCCAATTTTATTAGTTAGGGCTTACATTTATGTGAAATGATTACACAAATAGCCTGGAAGATGTGAGGATTTAGGTCGTGACAAATGACAACCTCAGAATCCTAAGATGAGTTAGGGCTTATATTGTATAGCAGGACTATGCAAATGCCTAAAGATAAGGTGAGGATTTACGTTGCATAAGCAAGCAACCTCGATGTCCTATGGCTTTGTTGTTTAAGTCTAAGGAAGGAAGATTGGTTTAGCTAGGTTAGAAAGGTTTTGTTGCTGAAGATGGCCGTGCTGCCCACCAAGCTAGCTCCAAGTTCCTTGCCGTGACGAGTTTGAGTTATCTTAGTGGTGTCAAGTTATAATATCAAATCAGGTGGCCCTATGGTTGAAGTTCTTTAAATTTTATGGGGGTATGGTCAAGTTATAATATCAAATCAGGTGGCCTTATGGTTGAAGTTCTTTAAATTTTATAAGGGCGTCTGCTGCCCACCAAGCTAGCTCCAAGCTCCTGCTGCGACGAGTTTGAGTTATCTAGTGTGCCATGTTATAACGCATGCTAGCTCCAAGCTCCTCGCCGCGATGAGTTTGAGTTTTCAAGTGTGTCAAGTTATAATGTCAAATATGTGGGCCCTATGGTTGAAGTTCTTTAAATTTTATGAGGGCATATTAAAGTTGATTAGAGTGACACCAGTCCCTATGGTTGAAGTTCTTTAAATTTTATGAGGGCATATTAAAGTTGATTAGAGCGACACCAATTAGTATGGTTGAAGTTCTTTAAATTTTATGAGGGCATATTAAAGTTGATTAGAACGACACCGGTTCGGATCCTACGGTTCCCTCGTCCCGGCATCACTATCTTCTATTGGATTCACTTAGTCCAAATGAACTTACTAAACTCAACTTAATGAGTTCCATAATTTAATTTAAATCGTGGGAAGCCTAGTTAGCAACCTTAGGTTACTTCCTCTGAGGGATTCCCGATCATCCGATAGAGACATCTTAAGTTAGTTAAAATTGTGGTTTTGTGTGATGTTTGTGATTAAATTTTGAGTTGTTTTATATTTTGAATGTTGTGGCGGTGAATTTTATCTTGGTTGATTTTTAATTTTGGTTTTGGGTTATGGTTAACATGCAAGTTTATGTAGGTAAATGAAATNGTTAACAAACATGCAAGTTTATGTAGGTAAATGCAAGCATGAAACATGTAAAGAAAAGGCAGAAAAAAGACGATACTATAAATTGTAAAAGCGTACCTGGCGAGTCTTCTCGTTCCATCATCTGAAACTAGAAAATGCATGTGAGGGCATTTATGAAGAGCAAAAAAGTAGAGTTCTGAGGGGTTTTCCTAACTCTATGTTGTATTTTGGTAAGTCCTTAAAAGTTTAATTAAGGATGATTACATTAAGCGAAAAATATTAAGTTTAATAGGCCTGTGAGGTAACCAACAAGCTAAGAGGGGGAAGCAGGTCCATGCCTCTCTCTCACCAACTAGTGAAAAGCCTCGAGTCCATTTAAACTCATTATGTTGCTTAATGGTTCATCCTGTGAATACCCTAATTAATCTTGAGTCCATTTAAACACATTATGTTGCTTAATGGTTCATCCTGTGAATACCCTTATTACTCAGCGAACATTGATGTCTCAATTATCCCTAAGAAAGGGGTAATTATCATTTGTCATTCAATTTAAGAATAATGTGGGTGAAGANTATGTTTCTTAATGGTTCATCCTGTAAATACCCTTATTACTCAGTGAACATTGATGTCCCAATTATCCCTAATAATAGGGTGATTATCACTTGTGATTCAATTTAAGAATTATGTGGGTGAAGACCCTTAAAAGGGAAAGTTAGTGTAATTTGAACACTTAGCCAAATTCTAATCCTAATTACCTTAAAGGGGCAAGTTATTGTAATTTGAACACTTAGCCAAATTTTAATCCTAATTGGACTTGTTAGTGGTGTTTCAAGGATGTTTGATTTTGTTTATTTCTCTAATCTTAGTTTAATCAAGTTTCGATTTAGCCTAAGTCACCACAAAACTCTTAAGACCTAGGTGAGTGTCTTAATTAGTTTTGAAAAGGGATAAACTTTAGGTGGTCATGATTCATAATTTGGCTTTTATTTGAAAATCAAGATAAGGGTATCAAATTAATTAATTATTGACTTCAAAAGTCATACCCCTAAGTCTAGGATCATTTAATTTTAGTAAACTTCCAAATTTTAATAATTTAGAAACTTATTAATCCAATCAAGAAAGTGAGATTGGAATAAACTTCCAAATTTTAATAATTTAGAAATTTATCAATCTTAATTAAGAAAGTGAGATTGATTCTTACCAATTAACCCCTTTGTGTTTCAAACATCAAGTGAATTGATTAATATTAGAGGTTACCCATTCCCCTCCTTGAATTAAGCCTAAATGTTAATTAACGCAAAATTTTCAAAATTACACATTTGCCCCTGAGGCTTTAACACTTCATAATTTGTCAAATTAAATTCAAATGACTTTGAAATTTTTATCCTACCTCATTCATGGGTCAATTAAGACATCAGAGGGGAAAATATGATTTTTTTTAAATTAAATTTAATTTATATAATTATTTTCATGCAAAAATAGGATTTTTCAAAGAAAATTCCTAAATTGACCAAGGTATATTATAATCCTTTGAAATTTTTACTGGAGGTAGACCTAGATGATAGAAGCCGTTGGATCAAATTTCATAATTTTTTGAATTCTCTGTAATTTACTAGAAATCTTTTAAGTTCTAGGATATTTAATAAAAATAAAATATTTTAGGTGGTGAAAATTAAGTTTAATATTTTTGAAAAATCTTCCTAAGGTCAGAGAATGCAGAGGAGCAATTTTTATATTTTTCTGGTTTTTCCTTGATTTATTGAAATTATTTTAGTGAAAACTCATTTTTAACCTTTTTAAAAAAAAATTATTTTTAAGCTTTGAAAATAAATATCTTTATTTAGAAAATCAGGAAAAATATTATAATGTTCCTAAGTGATTATGAAACAATTTAAAACATTTCCAAGAGTTTTATTTTTTTTATGATTTTTAATGAATTTTTAATTATTTTAATATTTAAAATAGACCAAAAATTAAGTATTTATTTTAAATATTATTTTATCTTTATAAAATATCACTGATCACAGAGAACTCAAAAAACTAAGTTTCATAATTTTTTGAGTTATATTTAGATTTTTAAAAAATCATTTAAATGTTAAGAGTGATATTTTTCTTTAAAAATCAAGTTAAGTTGTCAAATGAACTCAAAATAATTTGAAATTTTTATGATGAGTTCTCTGTTGTCAAATGAACTCAAAATATTTTGAAATTTTTATGATGAGTTCTCTGGATCATAAATCACGGTGGAGATAAAAAATCAAGTCATTTAAATGTTTATATCTATCAAAATTAATTATTTCAGTGATTTAGTGTTTGTAAAATTTAATTGCATTTTAAATTACTTGACCCATGAAATTATTTTCAAAGGTTTCTCTGGTCATGGTACACCTTTCAAAATTTTCTTAGGATTTAATAACCAATATGCTAATTTCCATGATTATTTTAAGGAAATGATGTGAAATAACCTGAAAAATATGGGTCTCTGTATAGGGTTCCATGATTATTTTAAGGAAATGATGTGAAATAACTTGAAAAATATGGATCTCTGTATAGGGACCTCATATGACTTTAGAAAAATAAAAGAATATTCCCCCCTACAGAGGCTACAATATGTCAAAATTTAAAGCCAAGGTGATTTGTCAATTTGCATGGAGAATCAAATGATTCTAAATAATATTTAATTAATTAAAAATATTTTATGCATCAAATGTACATGAAAAATATTCCACATTATTCTCCTCTGTTCAGTGAGCAAGAGGGTATTTTTTTTGTGATTTTTCTACACAAAGTTATGGATTTTTCAAGTTAAGGGTATTTAAATAAATAGGAAAAAGTCCTATTTATCTATTTAAATAGTGCGTGCCACCTCAACCTGCGACGGCTCCGAAGGCGTGCGTGGTGCGCTCTGATTGGACGCCGCCGTCCACGTAGCTGCTGACTCGACCCACTGTTTATGTCCCGAAGCGTTGTCCAGCTCGATCTCCCCCGTCCATTTGATACACGCTTGATCAAACGACTCCCCATCATCGTCCTCGATAGAATGATCCCGTGTCCATCCACACTAAAACCTTAAGATCTCGGCCTAGATTGAACCAAATCACTTCGGTTTTGATCCTGTAGACTCATCTAAGTGAGACGAACACATGTATACGGCTAAGGTACCATGAAATCAAGCTTATGTAAATGGAGAATCAAAATAAGCTCGAGAGGAAGAGGAGTTTTATACCTTTGCTCTGAGAAGGGAGGCTTTGATCAGAGGTGCTCAGCACGTTTGTTGGGGTCCAAGGAGGCTAAGGATTGAGTCCCTGGCCTTTGTGTAAAGCTTGGGTATGAATTCGACCAAGCTCGATTTCATGTGTTGGTCTAAGTCAAAANAGGGTTATCTTTAGAATTTAATATTTACATTTAGGAATAGTTACTATCCTTATATTTAAAATTCACATTTAGAAGTAGTTACTAGATAAACCACCATTTTAATCGACATTCCAAACTAAGGACTAATAGTAGTAAACTGGAATTTGACTAAGGACATCTTTTCTCGCTTCCTCGTGAGATCGATAATCGGGGCTTAATCAGAAAGTCCTATATTACTTGAGCGATACATATACTTGCATTTATATCATTGTGACTATATCGAATATATAAAATTAAGCATATAAAAAGGTCACATCATATACCACAGAATATGCCATTTAATGATTTTGAATAACTTTTTCTTAGGAGATCTTTTACTGATTTCATCATTCAATTCAGTTTCTTCTTATGATTGAGTCAATCTGAAAATATAAAAACTGGTGGTGTAGATGAATTCCCTAAATAAGTAGGCTTTAAAATTGTATGAGGAACATTCATCTTAAGTTCATGAGATTTTTTAACAAATGGAATTAAAAGTTCACTATTTTTGGTAACATCCATCATTTCACACCTCTCCTAAACATACATACAGTATACTTTAAACAACATTTTCAACTCATTATGAAAGTCCATTTTGATATCATCTATCAACTTACTCTCAAAACTTTCTTAGAAATGGTCTTTACTTAGATATTCTATTTCCTCAATCCAAAAACAATCATCATCTTTTCTCTCAGCTGGATAATTCATAGTCTTTAAAACATCAAAAGTGGCTCCATGGTAATTAATATTCATAGTCAACTCTCCTTTTTGCACATCTATGATAGCTTGTCCAGTAATAAGAAAATGTCTCCCCAAAATAATTGGATTTTCTTTATCTTCCTCCATATCTAATACGATAAATTTCATAAGAAAGATAAATTTATCCACTTTAACAAACATGTCTTCTATAAACTTTTTTGGTTAAATGATAGATCGATTAGCTAACTGAAGGGTTACAGTAGTGGGAGAAATATCAGCTAAAGCTAACATTCTAAATATAGATAGAGGCATCATATTAATGCTGCTCCTAAATCACATAAAGCTTTTTCATATATTCTTTCTCCAATTGCACAAGGAATTGTTAAGCTACAAGGATCTTTAAGTTTCTGAGGAAGCTTTTTCTGAAGTATAGCGCTGCACTACTCACTTAATGCAACTGTCTCGTAATCCCTAAATTTCATTTTCTTGTTTAATATCTCCAACTTTATATAACTTAGTATATGTTCCAAAGCTTCAGCGAAAGGAATATTTATCGTTAATTTCTTAAGTACTTCCAGGAACTTTGAAAATTACTTATCCAACTCATGTTGTCTAAGTCTTTAAGGAAATGGAAGTGGTAGTCTTTCTAAATTGATTTTAGTTGGAGATATTAATTTTTCCAGATCCTTAGAAACATGATCTTCAAGTCTTTTTGTTTCCTTTATTTCTCTCACAACTTCTTTCTCTTTTCTAACCACATCCTCTATCTCTCTTCCACTTCTTTATTGGACAGCTTCTACTTGTTCATCATTGTTCTCTTTAGGGTTGATCTTAGTGTTGCTAAGAAGTGTTCCTTGCGGTCTATTGCTAAGTGGATTAGCAATTTATCTCAGTTGATTCTCTATATTTCTAATTGTAGCATTTTGACTTTGTAACTGGTTTTCCATTTGCAATACCACTTCTTCTATAGACATCATCTTATCCAGAAATTGTTGATCATTATTAGAGTCCGGGTGATTTGAAGGCCTATAGTTTGTGTTCGCCTTATTATTCCAACTTCCATTAGGATTTGCATGATTATTTTCCCATTGTTGGTTTCCACCCCCAATAGTATGATACCAGCTAAAATTATGATTGTTCTTCTAACCTGGGTTGTAAAAGTTAGAATACATGTTATTTATAGTATTTAAAGTTTTATATGATAAGTTAGAGTCAATCATATGCCCTAATGAAATTTCCTCACTTACTAGAGTAAATTGAGGTTGGTTCATTTCAAATTGGTCCAACTTCTTTGATATTGCAGCAACCTAAGATGTAAGAATTGCAATCACATCTACATCATGAAAATTGGCTAACTTTTTAGAATTTACCCTTGTAGAGGGCCATTAAAATTCATTTGTAGTCATTTCTTCAATTAACACATATGCTTCATCAAATGGTTTTGACATTAATGATCCACCAGCAGCAGCGTCAATTTTAGACCTAAGGGTTCCTACTAACCCATTGTAAAAAGTTTGAATGATTAACCAATTAGGTAGAGCATGGTGTGAATAGTTACTTTGAAGTTCCCTAAATCTTTCCTAGGATTCGTATATTGATTCCCCTTTATAATAAAAAAAATGAGATAATATTATTTCTAAGTTTAGAAGTCCTTAAAGGTGGAAAATACTTAGCTAGAAATTTTTGAGTTAACTCCTCCCAATTTTTAATAGAGCTAGGTGCTAATGAGTATAACCACATTTTAGCCTTATCCCTTAGTGAGAAAGAAAAAAGCCTTAGTCTAACAACATCGTCTGACATGTTGTTATAATAAAATGTAGCACAGAGTTCTAGCAAACTTGATAAGTTTAAATAGGGATCCTCCGAAGGACTTCCCCCAAACTGGTTGTTCTGCACCAGTTGGATAATCACTGGATTTAGTTCAAACGAGTCAGCTTCTACAACAGGGGTTTGTATATTTGATTGAATTTCATCTGTCATAGGATTGACATAGTCCCTCAATGATTTATGATGATTTTTCAAGCTATTAATTTGAATGTTTTCCATATCCAATTTTAGTTTTTCAAGTCCTTTCTATTTTTTAATTTTTTTCCTTTTTTTCTAACTTGGAATCATAAGGCACAAGTCCTACAGATCCTTTATTTTGCATACACAACACAACAAATAATACATTAACAATTAAATAAATAAAATAAAAAATATATTCAATACAACAAAATATTTTCACAAACACCTTATTTTTCACACAAACAGTTTTTTCACAACACTTTTTCATACAAGAAAAAAAATACTTTTCACGCAAAAACAATTTTTACGACACTATAGTTTTCCAAATCTAAGCCTAATAACTTCAACTAAAATTCTTCTAAAAGTCAAGATTAGTCGTTCAATCACCGGCAATGACGCCAAAAACTTGATCCCTATATTTTTTATATGTAAGGATTTATGAAGTTGACACCACTACTTGAAGATTTTAATCCCCAACAACGACGCCAAAAAATTGATCCCAAGTAAAGTAAGATTTCAATTATATCTTTAAGTAGTAGGGATTCTGACCGTGACTTTATATATGCTTAGAAATATAAGTATTTAATACTGCTGCTAAAAGATTTAATTCCTTAGCAACTATACCAAAACTTAATAACAGTTATAGATTCAATAAATATGGACATAATAAATATTCAATAATTGTAAAGTCACACTTATCAACGCAAGTATACATATCGCAATATGGACGTAATAAATATTCAATAATTGTAAAGTCACACTTATCAACGCAAGTATACGTATAGATGGACGTAATAAATATTCAATAATTGTAAAGTCACACTTATCAACGCAAGTATACGTATCGATCAGATTTAATTCCTCAGCAACTGCACCAAAACTTAATAACAGTTATAGATTCGATAAAGATTTACTCACTCAATCACTCCCTGACAACGGCGCCAAAAACTTGACAGTGACTTTTTATATGCTTAAAATATAAGATAAATATGGATGAAACGGCGCCAAAAACTTCACAGCGACTTTATATATGCTTAAAATATAAGATAAATATGGACAGATTTAATACTGCTGCTAAAAGATTTAATTCCTCAGCAACTGTACCAAAACTTAATTACAGTTATGGATTCGATAAAGATGGATGTATATAATTCAGCAACTGCACCAAAAACTTAATAGCAGTTATAGAGTCGATAAAGATGTATGTATAAAAATATTCAATAATTGTAAAGTCACACTTATCAACGCAAGTATACGTATCACTCAAGTAATATAGGGCTCTAATAGAGTCGCCAAAAACTTGATAACAGTTATAGATTTGATAAAGATGTGTATAAAATATTCAATAATTGTGCAAAATCATATATATATATATATGATTATAAAGATGTATAGATATAATATTCAATAATGTTAAAGTCAAATTAAAAATACAAGATAAATATGGACTTAATAAATATTCAATAATTGTAAAGTCACACTTATCAACGTATAGATTCGATAAAGATGGATGTATAAAATATTTAATAATTGTAAAGTCACACTTATCAACGCAAGTATACGTATCACTCAAGTAATATAGGGCTCTAATAGAGTGTAAAGTCACACTTAATATGTTTGATTTAATAAAGATGTATATATATATAATATTCAATAATGTTAAAGTCAAATTTGTCAACACAATTATACATATCGCATAGTATATAGGGCTCTAATGGAGTCCTAGATATCGATCCCACAGGGAGTAATATTAGAACTATGAACGAAGATTTTAGAAAAGTAATACTTTAATTACAACAACGAAGTTCAATTTACTTATCTGTCACTAATAGACAATTGAAATAAATATGTAATTTTAATGACTATTAAATAACTAAATATACTAATGAAGGTTCAAATGTGATATTCAATATACAAGAAAACTTCCTTCTCCTTGTCAAGAAATTATAGTGAATGGATAAAGCAAATCAGTTCAAATTATATTGTGCCAAATAGGAGCATACATATTCTTTACCCTTTGGTCCAGGCATAAAGAACATTGACTAATCATATGCTTGTTACTGAATCTGCGGCTAGGCTGGGAGGATACCGACTCTCACTTCTGAGCTCCTACANCTTCAATTTCCCAGGGAATAACTTCAGCCTAGTATTGTAAAGCAAAACTTCTTATCCTGGTTCAAAGTTCTTGTGGTTAATCTTCTGATCATGCCATAACTTTAGTTTTTCCTTATAAATTCTATCGTTATCATAAGACTCATTTCTTAATTCTTCCAATTTATTTAATTATAACAATTTCTTCTTACCAGCATCTTTCAAATTATAATTGAATTCTTTAATTGCCCAATATGCTTTATGCTCTAATTCTACTGGTGAGGGACCAGTCTTTCCTAAAATCAGTCTGTAAGGAGTCATTCCAATAGGAGTCTTATAAGCAGTCCTATAAGCCCATAATGCGGTATCCAGTCTAGTAGACCAATCTATTCTACTAGAGTTTACAGTATTTTCAAGTATTTATTTAATCTCTCTATTAGAAACTTCGGCTAATCCACTGGTTTGAGGATGAAAAATAGTAAAGATTCTATGAATAATATTAAACTTTTCTGCCAATCGCTAAATATATTTATTCATAAAATGGGACCCTCCATCAGTGATAATCATTCTAGGCATTCCGTATATAGTGAAAATATTTTTCATTAAAAAACCTTAAAACACTTTTAGCGTCACAACGAGGTATCTTGTGCTTCAATCCTTTTCATTAAAAATCTTGAAACACTTTTAGCATCATAACAAGGTAAAGCTTGTGCTTCAATCCACTTAAAAACATAGTCTACTGCAATTAATATATATAAGTTCCCAAATGAAGGAATAAATGGTCCCATAAAATCCAATCCCAAAACGTTAAAGATTATAAGTTCTCAAATGAAGGAATAAATGGTCCCATAAAATCTAATCCCCAAACATCAAAGAGTAATGAAGGAATAAATGGTCCCATAAAATCTAATCCCCAAACATCAAAGACCTCAACTTCCAACATGAAATTCAGAGGTATTTCATTTCTTCTAGATATATTGCCTGCTCATTGACATCGATCACAAGTTTTTATATATCTATAAACATCTCTAAATATGGTAGGCCAATAAAATTCAACTTCTAATATGAAATTCAGAGGCATTTCATTTCTTCTAGATATATTACCTACTCGTTGACATCGTTCACAAGTTTTTATATATCTATAAACATCTCTAAATATAGTAGGCCAATAAAATCCAGCTTGCCATGAAATTCAGAGGCATTTCATTTCTTCTAGATATATTGCCTACACGTTGACATCGATCATGTTTTTATATATCTATAAACATCTCTAAATAGGCCAATAAAATCCAGCTTGTAAAATTTTGTAAGCAGTTTTATCAATCCCAAAATGTCCTCTAAATTCAAAATCATGATATTTCTGAATAACCAGCTCAGTTTCTTAATAAGGTACACATCTTCTCATAATCAAATCCGTACATTGTTTTTATAAGTAAGGCTCATCCCAAAAATATGCTTTTGCATCATGAATGAATTTCCTTTATTGTTGCAATGTTAGCATAGGTGGCAAAATATCACTTACAATATAGTTAATAATATCAGCATACCATGGTATTTTCCACTCATTAATATTATAAAGTTGTTCATTAGGAAAACTGTCTATAATTTCATTGTCGGTGTCAGATAATTCACGATTTTCTAATCTTGACAAATGATCAGCAATTTGATTATCACTTCCCTTTCTATCAATAACCATAAGATCAAATTCTTGCATTAAAGGTATCCATCTAATCAACCTTGGTTTAGCATTCTTCTTCTGCATTAGATATTTAATAGCAGAGTGATCAGTGTGCACAACACATTTAGCTCCAATTAAATAAGATCTAAATTTATCTAAAGCATACACAATGGCCAACAACTCTTTTTTAGTAACAATATAATTAATTTGTGCATCATTAAGGGTTTTACTAGCGTAGTATATAACTTTAAAAATCTTTCCAAGAACAACTCCAATAACATAATCACTAGCATCACACATCAGTTCAAATGGTTTCTCCCAGTTAGGTGAAACTATAATAGGGATTGTGATTAATTTTACCCTTAATAACTCAAAGGCATTTAAACAGCTTTCAGTAAATTCAAATTTCTTGTCCTTTTCTAAAAGTTGGCATAGAGGTTTTGTAATTTTTGAAAAATCTTTAATAAAACGCCTGTAAAATCCAACATGTCCAAGAAAACTCCTAACCTCTCTTACATTAGTAGGAGGTGTTAGTTTATATATAACTTGAATTTTTGCAGGGTCTGCTTCCAAACTATCTTCCAAAATTTTATGCCCTAATACAATTCCTCCTGCAACCATAAATTTACATTTCTCCCAATTTAGAACCAAATTAGTTCTTTCGCATAACTCTAAAACTTTTTTAAGATAATTTAAGCATGCGACAAATGATGTTCGAAATAAATAATCATCCATAAATACTTCCAATCCATCATCAATTAATTTACTAAATATGGACATCATACATATCTGAAATGTTGCAGGTGCATTACATAATACGAAAGACATTTTTCAAAAAGCAAAAGCTCCAAAAGGACTAGTAAATGTTGTCTTTTCTTGATCCTCAAGAGCAATAGAAATTTGATGGTAACCGGTATATCCATCTAAAAAATAAAAATATTTGTGCCCAACAAACTATCTACTATTTGCTAAAAAGGGTAAAGGGAAGCGATCTTTCCTGGTGGCAGTGTTTAATTTTCTATAATCAATGCAAATACGCCACCCAGTAACTTGTATGATAGGTATTAATTCTTTATTTTCTTTTGTTCAGCAACCACTCCTCCTTTCTTAGGAACACAATGAATTGGACTTACCCACGCACTATCTAAACTAGGATATATAATTACAGTATCTAACCATTTCAAAATTTCCTTCTTAACTACTTCTTTCATCATTGGATTTAATCTCCTTTATGGATCAACTCTCGGTTTATTTTGTTCCTCTAATATAATTTTGTGCATACGGATCGAAGGACTAATTCCTTTAATATCAGCTAAGGTCCAACCAAAAGCTTTCTTATATCTTTTCAATGTATCTAACAGTCTTTGCTTTTGCAAATCATTTAATTCTGAAGATATAATTATAGGTAATGTAGATGAGTCTCCCAGAAAAACATACTTCAAATGGCTAGGCAATATTTTCAACACAAGTTCAGGTGGTTTTATAATTGACGAAACTAGATTCTTATCAGCATTTTCTATAATATCCAACATCTCAAATCTTTCCTGAACATAATATAATTCTTCATTTTCTAATTCGTATAAAATAATTTCATCACTCTCTTCAAATTGTTCTTTCTCTTCAAAATATTCTTTAAAATGTTCATTCAATAAATCTTCACTAATTTCCATGCAAAAACATTCATTATCTCTTTCAACTGCAGGGTATTTCATAGATTTTACAATGTTAAAGTCACTTCTCGATCATTCATTCTCATAGTTAATTCTCCTTTTTGAACATCTATCATAGCTTTTCAGTAGCTAAAAATGGTCTCCCTAAAATGATAGGTATTTCTTTATCTTCCTACATATCTAAAACAATGAAATCCACAGGAAAGATAAATTTATCGACTTTTACTAACACATCTTCTATAACACTTTTAGGATATGTAACTGAACGATCCGCTAACTGAAGAGTTACAGATGTAGGTGAGACTTTTCTTAATCCTAATCTTTTGAAAATTGATAGAGGCATAAGATTAATGCTGACTTCCAAATCACATAAAGCTTTTCCATAGAATTTTTCACCGATAACACACGGTATAGTGAAACTACCAGGATATTTTAATTTTTCAGGATGCTTTTTCTGAATAATTGCACTACACTCTTTGCTAAGTGCAACAATTTTATTATCTGTGAACTTCCTTTTCTTGTTCAGAATATCTTTCATAAATTTCACATAATTTGGCATTTGCTCTAGCTTCTACGAAGGAAATATTTACCGTTAATTTCTTAAGAATTTCTAAAAACTTAGAGAATTGTTTATTTTTTTTGTGTTGCTTCAATCTTTGAGGAACTGGCGGTGGAGGTTTCTTCACAGTAATCTTCATTGGTGTAAGTGGATATTATAAATCTGGGTATCCATGATTCTTTTCTTTTTCAGTAGCCACTTTCTCTTTTTCAGTTTTCGTTTCTTTCTATATTCTCGTTTCCAATTCTTTTCCACTTCGTAATTGTATCACTTTTATCTGTTATTTTCCTTAATCTTTAGGATTTGGTTCCACAGTACTAGGAAAAGTTCCTAATGTTTGATTATTAAGTGCAGTAGCGATATGCTCTAATTGATTTTCAATATTCGTAATAAAGTTCCTTGATTTTGTAATTGATTTCCTTGAATTTGTAATTAATTTCCTTGATTCTGCAATTATTGAACTNAGTTACCTAAATTAAATTCACTACATAAAATCATATAAATAATTTTTGAAAATAATTAAATAGAGTACATCTGATAGTTAATCTTTTCTTCCCTCCCCCAAACTTAAATTTTTTAATATAAAATGATATTGGTGGAAAGAAAAACTCTAAATATAAATCATACCTCAGTATTTTAGGCATTTTCATCATTTTGAAATTTTTGCAGGCCTTCTCAAAATATAAATCATACCTCAGTATTTTAGGCATTTTCATCATTCTGAAATTTTTGCGGTCCTTCTCAAAATTCTCTATTTCACCTGGTCTGTAACATTAGGAGCTTTCTACACATATAAATCATTAGAGAAATTTCTAGGTAATGAAATTTTGAAATAAATATAAAACTTAAACATTAAACAAGCATAATATTTTCTAACATAACCACAATACTACATAAAGCAATTACAATTAAAATGTGAAAATAAAAATCACATTACATTACAATCTACAAAATACTACTCAACATCTATTATACTACACATGCAAATTTAACTACCACACTAACTTTATAACAGAAATTAAAAATTATTCAAGTATAATATAATAATAAAAATAAAAGTCCAAATACACATAAACATCCATTTTTATTACAAAAAATCACAAAAATAAAAGTACAAATACAAGTACATCAATTACATTCAAATATCAAAATCCCACACTATGTCTTCATCTCCTTGATCAGCAGGTGGATCGGGCTGATACTAAGCATATCAGGGGCACTCAGGGAAAGTAACATCAGGTTCACCTCTGTAGTGTTAGCTTAAGCTTCGTAATAAGCTACCTCAAAATTTGAATGCCTCTGAAGGTACTCACTATCATAATCTTCTAAACCTCAAATCCTTTCATTTATTAACTCTATGCTCTTTCGCTGCAATGTCAACTCATTCATCAAGTCAGTTAGGGTAGGGAACTAGAAGGTGGAAGGTCATAACTTATAGAGGGGACATCTCTACTAGTAGAAGGCTCTTGAACTTCTACTCCCAGTTCTTCATTTCTCATGAGATTCATAAGTCTTTAAATTAGCCTTACTAAGCTTAGTTCTCCATTTCTCATGGGATTCATAAGTTTTCAAATTGGCCTTACTAATGGGTTTCATAAGATAAACCCATTCTTCATCTCCAGCTTTCACTCCAGAAAGTTGGCAAAGTGCATAAATAAGGCTAGGATGTCCTAGATCTCCACTTGTCTCACTCCTTGTCGTAGTCAATATATTCTTAAAAATAATTCTCCCCACATGTATAGTTTTATTATTCTGAATATAAAAATTCAGAATAGCTCTATCTCTAGTTACCTCACTATGGTGATAAGTCGGTAACAGAGTAGAAGAAATAAATAGTGTCACGCCTTAGAGGTGGCATTCAGCATGGAAACAGAAAAATTTACCCGTTCTCATTGTTTAATCTTCCATGTTTCTTTTCTCATTAGTGAGAAAGTTGATTATATCTTTCAGGGGGCCTTCCATCGTACTAAAGGATTCATAGTGGCAACTATAAGAGTCTGGGACTTCGTAAAAGGTGTTGATGCGGGCAAGATTAAATTCAACAGGAAATCCCCACACTTGAACGATTCCATCTTCAGAATAGATTACGTTGGCGTAGAACTCCTTCACAACATTTTCATCAACTTTGTTGGTGGTGTAACAAAAGTTTTCCCACCTCTGCTCGATAATAGCTCATTCAATCTCTCCTCCTAGGCTCCAAAAACTCGATCTTGTATACACTTCTTTCCTTTAAATACTGAAGTAAATCTTGATTGAGCCATTGCATTGACGAAGAGAGAGTCGTTGAACTCAATTCGTCTCTTTTGACGTGTAGCCATTTCAAACTAATTAAATCATAGAAAAATTTTGAAATATACTTCAAATATGCAAATAATGGCTTCTAAAAGTAATTCTAAGAGTTGAAAACTAAGTTCCATGAATTTCTTCCCAGTATTCTCTTCACATTCTCAAATTTTTCGGATCTCCTCAATGTGGAAAAATTCATGTTGAAAATCAAATATTTTTAACTTAGAGTGAATCTCTTACCTAGAGAAGATCAAATTCGGTGTCAAAAAGCCTTGAAATCGCCCCAAATCCAAGATATCTCAAGCCTTAGGTCAAAAATTGCATTTTTAGGACGAAGGTGATGATGAATAGTGGCGGTTGACTGGTCAAAATTGCGGTAAAAGGTGTTTTTTTGCGATCTCACCGTCGGCGAGGTTGATGGCGCCATCGGCATGCTCTATTGAAATTTAATCAGAACTCTCGGGAAAAATCTGCCGTCGGCGGGCTCTACTGATTTTGGTTCAATTCCTGGATTTTTATAATTTCGNAGCATTTAAAGTCTCATATGAAGGTTGAACATCCACAAATTGCCCAGATGGATTCTCTTCCATCATAGGAGGGGTTAGAGAATAATTCATCCCATAATGATCTAATTTCTTTGATATTGCAGTAATCTACGAAGCTAACATAGATATCACATCAGAATCATGGATACTAGCTACTCTTTTAGGATTTACCCTTTCAGAGGGCCATTCAAAATTTTTGGTAGCCATCTCTTCTATTAACGAATAAGCCTCATCAAAAGGTTTTGACATTAACAAACCACCAGTCGTAGCATCTATAATTGATCTAATTGATCCCACTAATCCATTATAAAAAGTTTGAATTATCAACCAATCTAATAACAAATGATGAGGGCATTTCCAAAGAAGATCTTTAAATCTCTCTCAAGCTTCGTATATTGACTCTCCATCAAGCTAACAGAATGATGTTATGTCATTTCTAAGTTTAGTAGTTTTGGATGGAGGAAAATATTTGGATAGAAATTTCTGTGAAAGTTCTCCCCATGTTCTAATAGATCCTGGTGCTAACGAATTTAACAACATCTTAGCCTTATCCCTCAATGAAAAAGGAAAAGGTCCAAGTCTAACAACATCGTTTGAGACTCTGTTATATTTAAAAGTAGTACACAATTCTAAAAAACTAGCAAGGTGTAAATTAGGATCTTCGTTTAGCGTACATTCAAATTGATTGTTTTGTACCATTTGGATAATAGCAGGTTTAAGCTCAAATGAATTAGCAGCTGCATCAAAAGTAGCACACAGTTCTAAAAAACTAGCGAGGTGTAAGTTAGAATCTTCATTTGGTGTACCTCCGTGATTGTTTGTACCCATTTGGATAATAGCAGGTTTAAGCTCAAATGAATTAGCAGCTACATCAGGATTTTGGATTGATAAGTGAATTATGCGATGTGTAAATTAGGATCTTCATTTGGTGTACCTCCGAATTGATTATTTTGTACCATTTAGATAATAGCAAGTTTAAGCTCAAATGAATTAGCAACTACATCAGGATTTTGGATAGATGAGTGAATTTCATCTGCTTTAAGCTCAAATGAATTAGCAGCTACATCAGGATTTTGGATAGATAACTGAATTTCATCTGCCGTAGGATTTGCATAGTCTCTTAAGGGTCTTGGTTCGGATCTTCATTTGGTGTACCTCCGAATTGATTGTTTTGTACCATTTGGATAATAGCAAGTTTAAGCTCAAATGAATTAGCAACTACATCAGGATTTTGGATAGATGAGTGAATTTCATCTGCTTTAAGCTCAAATGAATTAGCAGCTACATCAGGATTTTGGATAGACAAGTGAATTTCATATGTTGTAGGATTTGCATAATCTCGTAGGGGTCTAGGTTGGTGTTCATTCTCTATTCATTGATTGTTCAGGTTGTTTTCCATTGTATCAAAATTTCTAGGTTCTCTTCTCAATCTTCTAATTTTTCTAATAGTGCGTTCTAATTCCGAATCTTAGGGTATAAGATTTTCAAGTCCAAATTTATGCATACAATTTGAAATCAGTACACAGTAATATAATTAACTAAATATAAAAATAAGTTGCAATTCAAGTAAAAATTTTCTAATAATCCTAATTTGTCTGTTACTCTAATTGTAATTTTTTTTATTCCTCGACAACGGCGACAAAAACTTGACCGCGACTTTATATATGCTTAAAAATATAAGTATTTAATAATGCTACTAAAAATATATATGCTTAAAAATACAAGTATTTAATATCAAAAACTTAATAACAGTTATAGATTCGATAAAGATGTATGTATAAAATATTCAATAATTGTGAAGTCACACTTATCAACAAACTTAATAACAGTTATAGATTCGATAAAGATGGATGTATAAAATATTCAATAATTGTAAAATCACACTTATCAACGCAAGTATACGTATCGTAAAAATATAACTATTTAATACTGCTGCTAAAAGATTTAATTCCTCAGCAACGACACCAAAACTTAATAATGGTTATAGATTCGATAAAGATGTATATATAAAATATTCAATAATGGTAAAGTCACACTTATCAATGCAAGTATACGTATAGATTCGATAAATATGGATGTAATAAATATTCAATAATTGTAAAGTCACACTTATCAACACAAGTATACGTATCGCAATACTTTAGTTGCAACAACGAAGTTCAATTTACTTATCAACTCAGGTAATATAGGGCTCTAATGGAGTCCTATATATTGATCCCAGAGGGAGTAATATTAGAAGTATGAACTAAGATTTTAGAAAAGCAATACTTTAATTGCAACAACGAAGTTCAATTTATTTATCTGTCACTAATAGGCAATTGAAATAAATATATAATTTTAATGACTATTAAATAACTAAATATACTCATGAAGGTTCAAATGTGCTATTCAATATATAAGAAAGCATCCTTCTCCTTGTCAAGAAAGTATAGTGAATGGATAAAGCAAATCAGTTCAAATTATATTATCTTCTCCTTGTCAAGAAATTATGGTGAATGGATAAAATGAATTAGTTCAATTTATATTGTGCCAAATAGGAGCATACCTATTCTTTACCCTTTGGTCTAGGCATAAAGAACATTGACTAATCCTACACTTGTTTACTAAATCTGTAGCTAGATTCGGAGGATTCTGGCTCTCACTTCGGAGCTCCCACGTTCCCCTCGCCTAAGGGATAACATCTACACTTCAACACCCAAACGATAGGACCGAATTTGGGATTTTAGTCTGTCACTCTAAAATCTCCAATTCTACGCCCTATAATTTTAGTTCCCNACATTGATTAATCCTACGCTTGTTTACTGAATCTGTGGCTAGGCTGGGAGGATACTAGCTCTCACTTCGGAGGTCCCACGTTCCCCTCACTTGAGGGCTAACATCTTCACTTCAACACCCAAATGATTGGACCAAATTGGGGATTTTAGTCTGTCAATTTAAAATTTCCAATTCTATGCCCGATAATATTATTTTNAATAAGTTGCAATTCAAGTAAAAATTTTCTAATAATCCTAATTTGTCCATTACTCTAATTGTGATTTAACTCACTCACTCAATCACTCCCCGATAACGGCGCCAAAAACTTGATCGACGACTTTTTATATGGTTAAAATATAAGATAAATATGGACATAATAAATATTCAATAATTGTAAAGTCACACTTATCAATGCAAGTATATGTATCACTCAAATAATATAGGGCTCTAATGGAGTCCTAGATATTGATCCCACAGAGAGTTAAGTAATATAGGGCTCTAATGGAGTCCTAGATATCGATCCCACAGGGAGAGGTTTAGAACTGAGTAATATAGAGCTCTAATGGAGTCCTAGATATCGATCCCATAGGGAGTAGTTTAGAATTACGAACTAAGATTTTAGAAAAACAATACTTTAATCACAACAACGAAGTTCAATTTGCTTATCTGTCACTAATATGCAATTGAAATAAATAAGTAATTTTAATAACTATTAAATAACTAATAATACTAAGGAGGGTTTAATTGTCATATTCAATACATAAGAAAACATCCTTCTCATTGTCAAGAAATTATAGTGAATGAATAAAGTGAATCAGTTCAATTTATAATGTGTCAAATAGGAGCATACCTATTTTTTACCCTTTGGTCCAGACATAAAAAACATTGACTAATCCTACGCTTGTTTACTTAATCTGCGGCTAGGCTTGGAGGATGGCATAAAGAACATTGACTAATCCTATGCTTGTTTACTGATTCTGCGGCTAGGCTGGGAGGATACTTAAAGAACATTGACTAATCCTATGCTTGGTTACTGATTCTATGGCTAGGCTGGAAGGATACCTTAAAAAACATTGACTAATCCTATGTTTGGCTGATTCTGCGGCTAGGCTGGGAGGATACCGAATAAAGAACATTGACTAATCCTATGCTTGGTTACTGAATCTACAGCTAGGCTGGGAGGATACCGGACACTTTGGAGCTCCCACGTTCCCCTCACCTGAGGGCTAACATCTACACATCAACACCCAAACATAAAGAACATTGACTAATCCTACGCTTGTTTACTGAATCTGCGGCTAGGCTGGGAGAATACCGGCTCTTACTTTCGAGCTCCCACGTTCCCCTCGCCTGAGGGCTAACATCTACACTTCAACACCCAAACGATAGGATTGAATTGAGCTCCCACGTTCCCCTCGCCTGAGGGCTAACATCTACACTTCAGCACCCAAACGATATGACTCCCCACGTTCCCCTCACATGAGGGCTAACATTTACACTTCAGCACCCAAATGATAGGACCAAATTGGGGATTTTAGTCTGTCACTCTAAAATCTCCAATTCTACGCCCGATAATATTATTTCCCTATTCATTTGCACCCAACTTCCAAGGGCTTTGACCTCCCTGAATCTTAGATATAATATTCACTTTGGTTGTAAAACCCAACATATTTTAACAAATCAATTAGCTAGATTGAAAGTAAATTAAGATCAAAGTGGAAAGACCANAAAATGTTTAAGAAATTGTGATGATCTTTTTACTTCGATCTTAATTTACTTTCAATCTAGCCAAATGATTTGTTAAAGTATGTTGAGTTTTACAACTAAAGTGAAGATTACATCCAAGATTCAGGGAGATCAAAGCCCTTAGAAATTGGGTGCAAATAAATAGGGAAATGTGTTGAGTTTTACAACTAAAGTGAAGATTACATCCAAGATTCAGGGAGGTCAAAGCCCTTGGTAGTTGGGTGCAAATCAATAGGGAAATAATATTATCGGGAGTAGAATTGGAGATTTTAGAGTGACATACTAAAAATACCCAATTCGGTCGNATTGTAAAGCTCAACATATTTTAACAAATCAATTGGCTAGATTGAAAGTAAATTAAGATCGAAGTGAAAAAAACATCACAATCCTTAAACATTTTCATGGCTTCACCAATTCAAATCACCATTTCACAAATCTCAAGACAAGGAGGAAGACAGAGAAAACTACTAAGATCTCATGTGGAAAACACAACAAAACTCGGAATTCATATATAAAATCAAAGTCATACAAAGTACAACAAGTAAATAACTTATCTACACAACTTGAAATTCATATATAAAATCAAAGCCATACAAACTATAACAAGTAAATAACTTTTCTCTAATTTCTCCCTAAGAACACTCCTCGAAGTTCCTTTGAATCTCTTCCTTTCTTTACAGCACACAAAATTCCTCTTTGAAGTAGAAAGGAGGAAGAAATCTCTCACTTTCCCTCCACTCCTACAATCTCTCGAAGAATTCCTCACAATATTGGAACCTTTCTAATCTCTAGGAAATCCCTCTAGCACATCCTTTACTCCCTAGATTCTTTCCTCCCTTCTTTAGGCTCTTCAATTTTCTTCCAAAATAGTCTTTTAAAGTTGTGGATGAGCTTTCCCAAGAGTTGCCTAAGCATCGCTTCAAAATTTGGCCTTATCCAAAGCTTTAGTAGGCATAACCGCCGAGCTCACCGTCGACAGCCTCAAGGGCGCCGTCAGTGGACTTTTGAAGAATTTTGTTCTGTAGCCTCGAGAAAAACTCACCGTCGGCGGTCTAGTTCAAATTTCCACATTTTGGTCCTTTTTGCTCCAAATTCGCTCTTTTTTGCATCTTTTTGCTTCAATAACCCTAATTCATCATTTTCCTTTTTGCTCCAAATTCTCTCCTTTTTGCATCTTTTTGCCCAATAACCCTAATTCATCAATCCTACAACAAAACATCAAAAATACCTTTCTTTAAAGTGTAATATCATTAAAAATAGTATAAAATAGATAAACATCAAAAATACCTTTCTTTAAAGTGCAATATCATCAAAAACAGTATAAATATGTATGAAAATTCGCTCCTTTTTGCATCTTTTTGCTCTATTGACCTTAATTCATCATTCATGCAACAAAATTCAAAAATACCTTTCTTTAAAGTGCAATATCATAAAAAATAGTATAAAATAGGTATGAAAATATCAACATATTTTCCTTGGGTCAGCTAACCTAGTCCAAGCCCAAACTTTGATCACTTGAACCCACATTGGACCTATGCATTAAAGATAGCCTAACTACCTCAAAGTCATCAAATTAACTCCACCTCAGCCAAGAATTTGACCCTAGTGACAAACCTAAACCTCTTAAAACCACCTAAACTAAGCCATGTACCAAAGGTCCCCTAAATCAAGGGATTTAATGTCATATTTGCTTAAGCCTTAGATATTTTTGCCAAAATAAAAACTAAAATCATTAAATTTTTGTGACATATTCCCCTGGGTTCCTTGAGCTCCTATCCACCTCCCCCTGGCCGGCTGGCCAGCCTAGTGGCCGGAAAATGGCCAAACCAAGAGCCACCCCATAGGATTAAACCCAGTTCAAACCTATAGGCCACATCATCCAAATTGAAGCTTAGAGCCTCTCTGCCCTCCACCTAGGCTCCCCCCAATTGGCCATGACAGCAAGCCTAAGGCCATTTTTATAAAATGCTTCCCTCCACGACCATGGAGGGAGAGCTGCAAATTACTCTAAGAGATTTCCCCAATTTATCTCAAAGCCTCTTTGAGACTTCCTCAGTGCAACCCAACCACTACATTGCCCTGAATCCCCTTGTCAGAGCCCAATTTTTGTGCTAAAAAACTTGCCGGAGACAGGACAAAACTCTCCACACTTCTAAACTCCACCAAACTCAAATTAAACTCTCCCACACCTTCACAACAGTGAAAGGAGCTAAAGCCCCATCAAATTCCCCTCTCACAGAGCCTATACCATAGCTCTAGACCAATACCCAAATCCGACTGTGATCAAAATCATATCTAGGCCTCACACCAAGACCAGAGCTAATCCTTAGCCTCTTTGGATCACAACAAACATGCCGAGACCCTATGATCGAAGCTTCACTTCTCAGAGCAAAGGTATAAAACTTCTCTTCCTCCAGAGCCCATTTTTGACTCTCCATTTAATTAGGCTTAATTTAATTGCATGATTACCGTATGGATGTGACGAGTCCGTAGGATCAAACCCGAAGTGATTTGGTTGAGTCTAGATCGAGATCTTAAGATTTTAGTGTGGACGGTCACGGGATCACTCTATCGGGGATGATGACGGGGAGCCGCTTAATCAACCGTGTATCAAATGGATGGAGGAGATTAAGCCAGACATTACTTCGGAACAAAAACCACGGGCCAACTCAGCGCTGAGGTGGACGACAGCGTCAAATGGGAGCGCGCTGCATGGAGTTCGGAGCTGCCTAGGATCTACATGGTGTCGCGCTGTTTAAATAGATAAATAGGGATTTTTTCTATTTATTTAAATACCCCTAACTTAAAAAATTCATATCTTGGTGCCAAAAAATCAAAAAAATAAAATAAAAATATCCACTTGCTCAGTAAATAGAGGAGAATAATGTAAAAATAATTTTAAGTCAATGTGATGCATAATTTATTTTTAATTAATTAAATACTGATTTGAATCTTTTGATTCTCCATGCATATAGGCATTTCATTATAGCTTGGAATTTTAGCATGTTGTTGCCTCTGTCTTAGGGAACATTCCCTGATTTTTCCAAAGTCAGAGGAGGTCCCTAGACAGAGAATCATATTTTTCAAGTTTATGTGCATTATTTGCTTAAAATAATCATGGAAATTAGCATGTTGCTTAGAAAGATCTAAGAAATTTTTGGAAGGTTTACTATGACCAGAGAACCCTTAGGAAAATTTCTCATGAGCCAAGTCATTCAAAACACACCTAATCTTTACAAACCCTAAATCACTAAGATAATTAATTTTGAAAAATACAAACAATAAAATGACTTAATTTTTTATTTTTACTGTTCTTAGGGTCCAGAGAACTCACCATAAAAATTTCAAAGCATTTTAAATTCATTTGATGATAACATAAATTGATTTTTCAAGTTAAATAACATTTTTTGCACCAAAAATGATTTTTAAAAATCAAAATATAACTTGAAAAATTATAAAACTTGTTTTTTTGAGTTCTCTATGATCAGTTTTTTTTAAATAAAAACTTGATTTTTAGCCTATTTTAAATATTCAAATAAATAAAAATCCCTAAAAATCACAAAAATAGTAAAACTCATTGAAATGTTCTAAATTGTTTCCAAAGCACTTAGGAATAATTGGAATATTTTTCTTGGTTTTCTAAATAATGATATTGAATTTTAAAGCTTAAAAATGATTTTTTTAAGGTTAAAAATAAATTTTCACTAAAAATAATGCTAATAAATCAAATTAAATTCAAAAAAATATAAAATCTCCTGCTCTGAGTTCTTTGACCTCAGGGAGACTTTTCAAAAATATAAAACTTAATTTTCTCAATTTAAAATATTTTATATTAAATAAATACCCTAGAACTTAAAATAATTCTTAAAATTCAAATAAAATTCAAAAAATCATGAAATTTGGTCCAAAGGTTTCTCTGATCTAGGTCTGCCTCCAGTAAAAATTTCAAGGGATTAGGGTTACCTTGGTCAAGCTAGAAATTTTATTTGAAAAAATCTTATTTTTGCATGAAAATAATTATATAAAATAAATTAAATTTTGAAAAATCACATTTTCTACTCTAATGTCTTAATTGACCCATGAATGAGGTAGGATAAAAATTTCAAATTCATTTGAATTGAATTTGACAAATTATGAAGTGTTAGAATCTTAGGGGTAAATGTGTAATTTTTTAAATTTAGCCTTAATTAACATTTAGGCTTAATTCAAGAAGGGAAATGGGTAACCTCTATCTTAATTTGGATGTTTGAAACACAAGGGGTTAATTGGTAGAAACCAACCTCCTTTTTTTAATTGAAAAAGATAAGTTAATAAATTTCTAAATTATTAAAATTTGAAATTTTATTAAAATAAAATGAACCTAAGGCTTAGGAGTATGACTTTTGAAGTCAATAATTGATCAATTTAATACCTCTATTTTAATTTTTTAAATAAGATTCAAATCTTGAATTATGACCACCTAAAGCTTAATCTTTTCAAAACTAATTAAGACACTCATCTAGGTCTTAAGAGCTTAGTAGTGACTTAAGCTAAATCAAGTGTTATTTAAATAAGGATTAGAAAAGTAAACATCATTTAAAATTAAAATGTATTTCAAACACTACAAGCCCAAATAGGATCAAAATTTGGTTATGTGTTCCAATAACACTAACTTGCCTCTTTAAGAGTCTTCACCCACATAATCTTCAAAATTAAATTGCAAATGATAATTATCCTATTCTTAGGTATAATTGAGACATCAATGCTTACTGAGCAATAAGGGTATTTACAGGATGAATTATTAAGCAGCATAATAGGTTTAAAAGAACTCGGGATTTTCTACCAGGCAGCGAGAGAGTAGCAAAGACATGCTTCTTTCTCTAGTTCTGTTGGGTACCTCGAAGATCTACTAAACTTAATATATTTTGCTTGATAAAATCATCCTTAATTAAACTCCTAAGGACCCCCCAAGATATGACCTAGGGCTAGGTAGATCACCAAAACTTTACTTTCGTGTTCTATATAAACTACCTTAACATGTCTTTTGAGTTTCAGGTGGTGGAACAAGAGACTCGACAGCTATACTTTTATAGTTTTCAGCGTCGTCTTTCTTGTACTTTCATACTATACTTTTATACCTGTAAACTTGCATGCTAAAATACGATGTCACCCTGCATGAAAACTAAAAATATCAGGATACCCATAAAACCAAAACAAAAACCAAAATTAAAATCAACCAAGATAAAATTCACCGCCACAGCATTCAAAGTATAAAACAACTCAAAATTTAATCATAAACATTACACAAAACTACAATTGCAACTAAATTAAGATGTCTCTATCGGATGATCGAGAATCCCTTGGAGGAGGTAACCTATGGTTGCTAATGAGGCTTCCCATGGTCTAAAGGAAATTATGGAACTCATTAAGTTGAGTTTAGTAAATTCATTTGGACTAAGTGAATCCAATAAAAAAATAGTGGTTTCAGAATGAGGACACCGTGGGATCCTAACCGGTGTTGCTCTAATCAACTATAACATGCCCCCATAAAATTTAAAGAACTTCCAACCATAGGGCCACCTGATTTGACATTATAACTTGACACACTCAAAAACTCAAACTCATCGCGACAAGGAGCTTAGAGCTAGCATGGTGGGCAGCACGGTCATCTTCAACAACAAAACCTGTCTTCCCCAAATAAACCAATCTTCCTTCGTTAGACTTAAACAACAAAGCCATATGACTTCGAGGTTGCTTGCTTATGCAACGTACATCCTCGCCTTATCTTTAGGCCTTTGCATAGCCCTGCTATACAATATAAGTCCTAGCTCGTCTTAGGACTCCGAGGTCGTCGTTCGTCATGACCTAAACCCTCACATCTTCCAGGCTATTTGTGTGATCGTTTCACATGAATGTAAGCCCTAACTAATAAAGTTGGTAGGATGAAAAACCTAAATATTATAGGTGGTGGAACGAGAAGACACGACAGGTATGCTTTTACAGTTTTCAGCGTCGTCTTTTTTGTACTTTCATACAAAACTCTTATACCTGCAAACTTGCATGCTAAAAAATGATGTCACCCTGCATAAAAACTAAAACTATCAGGATAGCCACAAAACCAAAACAAAAACCAAAATTAAAATCAACCAAGATAAAATTCACCGCCACAACATTCAAAGAAACCAAAACCAAAGCTAAAACTAAAATCAACCAAGATAAAATTCACCCCCACAACATTCAAAATGTAAAACAACTCAAAATTTAATCACAAACATCACACAAAACTACAATTGCAACTAAATTAAGACGTCTCTATCCAAAATTTAATCACAAACATCATATAAAACCACAACTTTAACTTAATTAAGATGTCTCTATTTGATGATCGACTAAAACTAAAATCAACCAAGATAAAATTCACCCCCACAACATTCAAAATATAAAACAATTCACACACACATCACACAAAACTACAACTTCAACTAAATTAAGATGTCTCTATCGGATGATCGGGAATTCCTCAACAAAACTACAATTGCAACTAAATTAAGATGTCTCTATCGGATGATCGGGAATCCCTCGGAGAAGGTAACCTATGGTTGCTAACGAGGCTTCCCATGGTCTAAATAATGAACTCATTAAGTTGAGTTTAGTAAATTCATTTGGACTAAGTGAATCCAATAAAAAATAGTGCTTTGAGAATGAGGGAACCGTGGGATCCTAATCAGTGTCGCTATAATCAACTTTAACATGCCCCCATAAAATTTGAAAAACTTCAACCATAGGGCCACCTGATTTGACATTATAACTTGACACACTAAAAAACTCAAACTCGTCGTGACAAGGAGCTTGGAGCTAGCATGGTGGGCAGCACGACCATCTTCAACAACAAAATATGTCTTCCCCAACTAAACCAATCTTCCTTAGAGTTAAACAACAAAGACATAGGACTTCGAGGTTGCTTGCTTATGCAATGTAAATCCTCACCTTATCTTTAGGCCTTTGCATAGCCCTGCTATACAATATAAGCCCTAACTCGTCTTAGGACTCCGAGGTCGTCGTTCGTCATGACCTAAACCCTCACATCTTCCAGGCTATTTGTGTGATTGTTTCACACAAATGCAAGCCCTAACTAATAAAGTTGGTGGGATGAAACACCTAAATATTTCTCCTCAAAACTGAAGCCAAACATCTTGGAAAGTCACCGAGGTCTCTTATGAATCCATGACATCACTTTGTTCTTCCTCCTTTGGACTGTACAACAAAATGTTCCAAATTTGGACCAATTCCCATTCACACCTCTACGTCCGAGCTCATTGAAAAGTCCTATCCTTTGAAAATCCTTGAAGATAATATTTCTTGATTTTTATCGAGAGTCTTCTTAAGTGACTTTGGTCATTTAAGATGTAATTAACTATAGGGGCTTGACCTTATAGGAAGCTTATCTGAACTCAACTTAATATAAAACCTATTTAATTCTTTATATTAAATAGGGGAACTTGTCGGCAAATACAAATGTTTCGCAGACCAAACATATGTCGTATATTCCTTAGTTTATTTGATCGAGCCTCACCCTCAAGTCTTGTGTTTTTCCTTCGGGATAGATACAAGATTTGAGGTACAATGCTCTTTTATTTAAACTATGAAAAATATGGGGTCAGTTTGATTTCATATTTCTCTAAAACTAAGTATATATGTAAATTAAAACGTCCTTCTGAAGTGGGCGACGTGATTTCGATTCCGGTGATTGACAGCTTCTTACGGGCAATTTCAACCAAAAAATAGTGTCGACAGCTTCTGGCGACTCCGCTAGGGACTAGCTTTTCTCTCCATACAAATCAAGAAATATTATCTTCACACCATCAATAATATGTCTATGTTAAATTAAGAAATATTATCTTCACACCATCGATAATATGTCCATGTCCCTCTTGGACCAAATTACACTTCTTCTGTTGGCATATTTTACCCATTTCTGTATTGGAAAAGTACGGTTAACTCTTTGGACTTTAGGAATAACTAATCAACCATCATTGAATAGAGGGGTTCAGAAGGCCATTAAGGACTTTTTAAATTTTCATGTGGGTCAGACCTCAAAAAGGGTGATCTCTCCGATGAGGAGTTGTATGGCTTGGATAATATGAAAGATATTCCTCTTTCTTACCATTCTACTCCAATAGATAAACTCCTCCATAATGGTTTGTTGCCTAAAAGTTGACTGTTTGCCAAGCTAGGATGTATAAGGCCATGTGGCACAAAAGTCCCTAGGGAGGAAGGTTTGGCTTAGGCTATGCTAGAAAGTCCAAAAAGCCAAACACCCCAACTCTGCATGTAGAATGATTTCTACATTTGATGGCGAGGGATTTACCTACCTTTGCTTTAAAGAGTTTCATATTCTACCTCTTTCTTCTATTAAGTAAGGCTAGAACAGATGTTTTATACTCTGATTGGGGGAAACCCCCTAAAATCTCTTGTTGATAACATGTTATATCAACAAGACCACTTGGTTAGTTTCAATTGATCAATGTTTAGCTGGGTAAAAGAGCTCCAAAGCTTTTTGGGAGTGCCTCAATCAACTTGAGCCAGTATGCCTTTTTGGCTAAGCTCTTAATGAGAGCATTTCTTTGCTAAGACCACTTTAGTTGTCTGGCATTTGATCTAATGAGTCTCCCATAAATATTTAATCACCTGACTAGAATATGGTGTTTGTCCTATCTAGAATCTTGTTGACTTTTTAATCTATTTTTGGTGAAAGGGCATCATTTTAAGATGGATCCATCTTCTATATCCAACCTCATGGATATTGTTGTTTGACTTGGTTGATTCTTACTACCCTGTCAATAGTTATGTTGAATTGATTAGAACACTTTTTCCTCTCTAATAAGTCCATAACTTATCGGGATACTTCAATATCCGACTCTATTAGTTAGACCTCCTTATCTATCTAACCGAGAGATATATTGACCAAGAGACGGTGAATTAAGAAGCTTCTTATCCCCATACTTCTCGATGTTCCAGCTCCAGTTAAGGATGTCATTGAGAGGGTTTCAAAAGGAACCACACTTATCCCCGAAATTATAATTGTGTAAAATTAATAAAGTTAACTCCGCTTTGCAGTGATGCCAAAAAACTTGGTTCATTATTTTATGAATAAGAAATTGAAGTAATTCATGTTGGGATTCTACGTAAGTATACATATTGTTATCAAGTAATACAAGACTTTCTGTTTAAGCCCCAAATATCGATCCCATGTGAAAGGTTTAAATTCGAAATGGAAATTTAAATTAGGAAAGTCACAACAATAAAGAAAAATTACCACACTAATTTTGAATATTTCAGGTGCTATCAAAACTAAATTATCAACTACAAGCAAAACTATAAAGCAAAGCTCAACAATAACTACTAAACTATGTTTTTGTGATGAAGTTATCTAATATGAGAAAGCATCTTTCTCACTACAATGAGTTTTTAGTTAAATGAGATAGATAAACGGGTTGAATTTGTATTGTGTCAAATATGAGCAATTTTAATTCTATACCCTTAATCAAGTGTTATAGAGAATAGTTGACTAATCTCAGGTTTAGTCTCTAAATTGTGGTTAGGCTGGGAAGATACTGACTTTCACTCCAGAGCTCCCACTTCCCTTCCCCTGAAAGCTAATTCTCGCTTTACTTCTTAAACACTAAGACCAAATTGATGATTTTAGTCTGTCACTCTAGAATCTCCAATTCTTCGCCCAATAATATATACTTTCCTATTTATTTGCGCCCAATTCCATGAACAAAACACTCTATGGAATCCGATGTGATTCTCACTTTATTGTAAAACTTATACTTCATTATTTGGATAGTATGTTTCACAAAAGATGTTAACTTTTCAATTTGCCAAATCGAAAAGTAAATTAAGAACGGAGTGAAAAATCATCACAAATTATTTTATATTTTAAAATTAGCACATCCAAATTACCTCTTCATTTCACCATATCTCATAGTAGGAAGAAAGACAAAAAAACTACTCATACCTTATCAGGAAGATACAACAAAATACAAATTTCATAAATAAAAGAAAGTTTATACAACAATAACAAACAAACACTACTTATCTTTAACTCTTTCTCAAAGCAAATCCCTTGTAGCCTCTCTTAAACTCTTTCTCTCTTTACAAGACTCTTGATTTTCTCTTCAAAGATGTACGGAAGAAGAAATTTCTCACTTCTCTCTCTTTCTAACAACTCTTAAGAGAAATCACACTTAGACTCACTACACTAAACAAACACACAATAAAACACTCACGAGGACTTAATGACACACTAGGCTGCCTTTTTTTAATCAATTTTTGCTCTAAAGAAAACATAATGTCGATTTTTCGAGAAGTGTATCCAATAACTCTTCAAAAAGCGTCCAAATTCATCAAATTTTCTAGAAATTTGCCCAACGCCGGCATTGGCGTCATCGTCGACCACAATGGTGTCATAGGCACTCATGGTCCAAATTAAATTGGTGTCGTAGGTGCTCGTGGTCTGAATTAAATTGGCACCGTCGGCGCTCATGGTGCAAATTAATTTAAGTGCTCTCTATCAAATGGCACCGTCGGTGCCCAGTCGGGCGCTGTTTAGGACTTCTCCTTCATTTTGGTGCCGTCGGTGCTGAGCTTTTCTTCCAAAACTTCATTTTGACTCCAAACTTTATCCTTTTTGCTTCATTTTTGTTTTAAGTGCTAAAAATCATCAACCTGCAATAAAACATAAAAAATACCTTCCTTTAAAGCGCAATATCACCAAAAATGAGTATAAAATATATGTTTAAAAATGCATATATTTTTGGTATATCAAAATCCCTCAAACTTACATGTTACTTGTCCTGAAGTAACTCCTTTACTACATAAAAATTTGACTTATACTAAAGAATTTAACTTCTAGATTTTCATATTTTGGTCTACTAAATATCATTGCATAACTTAAGAAAAATTTAAAATAACTCAAGTTAATACAAAATGTATAAGAATGTTTAGCAGTCAAGTCTAAGATTTTCGATTCTCTATTCTCTTAAAAGAAAATTGCAAATTGTTATATTAAAGTCACATAGAATATCCATATGAAAAAGAACTTCATGAAAACTTTATTAGTAAATATGCTAATACTTAAATACAAGTTTAGAGAATGTAGCTAAGCCTTCTTCCTTAAGTTGATTCAAGTGAAGCCAATTTTTTATCAGACATTTCCTCAACTTATCCTCACATATTTTTCTTTTCTTTTCCTTTTTTTCTTTTTCTTTTCTTTCATGATAATTTTCAAACCTTTCTTCTTTTTTCTTCTTCTTTTTTTATTTCTTTTTTTTCATGTGAGGATTACTATATCTGAATAACCTTTAATGATTTTTAACTTCACTATCCTCTTCTTAAATTTAAAAGCTTTTCACATTCCTTCACTTTATAAATTCATGTTAGCTTTAAAGATTTTTCATAAAGTTTCATTCTTTTCTTCTTACATGAAACTTTAAGGTTCTTAATACTTCAAAAATACAAATTCCTATACTTAAAATAAAACAAACAAAATCTTATTCTCTCATATCAAATATCTTAATCTCTTGAATTAACCTTATTATTGAAAGTTTTTACTTAAGCTTACTATATATTTAGAAACAAAAATATATTTATCCAAAGATAGGCTCTACAACTACAGGTCATGTTAAATCAAAAATTTTAAAATATAGTTCATTGAGGACAAATAAAATTAAGTTACTTTCTTTTAAAAATGAATTTTTCTCCCCCCNTTTTCCCCCCCCCCCCCCCAACTTAACTTTTTAAAAGATTAAGCATGAAAAATTGAAATTACAGGGTGAAAGAAAATAGTTAATAAATGAAGAAAAGACTTACTTATTGAAGGTTTTGATTTTGAAACTTAACTATGAAATATTGCAGGTGCTACTATGAAAAGCTACAAGACTTAAAACATTAAGTAACATATAATATATAAAAAAATATTTGCTGAGAAAGAGTTAACTAAAAATAAATACAACAAAGTACTAAAAACAAATAACAATACTAAAATAAATTTCAATTCAACAACATGTCTACAGGTTAAGTTCAAAACACAACATTCAATACAAATCAAAATTTACATTTAACAAACTAAACAATAACAACAACAACAAATGCAACAAATAATAAACTAAATAAAAGATTAGAACTATGACTAAGTAGACATCTTCACTCGTCCTCTTCTTCTTCTTATTCTTCTTCTATATCAAAGTTTTGCTGCTGATAAGGGGTAAAGATAGGGTGACTAGGAAACTATACTGAGTGGTCACCCTTCATGTATCTTACCATAACATCATCATATGCAGCATCATATTCAAACTTTTGCTTTATTAAATTATCATTATGTGCATTACTGACCTCCAAATTTTCAATCCTACTCTCCATTCTTAAAATATCTCCTTGTTGGATCATCATCTGTTCCATAAGTTCCTGGAGAGTAGGGGTGCTAGAAGTAGAAGGAATATTCCTACTCCTACTTCCCGTTCTCCATCCAACATGAGATTCATAAGTTTTAATGTTTGATGGACCAATAGGTTTAAGAGGCTCAATCCTTTCCTCATCAATTCTAAAATCAACTCGTGACTGCTCACATAATGTGAAAATCAGGGTAGGGTGTGCTAATCCACCAGTTGTTTCACCCATATCAATAGAACTAATGTTCTTATAGATTAAAGATCCAACATCTAGACAGCTCATATGTTGGATACATAAGTTCAAGATAGCTCTATCCTTAGTAACTTCACTGTGGTGATTCGTAGGTATCATTCTGGCAGATATAAAGAAATGTTAGGCCTTGGATATTACATTTAACATAGAAGCCAGGATGTTTACCTTAACGTTATTCTTCACTTTCCAAGCTCCTCTTTCATCAATAAGAAATGAAATAACTTCATCCAAAGCCTTGTTTGTGGCAAAGAATGTGTTGTACTTATAGAGAAATGCTTCTCGCAACTGATAAAATTTATTAATTCTCCTCGGGGTGAATTCAACTATTTTACCATAAATATAAACGTGGTCATCAGAAGTCTCCTTAAAATTGGCATAGAACTCCATGATTATACCAATAACAGCCTCGACAGTAAAGTAACAAAAATTCTCCCACTATCGAGCAACAATTAATCTTTCGACTTCACCACCTAGATTTTTTAATGCTCGATCCATAATTATTTTCATTGTTTTTAGTAGATTATTGAAATGAATGCTAGCTTTGTAGTTCATGAATTTTTGGTCATCAAATTCCAATTTCCTTTTTCCTTTACTCATCCTTGGTGCCATTGTAATCTTTAAAAGAAAGAAGAAAAATTGATAAAATCCAGATAATATTTGAAAATTTCAAAAATCACAATGTTCCACTTAAATTCACTAAGTAAGAGTTCTTCACCAAAGGATTTTCTCAAAATCTCCTTAAAAATTTTAAGATTTCGGATCTCGGCAATGTAGGAGAAATCCTTGGTGGAAATAAAAAAATTTTAGTTCACAGTGTAGCTCCTACCGAGAGAAGATGAAATCCAAACTCCATTCGTCTTCTAATCCCTTTAAATCCAAGTGTTAGCAAACACTAGGGGTGTAAACCAAAGGTTGAAGGTGACCGAAGGGGTAAAAATGGTGTTTCGCAAAAATTTCAAGGTTTTTGGGGATTTTTGGGTCTCGGGCTCCGTCGACTCCACTGCCAAAAAAATCTAAAATTTCCATAATTTTTGCATATCAGTTATTTAAATTCCCTTCAACATCTAATTAGTCATTTTAAACAATAATATTCATTCTTAAATAGTCCACAAACAAATATTTTTACAAACAACACACACCAACTTTTATATATGGAATTCAAAATTTTCGCAAACACGGATTTTTAATCACACTCATACATACATAATGAAAATCACACTATAATTCAACGTCAAAATCAAGCCACAACACAAGAACACTAAAAACTAAACTATTCATACAAAGGAGTTTTAAAGCAAAACAAATCCAACACAATTACATTAAAAACATAATTAATTTTAAACAATGGAAAGTCGAACTTCTTCAATTACTCCTTTTCATCTTCAGTATTGTCTCCTCCTCTAATATCTCCCATACACTAGTAATGTACGTACAAATTGTAGAAGGGTCGGTACAGGAATAGATCCGTCAAATTTTCATCGATCCATTCATTCTTCTTGAACATCTGCACCAAACCTGTTTCAATCCATCCCATATAATCAAAATGTTCTTTCATCCTTCAATCTAAGTGATAAAAAAGGTAAGTAAGATTTCCTATTGCATCCATGATATTCTGAAGTTGTCTTTCTGGTTTCTTTATTTTCTTCTCCAAAACTAGTGAACTTCCAACTGTAAAGGGAATTAAGGGTGTCAAAGCATGTGATGATTGATCCAAGATAATATCCAACGCTTCATTTCCATTGCCAATATAGTTTCCATCAATAGGATCCATAGGCTCCCAGGGTAATAACGCTTTCTCCCAACTTTCATGTGATACTTGAGATTGATTGCAAAGTAAGAAGATCGCAGAAAGATGCCCCATCCATATATAGGCCCATCCATTATAATACCCAAAATAAATTTAAAAATAATTGATCCCACATCAATGGGCTTTTCCATTTGAATGCAATAGTTTAAAATTGCAGTTTCTTTTGTAACTTTACTAATTTTTATTGTAGGGAGTAGTTTTGCAGAGATGAAGAAATGTCATTGTTTAGATATCAAATTTAGTAGTGAAGCGGAGAAACTAACGTAACCCTCATCTCTGATTTCCCAATTATCACTTTCATCCATCAGAAATCGGTATACATCATACATCAAATCCTTAGTTGGTATAATGTTCGTATAATGAGAGATCTACACGCTTTCTATCATAAACATATCATTAGTTCGCGACAGAATAAATAGTAAGCCCTTACGTCGAACGAAGATGACTCCTTGGTTAATTCCATATAGATTAGCGTGGAATTCTTTTACCACTGGAACAACTACTGCAGCGGTAGTGTAGCATAGAACTTCCTAATGTCTATGTACTATGATTTTCTCAATCTGCAAACTTGGATTACTCAATCCATGATTGACAAAGCCTCTCTCCTTGATAAGTCTCTTCTTAGTGATGACTTTGTAGTATAATTTCTGCACGTCAAAGCTAATGAACTTTCGTCGATTAAAAATCCCATATCTTGAAGTGTTTCTAGAATTAGAAGCCATGGATTTCAAAATCCGGAAGTTATTGGTTGTCCAAAATGGTTTTCATGCCTTTAAAAAGACCTTAAGGCAGTTTTTTTGAAGTGAAATCCCACCACAGTCCGCCAAAATCTTCCTGAACCGCTGAAACCACACTAGACGCTGTCAGCGCACCCGATGGCTCCGTCGGCGCCATGGCTCTGTAAAAGGGTGTTGTCGGTACCCATGCTGGCGTCGTTGGCACCAAAGCCATGGTTGTGTCTGTTTCATCTGAGGTAAAATTTCATCTAATACCATTATTTGTCTTGATTTATGATATATAAGATTGTGTAGGATTCTAAGGTATAATTATTTCCTAATACTTAGNAAACACATATATATATATATATATATATATATATATATATATATATATATATATATATATCTGTGTGTGTGTGTGTGTGTGTGTGTGAGCATGTGCGTTGCCTCCCACAAAACGTTTGGTTTAACGTCGTCAGTTCGATGTGCCAATGTTTATTCAGGATGACTCAACATCAAAATTTCTTTAAATTGAGGCATGTGGCCTTCATAATAATGTTTCAATCGATACACATTAACTTTAAATATCTTTCCAATTTTAGAATCTTTAATAACAACAGTTCCATAGTGATAGACTTTGATCACATTGAATGGTCATAACCATCTAGATTTTAGTTTTCCTACAAATAATCTCAATCTAGTATTATATAATAGAACCTCTTGTCCAGGTCCAAAGTTCTTTTTTATAATCCTCCCATCATGTCATATTTTCATTTTCTCTTTATAAATTTTTGCATTATCATATGTTTCATTTCTAATCTCCTCAAGTTCATTGAGTTGCAATATTCTTTTCTCACCAGCATCATTTAGATTAAAATTCAATTCCTTAATAGCCTAAAATACTTTATGTTCCAACTCTACTGACAAGTGACATGTTTTACCAAAAATAATTCTATATGAGGACATTCCAATAGGAGACTTATAGGCAGTTTTGTATGCCCATAGTGCAGTATCTAATCCAGTAGACCAATTCAATTTATAAGGATTTAAAGTTTTTTCTAAAATTTGCTTTATTTCACGATTTGACATTTCTACTAGACCTCTAGTTTCAGGATGATAAATAGTAGAGAATATATGCATAATATTATATTTTCTAATCAGTTTCTCAAGCCTCTTATTCCTAAAAAGAGATCCTTCATCTGTAATAATCACTCTCAGCATTCCATATCTTGTAAAAATATTTTTATTTAAAAATTTTAAAGCACTTCGAGCATCACATTTAGGTACAACAATAACTTCAATTCATTTGGATATATAATTAACAAGAAGCAATATATATAAATTTTTAAATGAGGGCATAAATGGTCCCATAAAATCTAATCCCCATACATAAAAAATTTCAACTTCCAATGTATAATTTAGAGACATTTTATTTTTTTTTCAAAATATTTCTTACTCACTGACATCAATCACATGTTTTAAGATATTCATTAACATCTCTAAAAAGAGTAGGCCAATAAAATCTAGCTTTCAAAATTTTATGTGCAATTCTACTAGTTCCAAAATGTTCTCGAAATTCAGAATCATGACATCCTCTAATTATTTGTTCAATTTCTTTGTAAGGCACACACCTTCTAATGATATGATCAAATATGTACACTGTTTATATAAATATGGGTGATCCCAAAAATAGAATCTTGAATCATGAATAAATTTCCTTAATTATTGATTCCTTACATCTAGTGGTAGAATATCACTCACAATATAATTTGTTATATCGACATACCATGGTGTATTCTTTATATCAATATTATGCAATTGTTCATCAGAGAAAGTTTCCAAATGTTCATTTGCAAAATCAATTAATATTTCTTGTTCTAGTCTAGACAAATGATCAACTATTTGATTATCAGTTCCCTTTCTATCTACTATCACAAAATCGAACACTTGCATCAGAAGTGTCCATCTAATTAATCTCGGTTTAACATCCTTCTTTTGCACCAAATATTTGATAGCAGAATGGTTCGTATGCACTATACATTTAACTCCAATTAAGTAATGTCTAAACTTTTTTAAGGCATAGACAATAGATAATAACTCTCTTTCAGTATTGGTGTAATTAATTTGAGCATCATTTAAAGTTTTACTAATTAATATATTACTTTAAAAACTTTTTTATACCTTTGTCCTAAAACAACTCCAATAGCATGATTACCAGCATCACACATTATTTCAAATGGCTTCTCGCAATCAGGTAGAAATATTATAGAAGCAGTGATTAATTTTTATTTCAATATTTCAAATGTTTTTATGCATTCCTCATTAAAATTAAATTTAGTATGCTTTTCTAAAAGTTGGCAAAATGGCTTAGTAATTTTTGAAAAAATTTTTATATATTGTATGTAGAAACCAGTATGTCCTAGAAAACTTATTACCCCTCTAATCGTAGTAGGAGGCAGTAATTTCATAATAACTTGAATTTTTGTTGGATCTACTCCCATGTCATTTTCAGAAATTTTATGCCCAAGTATAATTCCTCCTACAACCATAAATTGACATTTTTCCCAATTTAGTACTAAGTTGATCTTTTTCACATAGTTCCATAACTTTTTATAAATTATTTAAACATAATTCAAATGAAGTTTCGAATACAAAAAAACATCCATAAATACTTCCATTCCACGTTCAATAAAATTACAAAAAATTGATATCATACATCTTTGAAATATCGCAGGTGTGTTACATAGTCCAAAAGGCATTCTACGAAAAGCAAATGTTCCATAAGGGCTTGTAAATGTTATTTTCATTTGATCCTTAGGAGCAATCATAATTTGATAATACCCAGTATATCCATCTAAAAAATAGTAATATTTTTTTTTCAGCCAATTTATCCAACTTTGGTCTAGAAATGGTAAAGGAAAATGATCTTTCCTGGTGGCCATATTTAATTTTCTATTGTCAATACAAATTTTTCAGTCAGTAACTTGTCTTATTGGAATTAATTCATTTTTCTCATTTACTTCAACTGTCACACCTTTCTTTGGAACATAGTGAACCAGATTTACCCAAGCAATGTCTAAAATATTATATATAATTCCAACATCTAACCATTTTAAGATTTCTTGTTTAAGAACTTTCATTATCGGGTTTAATCTTTTCTGAGGATTAGCTTTATGTTCGTATTGTTCATCTAATAGAACTATGTGCATACAAATTGAAGGATAGATTCCTTTAATATCTGCTAAAGTCCATCCAAAGGTCTTCTTATATCTTTTTAACAATTCTACTAATTTTTGTTCTAGAATTTCAATTAAATCAGAAGATATAATAACAGGCAATGTAGATGAATCTCCCAAAAACACATTTTAAATGGGTAGGTAATACTTTCAGTTCAAATTTAGGTGGTTTAATACTTGAATGAATAATATTTTTATTATCATTTTTCAAAACGTCTAAAATTTCAAATTTGTCCTACACTATAATCTAAATTTTCTTCTTTTATTTCATTATCATTCTCAAAATTCCCTTCTTGCCTTAATTTTTCTTCAAACATTTCCTTAGATCCTTCATTACTTTGATAATCAGTAACTTTCATTCTAAAACAATCATTATATTTTCTATCGCAGGATATTTCATAGCTTTAACTATATTAAATGTTACTTCTTGGTCATTGACTCTCATTATTAATTCTCCTTTTTGCACATCTATCACAGCTCTCCCTGTTGCAAGAAATGATCTCCTCAAAATAATAAGAATCTCATAAAGTCTACAGGAAAAATAAATTTATCCACTTTTACTAATACATCCTCTATAACTCCTTTAAAAGTCTACAATCCACTTTTACTAGCACATCTTCTATAACTCCTTTAGGATAAGTTATTGATCGATCAGCTAACTGAAGAGTTACAGTCGGAGGGGAAATCTTTCCTAAATCTAAACATTTAAAAATTGATAGAGGCATAAGATTAATGCTAGCTCTTAGATCACATAAGGCTTTTCTAAAAAAACTTTCACCAATAGCATAAGGTATAGTAAAACTACTAGGTTCTTTTAACTTTTAAGGAAACTTTTTCTGAATAACTGCGCTACACTCTTCACTGAGTGCAACGGTCTCGTGATATGCAAACATCCTTTTCTTGTTTAATATATCCTTCATAAATTTCACATAACTTGTCATTTGTTCCAAAGCCTCAATGAAAGGAATATTTATCGTCTTCTACTTCAATCGTTGAGGAAACGAAGGTGGCAATTTTTTTAAATAAATTTGAATTAGTTTATTTTCATCATTGCGCTTTCAATTTCTACCTTCTCCTTCTCAACTTCAGTTTCTCTTTGGATTCTTGTTTCCACTTCTTTCCATTTTGTAATTGAATAGCTTTAATTTGTTCCTTATTCTGATCTTTGGAATAACTTCAAAGTACTAGGAAGAATTCATGAAGGTCTGTTACTAAGTGCAGTAGCAATATGTCATAACTGATTTTCAATATTCCTATTTGCAACTTTACTTCTTCCATAGTCAACTTCTTCTCCTTAAATTCTGAGTTATTGTTAAATCTAGGAGGATAATAAGGTCTATAGTTAGGATTCCATTGATTATTTGAATTTCCTTAGGGGTTCTCTGAATTGCTATAATTATTCCAACTAAAATGAGGATGATTTTTCCATCCAGGATTATAATATTAGAATAAGGATTATTATTTCTATTATTTATAGCATTCATAGTTTCATAAGATGATTGAGTATCAATTATTTATTCTAGTGAATTTTCCTCTAACACTGATGGTATTTGAGAATATTTCACTCTAAATTGATCAATCTTTTTTTATATAGTGGCGATTTGAGATGCTAAAATAAACATTGCATCAGAATTATGAATACTAGCTACTCTCTTTGGATTTACTCATTCAGAGGGCCATTGAAAATTATCAGTAGTCATTTCTTCTATTAAAGAGCATGCTTCGACAAAAGATTTTAACATCAGTGATCCACTTGCAACAATATCTATAATAGATCTAAGTGATCCTACTAATCCATTGTAATAAGTTTGAATTATCAACCAATTTGGTAAGGCATGGTATGGACATCTTCTAAGGAGTTCTTTAAATCTTTCTCGGGCTTCATATATCGAATCCCCTTAGAACTAACAAAAAAATGTAATATCGTTTCTAAGCTTAGCAGTTTTTTAGGCTGGAAAATATTTAGCTAAAATTTTTTATGATAGTTATCCCATGTTCTGATAGATCCAGGTGCTAATGAATTTAACCAAGCTTTAGCTTTGTCCTTTAATGGAAAAGGAAAAAGTCTAAGCCTCACAACATCATTAAACATTCCATCATATTTAAAAGTTGCACATATATCAAGAAAACTAGCAAGATGTAAATTAGGATATTTAGTAGGTGTTCCTCCAAACTTATTATTTTATACCATTTGGATAATAGTAGGTTTAAGCTCAAATGAATTAGCAGTAACATCAGAATTTTGAAGAGTCAAGTGAAATTCATCTGTTGTATGATTAGCAAAATCTTTTAAAGGTCTTTCTCGATTTTCATTTATTTGATTATCTAAGTTATTTGCCAAACCGTTCAAATTTCTAATTTATTTTTGTTGTTTTCAAACTTTTTGTATACTGCGTTCTAATTCTGAATCATAAGGTATTAAACCTTCAGATCTAATACTACGCATAAACAAATATACTAAGCAAAGTAGAATTTCATAAAAGTACTCTTAAATTTCAAAAAAAATATTTAATGATATTTTTTATGATTTTTTTTTATTTTTTAATTAATTTTAATTTTTTTTATTTTATCTCTAAATTTCTTAATTTATAAAATCAATTAATTTACCGTTACCTACTCCGACAACGATGCTAAAAACTTGATCCCTGAAATTATAATTGTGTAAAAGTAATAAAGTTGACTCCACTTTGCAGTGATGCCAAAAACTTAGTTTGTTATTTTATGAATAAGAAATTGAAACAATTTATATTGAGATTCTACGCAAGTATATGTATTGTTATCAAGTAATACAAGACTTTCTATTTAAGCCCCAAATATCGATCCCACGAGGAAGGTTTAAATTCGAAATAAAAATTTAAATTAGGAGAGTCACAACAATAAAGAAAATCTACTACACTAATTTTGAATATCTAAGGTGCCATCAAAACTAAATTATCAAAGCTAAACAATAACTACCAAACTATGTTTTTTGCGATAAAGTTATCTAATATGAGGTAGCATATTTCCCACTATAATGAGTTTTTGGTAAAACGAGAGATAAATGGTTTGAATTTGTATTATATCAAATAGGAGCAATTTTAATTCTCAACCCTTAATCAAGTGTTATAGAGTATATTTGGCTAATCTTAGGTGTAGTCTCTAAATCCGTGGTTAGGCTGGGAGAATACTAGCTCTCACTCCAGAGCTCCCACTTCCCTTGCCTTGAAGGCTAACTCTCGTTTTACTTCTTAAACACTAAGACCAAATTGGGGATTTTAGTCTGTCACCCTGAAATCTCCAATTCTTCGCCCAATAATATATATTTTCTTATTTATTTGTGCCCAATTCCATGAACAAAACACTCCTTCATAGAATCGAATGTGATTCTCACTTTGTTGTAAAACTCATACTCAATTTCCCTGATAGTATGTTTCACAACAGATGTTAAAATTTCAATTGGCCAAATCGAAAAGTAAATTAAGAACGGAGTGAAAAATCATCACAATTTATTTTATATTTTAAAATTGACACATCCAAATTATCTCTTCATTTCACCATATTTCAAAGTAGGGAAAAAGACCAAGAAAACTACTCAAAACTCATGAGGAAGATATGACAAAATATGAATTTCATAAATAAAAGAAAGTTTATACAGCGTTTAGATCTCTCACTTTTCAAGACATAGTTTAAATCCCCCGTACCATGCAAATTTGTCCTCAGAATAACTAGATGGGTTTCATTAAAATGTTAGTAGTTTCAGAAACTATTTAGATCTCTCACTTTTCCTCGAGTAAACCGATGGAATCATGATAAGTGATGGATCATAAAATTATAAGAATATTTATTTTAGTGAATTTTGAGTTAAAAGAATTTACTTTATTACAAAAAAAGCTCTATCAGATATAGTAATTCTCAGGAAAAATAAAAAGTATAAACAACTTTAGAAATAAGAAAAACTGGCCAACACTCCTAAGAAGAAGCTTGAGGTGAGTGGAAAATAAAAAAAATTCAATATAAAAAACCTTTTAATTTCAAACTTCCCCTGATAATATCCTTAGAATATTAAAATTCAAAGAATTGTTAAAGGACATTAGGATGACTAATAAATTAGTAATGAATTTAAAGACATCTCTAAAATGAAAATACTTTCTTAACACTCAGATACGAACAACGATGCCTAATCAGGTTAAGGGTGAAAATAATTAAAGGACAGGGACTAGGGAAGAGTACTTATGAAAAATTCAACTTGGACCCGAATTTTGTAAACCTCATGTTCTGCATGGTATGTTTGGTCATGAGTCTAGGATGCCCATGTGAGAGCTCCTCGTACTAGATCGATTCGGTATGTCAGGCTAAATCATTCCTATTAACGGCTTATGTCGGGGATAAAAAACATCATATGTCAATTTATATGTATATATATATATAT
>JXCR01148676.1:435918-565354 GCA_002079205.1 Phalaenopsis hybrid cultivar | reverse complement strand
TATATATATATATATATATATATATATATATATATATATATATATATATATATATATATATATATATACAATGACAGATTCCCTTCTTGTTCTGCTAGGGTTTCTCCTACGATGGCTGGAGCTTTGATTTCTTGTTGGTTGGTTGCTCATTTCTTCTACTTTTCTTTGCTGCTTTGTGATTTTTCCTCTTTGTTTGGTTTTAGGCCTATTTTGGTATGGTTTTCTTCCTTCCCAAGCTGCCTCTTTTTTGAATTTTTTTGGTTACTATTCCATTATCGTGGGTGTCTCTCCCTCTCTATTTAGTGATTTTATCCTTTTTGTCTTGCTTCCAATGGCTGCTTCCACCCCTATTGAGCTGGAGACAAACATTCAGTAGGCTAAATCAAATTTTGCGGATGTTGTTGGAAAAGGCGTTGAGACCTTACAAAATTTTGACAATCTAGTTTTTCCTCAAAACTACCATGATGTTGATGATGGAAAAGGGGACTGCCCCTTTGTTTAACCTTTGGGAAAGAAAGGTAGGAAGATAGCTACGTTCTTTTCTGACTCTGAGATCCTTTCTCTTGTAGAGGCCTATAAATTCACACCTATTGGCAAATTTCAGTTTGGTCATCCTAAAATGGATAACATCAGAAAATTCTTTAATGACCACAAACTTTTGGGTGCTTGGAAGGTGGGTTTGGTGGATGGTTGACACATCATGATTCACTTAGCCAAGGAAGAAGACTATGCTGGATTGTTTGCAAAACAAATACTCCATTTAGATGGAGTCACTATGAAACTACTGAAGTGGACCGTTGATTTTGATCCTTCTCAAGAACCACCAATTGTCCCCATATGATTCAAGTTACCTGGTTTGAAATTACATTTCTTTAACCATCAGATGTTGTACACTATCAGAAAGGTTTTGGGTAGACCAATGTAATTGAATGCCCCCACCTTCAATATGTCCAGGACTTTTGTGGCTAAGATTANTTTGCATCTTTTTGCTCCAATGACCCTATTTCATCATTCCTGCAACAAAACATAAAAAATACATTTCTTTAAAGTGTAATATCTTCAAAAAATAGTATAGAATAGGTATGAAAATCTCAACATATTTTTCTCTGGTCAGATTCTATGCAAGTATAAGTATCATTATCAAGTAATATAGAGCTTTCTGATTAAACCTTGAATATCAATCCCACAGAGATTGAGGTTAATCACGATGACTTTCAAGAGAAGTTCTAGTCTAAAAAAACATGCCCTAGCTTGGAAGGTTGATAGAGGTTTGGTTTTGATTATATCTTACAACTGTCACTACAATACTACTTCTACTCTTAAACTAAAATACTTAGTGAAAATCAAAAAGTGGGGTTTAATATATTAAAGTACCGTTCCTCATGCAATGAAATTAGTGACATGTGTAAAAGTAAAACAAGTAGTGATAGAGATTGTGATAAATAGGAGCAATTATATTCTTTATCCCCCCGTCAAGTAATATAAAGAATATTGGCTAACTCATAGTTTAAGAATCCTAAAGACTGGTTAGGCAAAAGAGATACTAGCTCTCACTCTAGAGTTCCCTCGTCCCCTCACTTGAAGGCTAACATATAATATTAAGACCTAAAATTAAGAACCAAATTGGGGGCTTTAGCCTGTCACTCTCAATTTCTCTAATTCTTCACTCATCAAAGTATATCTCCCTATTTATTTGCACTAAATCATATGGACTAAATTCACATCCATACAATCTCATGTGATTCTACCATTATTTGATTGAGACAATACCATCATGGATCTTTCATGTTCTCACAACAAATTTTAATATGCAAGTTGATCAAGTTTACATGTAAATGAAGAACAAAGTAAAATCATCATAATATATTCTTACTCTACCCAATTCTATATCCTACACTTGCATACTAATTCATTGTAAGAGGGAAGAGTAAGGAAAACTACTCACTACACATGGAGAAACAATAAGAACTTTTCATTCAACAAAACTTTAAAACCATGCAAACAAAGTAATAGATTCAAGTCAAAATACAATGAAAATACTTATATTTGATGGAAATCAAACTCTTTTTGTATAGCAAAAACTATCTCCTAACAATCCTCTCCAAGAACAAAATGAAAATAAAAGAATAAATTCTCACTCTCTCTCTTTCTCTGTCACCTTGTAGCCCCACTCCGGGCTCTCGCCCAAGCCTTCTTCTTCTTCAAGCTTTATTCTCCTCTTTAAATTAGTTCAAGAGACATTTTAACAACATTTCCAAGACTTATTTATAATTTCCCAAGTGATACTTAAGTGTCTCTGCAAAAGTGCCCGTATTCAATGAATCTTCCAAAAGGTGCCTCAAGTGCCTCTTCAAAGGTCTTCAAAAACAACCTTCTAACCACCTCAAATCCTTTTAACAATTCCATTTTAACATTTCCAACAAATTCTCCAAGAGACATACAAAGCACCGTGATACACCTAAAATATATAGACTTTTTATACACATTTTTATAACTAATTTTGAGATATTGCGCTTTAATGAAAAGTATTTTGTGTTTTTCTTTCAGGTACAATCAAATGGACGAAAAATGATAAAAAGGAATGGAAAAGGGTCAAAATTTGGAGAAAAAAATGAAGAAGGTGCAAAAATAAACTGAGGCGCCTAAGCACCCAGGATTGGCACATACACGCCAGTTATTCAAAGAGAGACACTCCTAAGCGTCAGGTACCCCGCACTTAAGCGCCATAAGTAGTTTTTTGATGATTTATTGAATTTTAAAGAATTTTTGAAGAGGTCTTTGAAGCAACCCTTGGTAAAAATGTGAGAAAAAGCCCATAGACATGACAATTCATTCAATTGGCTTTTGAAAGGAGGCAACTTCATTAAGGAAGACTTGGTTCATCAAGAGAAGAGAGCCAGTCCGGAGCCAACAACCATCATCCATCCAAGTAACTGCCGCCGCGGCCGTCGTCAGCCACCTTCTATTTTATTTTCAGTTTTAGCTTGTATTGTGAGTGAAAGAAGAGAATTCAAAGGAACTTCAAAATATTTGGTGGAGAGGAATATGAGATATGTTTTTATCTTTGTGCTATATTTGGCTTTAATTTAAATTTCTTATTTGTGTGCATGATTTCTACTTTTAAACTCAATTGTGGTTGTGTTTTCTCCATAGATTTTGAGTAGTTTTCTTTATCTTTTTCCTTAAAATGATAAGTGATTAAGTGTTGCAAGGAAGTTGTGTGAAGTAATAGACTTCAATGTTAGAAGAAGTTGTGTTGATTTGAAACCTTGTACTTCATTTACTTCTTGATTTGACCAATTAAGATATTAATACCAGTTGTGAGAACATGTAAGATCCGAGATAGTATTGTCTCAGTCAACAAATGGTAAAAATCTCATATTGATTTCATGGATGAGAATGTAGTTCATGGAGTTGAGTGCAAATAAATAGGGAAATAAACTTTCATGGGTGTATAGTCAGAGGACTTTAGAGTGACAGTCTAAAGCCCCCAATTTGATTTATAGTTTTAGGTTTTGATACAAGATGTTAGCCCCCAGGTGGAGGGAGAAGAGAGAACTCTAGAGTGAGAGCTAGTATCTTTCCTACCGAACTGGTCTTCAAAATAAACTTTCAACGCTTCTTCCACTCATTTTCAATTTTCCTCTTCACACACCTACATTCCACACCATTAGTTAGTAATTATTTTAATATATTTGAGTTTTTGTGGTGAGTTTAAGTGTGGATTCTTCTCTAAGAACTGTTGGAGAGGAAGAGAAGTGAGAGATTTCTTCTTCCTACATTTCCTAAGAGAGGCTACAAAGGATTTGCTTTGAGAAAGAGTTTCAGATAAATGTTTTTTATTTATTATTATTGTATGAACTTTCTTTTTGTTTATTATTGTGAAAATATTAAAAAACTTCATCGCATAAACATAGTTTAGTAATTATTAATTTTAAAACCTGATTTTAAATTCTGCTAGTAGTAAATAATTTAGCTTTGATAATATCTTAAAATTTTAAAATTAGTGACAGTAATTTCATTTGATTTCTGTAAATTTCCTAGTTAATTTATCATTTCAAATTTAAACCTTTCCCTTGGGATCGATACTTGGGACTTAAAAGGAAAGTTTTATATTACTTGATAACGATACGTATACTTGCGTAGAATACCAACTTTAAGTGCTTAAAGTTAATATTCATAAAATTTCACAACAAGTTTTTTGGCACCGTTGCAAAGCGGAGTCAACTTTATAAATTTTACACAATTACATTTTCACTAGATTAAGTTTTTGGCGTCGTTGCCAGAGAAGGTAACAGTACATTAAATAGATTTGGTAAATTAGAAAATTTAGAGATATGTACAAAATACAAAATATCAAAAAAATCCAAAAATATATAACCATATATTTAAGAGTATTTTTAAGAAATTTTTCTTTGCTTATTATATTTGTTTATGCAAAATATTAGATCTGAATGTTTATTACCTTACGATTCAGAATTAGAACTCACTATTACAAAAATTCAAAAACAACAAAAAGAAATTAAAATTTTGAACAAAATGGCGAATAACATAGATAATCAAATAAATAAAAATCGACAAACACCTTTAAAAGATTATTCTAATCCAACAGCAGATGAACTTCTTTTAACTATTCAAATTCTTGATGTTGTTGCCAATTCATTTGAGCTTAAACCTGCTATTATCCAAATTGTACAAAATAATTAGTTCAGATGACACCTACTGAAGATCCTAACTTACATCTTGCTAGTTTTCTTGAAATTTGTGCTACTTTTAAACATTGAAGATCCTAACTTACATCTTGCTAGTTTTCTTGAGATTTGTGCTACTTTTAAATATGATGGAGTGTCACCAAAGATTGGTTAAACTCATTAGCACCTGGATTTATCAAAACTTAGGGAGAACTATCACAAAAATTCTTGGCTAAATATTTTCCACTCTTAAAAACCGCTAAGCTTAGAAACGATATTATTTTTTGTCAGTTTGAAGGGGAATCGATATATGAAGCCTAGGAAAGATTTAAGGATCTCCTTAAAAAATGTCCACACTATGCTTTACCAGTGTCAGTTTGAAGGGGAATTGATATATGAAGCCTGGGAAAGATTTAAGGATCTCCTTAGAAAATGTCCACACCATGCTTATCACATTGGTTAATAATTCAAACTTTTTACAATGGATTAGTAGGATCACTTAGATCTATTCTAGATGTTGCTGCTGGCGGATCTTTAATGTCAAAACCTTTTGATGAAGCATACTCTTTAATAGAAGAAATGACTACAAATAATTTTCAATGGCCTTCTGAACTGGTAAATCCTAAGAGAGTAGCTAGTATTCATGAAGCTGATGCAATGTCTATTTTAACATCTCAAATTAGTGCTATATTGAAAAAGATTGATCAAATTTGAGTGAACTACTCACAAATACCACCTGTATTAGAGGAAAATTGATACACCAAAAATATATGCATTTTTAAACCTATATTTTATACTCATTTTTGGTGATATTGCACTTTAATGGAAGCTATTTTCTATGTTTTAATGCATGTTGCTCACTTTAAGGACTTGGAGCAAAAATGATGAAATTTAGAGAAAAAAATGGAGAAGTTCAAAATTTTTTTAGTGCCGACGGCGCCAGACTGGACATCGATGGCACCATTTGACAGAAACTTTGGATTTAATTATGGACCTCTGGCGCCGATGGCGCCAGTGTCGGTGGAAGCCCTGTTTCTAGAATGTTCGATGAATTTAGACGCTTTTTGAAGAGCTTTTGGATGCACATATTGGAGAACCGACCTATGCTCTATTAAGGGCCAAAATTTGATCAGAAACCCCCCCTTTCGTGCCATTTCAATTTCTTCCACTCATTTCAACACACCTACATTCCACGCCATTCCACACCATTAGTTAGTTATTATTTTTATAGATTTGAGTTTTTGTGGTGAGTTTAAGTGTGAATTCTTCTCTAAGAAGTGTTGAAACAGAAGAGAAGTGAGAGATTTCTTCTTCCTACATTTTCTAAGAGAGGCTTTTCTAAGAGTGTTAGAGAATGAGAAAAGTGAGAGATTTCTTCTTCCTACATTTCCTAGAAGAGGCTACAAGAGGTGTTGGAGAAGGAGAAAAGTGAGAGATATCTTCTTCCTGCATTTCTAAGGAAAGACTATAAGGGATTTGCTTTGAGAAAGAGATTCAGATAAGTGTTATTTGTTTATTATTGTTGTATGAACTTTCTTTTATATATGAAATTTGTGATTTATTGTATGTTTCTCATGAAGTCTGAGTAGATTCCTTTATCTTTCTCCCAAGTTTGAGATATAGTGAAATGAAGAGATAATGTGGATGTGCCAATGTTAAAATTGAAAATAAATTGTGATGGGTTTTCAACTCCGCTCTTAATTTACTTTTTTGTTCTGGCCAATTGATATTTTAAAATATGTTGTGAAATATATGATCTGAGAAATGGAGTATGAGTTCTACAAAAGAGTGAGAATCACATTTAAGTCCATGAAGGAGTATTTCATTCATGGCATTAAGTGCAAATAAATAGGGAAATATACTTGTTGGGTGTAGAATTGGAGATTTCTAAGGTGACAGACTAAAAATCCCCAATTTGATCTTAGTGTTTAAAAAATAAAGCGAGAGTTAGCCTTCATGGGAAGGGAAGTGGGAGCTCTGGAGTGGGAGCCAGTATCCTTCTAGCCTAGCCACAGATTTAGGGATTAAACATAAGATTAGCCAATTATTTTCTATAACACTGAATCAGGGTAGAGAATTAAAATTACTCCTATTTGGCACAATATATATTTAAACCATTTGTCTCATCTTATTTCACCAAAAACTCATTGTAGTGGGAAAAATGTTTTTTCACCTTAGAATACTTCATCACATAAACCTAGTTTAGTAGTTATTAATTTTAAAAGCTGCTAGTAGTAAATAAGTTAGCTTTGATAATATCTTAAACTTTTAAAATTAGTGACAGTAATTTCGTTTGATTTCTGTAAATTTCCTAGTTAATTTATCATTTTAAATTTAAACATTCCCCGTGTGATCAATATTTAGGAATTAAAAGAAAGTCTTATATTACTTGATAATGGTACATATACTTGTGTAGAATCCCAACTATAAGAGCTTAACGTTATTATTCATAAAAGACCACATCAAGTTATTGACACCGTTGCAAAGCGAATTAAACTTTATAATTTTACACAATTATATTTTCATTCGGGATCAAGTTTTTGGCGTCGTTACCGAATAAGGTAACGACAAATAAATAGATTGGTAAATTAGGAAATTTAAAGATAAAAATATACAAAATACAAAATCTCAAAAAAAATTATAAAATCCAAAAATATATAACCATATATTTAAGAGTATTTTTAAGAATTTTTCTTTAGTTATTATATTTGTTTATGCAAAATATTGGATCTAAATGTTTCCTTACGATTCAAAATTAGAACACACTATTAGAAAAATTTGAAAATAATAAAAAGAAATTAAAATTTTGAACAAAATGACAAATAACTTAGATAATTAAATAAATGAAAATCGATAAAGACTTTTAAAAGATTATGCTAATCCAACAACAGATGAACTTCACTTAACTTTTCAAAATCCTGATGTTGCTGCTGATTCATTTGAGCTTAAACCTGTTATTATCCAAATAGTACAAAATAATCACTTTTGAGAAGCACCTATTGAAGATCCTAACTTACATTTTGCTAGTTTTCTTGAGATTTGTGCTACTTTTAAATATGACGGAGTGTCTAATGATGCTGTTGGCTCAGACTTTTTCCTTTTTCATTAAGGGATAAAGCCAAATATTGGTTAAACTCTTTAGCACCTAGGATTATCAGAACTTGGGGAGAACTATCACAAAAATTCTTGGCTAAATATTTTCCACCCTTGAAAAATGCTAAGCTTAGAAATGATATTATATCTTTTTGCCAATTTGAAGGGGAATCGATATATGAAGCCTAGGAAAGATTTAAGGATCTTCTTAGAAAATGACCACACCATTGTTTACCAGATTGGTTAATAATTCAAACTTTTTATAATGGATTACTAGGATCACTTAGATCTATTATAGATGTTGCTGCTAGTGGATCTTTAATGTCAAAACTTTTTTATGAAGCATACTCTTTAATAGAAGAAATGACTACTAATAATTTTCAATGACCAGCTGAACGGGTAAATCCTAGTTAGTATTCATGAATCAATGTCTATTTTATCATCTCAATTTGCTGCTATATCGAAAAAGATTGATTAAATTGGAGTGAACTATTCTCAAATACCACCAGTATTAGAGGAGAATTCGCTAGGGCAGATATTGATACTCAATCATCTTATGAAACTTTGAATGTTATTAACAATTGAAATAATAATTATTATCTTAACTATTACAATCATGAATGGAAAAATCACCCAAATTTTAGTTAGAATAATTATAACAATTCAATAAACCCCTCAAGAAATTTAAAAAATCAAGGAAATCCTAATTATCAACTTTATTATCCTCCTGGATTTAACTCTAACCCTAACCCACAAGTTAAGGAAAAGAAATTAATGATGGAAGAGGTAATGTTGAATATGGGAAATCAAATACAAAATCAAGGGGCTACTATTAGAAATATTGAAAATCAATTAGGACATATTGCTACTGCACTTAGTAACAGACCTTCAGGAAATCTTCCAAGCACGGTGGAAGTGAATCCTAAAGATTAAAATAAAGAACAATTTAAAGTATTTCAATTACGAAGTGGAAAAGAAGTTGAAACAAGAATCCAAAGAGAAAAAGAAGTTGATAAGGAGAAGGAAGAGATGGGAAGTGACCATAATATAAATGAACAAACACAAGTTCCCTTAGAAAAACCATCACCTCCATTTCCTCAATGACTAAAATAGAAGAATAAAGACAAATAATTTACAAAATTTTTAGAAATCCTTAAAAAGTTAACAATAAACATTGTTTTTCATTGAGGCTTTGGAACAAATGTCAAGTTATGTGAAATTTATAAAAGATATACTAAACAAGAGAAGGAAGTTTGCAGATCATGAGACTATTGCACTTAGTGAAGAGTGTAACTCTACTATCTAGAAAAGGCTTTCTAAAAAGTTAAAAGATCCTGGTAGTTTTACTATACCTTGTTCAATTGGTGAAAAATTTTATGGAAAAGCCTCATGTCATTTAAGAGCGAGTATCAATCTTATGCCTCTATCAATTTTTAAACGTTTAGATTTAGGAGAGATTTCCCTTAATGCAGTAACTCTTTAGTTAGTTGATCAATCAATCACTTATCCTAAAGGAGTTATAGAAGATGTATTAGTAAAAATGGATAAATTTATTTTTCCTGTAGATTTTATAATATTAGATATGGAGGAAGATAAAGAAATTCCTATTATTTTGTGGAGACCATTTCTTGTAGCAGGGAGAGCTAGGATATATGTGCAAAAATGAGAATTAATGATGAGGGTTAATGATCAAGAAGTACAATTTAATATTGCAAAAGCTATAAAATATCATGCAATAGAAAAAGATAATGAATGTTTTAGGATGGAAGTTACTGATTATCTAAGTAATGAGCAATTTAAGAAAGAGTTTAAAGAAAAATTAAAGAAAGAAGAATTTAGTGAAAATGAGGATGAAATAAAAGAAGAAAATTTAGATTATATTCAGGACAAATTTGAAACCTTAGATTTGTTGGAAAATGATAATAAAAATCTTATTTCTTCAAGTATTAAACCACCTGAACTTGAACTGAAAGTATTACCTGCTCATTTAAAATATGCATTTTTAGGGGATTCATCTATATTGCATGTTATTGTATCTTTTGAATTAATTAAAATTCAAGAACAAAAATTAATAGAAATGTTAAAAAGATATAAAAAGGCTTTTGGATGGACTTTAGTAGATATTAAATGAATTAGTTCTTCAATTTGTATGCACAGAATTTTATTAGATGAACATTACAAACCTAAAGCTGGTCCTCAGAGAAGATTAAACCCCATGATGAAAGAAGCTGTTAAAAAAGAAATTTTAAAATGGTTAGATGCTGGAATTATATATCCCATTTTAGACAGTGCTTAGGTAAGCCCAATTCACTGTGTTCCAAAGAAAGAAGGATTGACCTTTGAAGTAAATGAGAAAAAATGAATTAATACCAATAAGATAAGTTACTGGTTGGTGAATTTGTATAGATTATAGAAAATTAAACTTGGTCACAAAGAAATATCACTTTCCCTTACCCTTTTGAGATCAAATGTTGGATAGATTGGCTAGAAATAAAAATTACAGTTTCTTAAATGGATATACCAGTTATCATCAAATTCCAATTGCTCTTGAGGATCAAGACAACACAACATTTAGAAGCCCTTATGAAACATTTACTTTTTGTAGAATGCCTTTTGGACAATGCAATGCACCTGCAACATTTAAAAGATGTATGATGTTAATATTTAGTAATTTGATTGAGCATGGAATGGAAGTATTTATGGATGATTTCTTTATGTATGGAACTTTGTTTGAATTATGTTTAAATAATTTAGAAAAAGTTCTAGAATTATGTGAAAAAATCAACCTAGTACTAAATTGAGAAAAATATCAATTCATGGTTGCAGGAGGAATTATACTTGGGCATAAAGTTTTAGAAAATGACATGAAAGTAGATACTACGAAAATTCAAGTTACTAAAAAAATACCACCACTGACTGCGATCAAAGGGGTAAGAAGTTTTCTAGGACATGCTGGATTCTACAGGCATTATATAAAGAGTTTTTCAAAGAATAACTAAGCTTATGCCAACTTTTAGAAGAAGATACGAAATTTGATTTTAATGAGTAATGCATAAAAACATTTGAGTTATTGAAAGAAAAATTAATCACTGCACCTATAATAGTACCACCTGATTGGGAAAACTCTTTGAAATAATGTGTGATGCTAGTAATTACACTATTGGAGCTGTTTTAAGACAATAGCACAATAAATTTTTTAAAGCAATATATTATGCTAGAAAACTCTAAATGATGCTCAAATTAATTATACCACTACTGAAAGAGAGTTATTAGCTATTGTTTATACCTTCGATAAATTTAGACCTTATTTAATTAGAACTAAATGTATAGTGCATACAGATCATTCTGCTATTAAATATTTAATGCAAAAGAATGATGTTAAACCAAGGTTAATTAGATTGATACTTCTATTTCAAGAGTTTGATTTTTCTGTAGTTGATAGAAAGGGAAATGAAAATCAAATAGTTGATCATTTGTCTAGTCTAGAAAAAGAAATATTAACTAATTTTGTAAATGAAATTTTAGAAAATTTCCTTGATATACAATTATATAGTATTGACAAAATAGATAAACCGTGGTATGCCGGTATAGTAAATAATGTTGTAAGTGATATTTTACCACTGAATATTAAGAATCAATAATTAAAGAAATTTATATATGATTCAAAATTCTATTTTTGGGATGACACATATTTATATAAATAATGTAAAGATTTATTTATTAGAAGGTGTGTGCCTTATTAAGAAACTCAATAAATAATTAAAAGATATCATGATTCTGAATTTAGAGGACATTTTGGAACAAATAAAAATGCTTATAAAATTTTACAAGCTGGATTTTATTGGTCTACTCTTTTTAAAGATGTTAATGAATATATTAAAACGTGTGATCGATGTAAGTGAGTAGGAAATATTTCTAGAAGAAATAAAATGCCTCTAAATTACACATTGGAAGTTGAAATTTTTGATGTGTGGGGATTAGATTTTATGGGACCATTTATGTCTTCATTGAGAAACTTATATATATTACTTGTTGTTGATAACATGTCCAAATGGATTAAAGCTATTGCCGTACCTAAATGTGATGCTCGGAGTATTTCTAAATTTTTAAATATAAATATTTTTATAAGATATGGAATGCCCAGAGTAATTATTACTGATGGAGAATCCCATTTTAGAAATAAGAGAATTGAGAAAGTAATAAAGAAATATAATACTATACATAGATTCTCTACTGCTTATCATCCTCAGAATAGTGGTCTAGCAGAAATTTTGAATCGTGAAATAAAAAGAATTTTGGAAAAGGTTGTAAATCCCTATAGATTAGATTAGTCTGCTAGGTTAGATACTGCATTATGGGCATACATAACCGCTTATAAGTCTCCTATAAGAATGTCCCCATACAGACTTATTTTGGAAAAACATATCACTTACCAGTAGAATTAGAGCATAAAATATTTTGAGCTATTAAGGAATTTAATTTTAATCTAAAAGATGTTGGCGAGAAAAGATTACTGCAACTCAATGAACTTAAGGAGATTAGAAATGAAGCATATGATAATGCAAAATTCTATAAGGTGAAAATGAAAATATGGAATGATCGAAAGACTATTAATAAGAAGTTTGAGTCTAGATAAGAAGTTCTATTATATAATGCAAGATTAATATTATTTTCAGCAAAACTAAAATCCAGGTGGTTGGACCATTTAAAGTGATTAAAGTCTACCATTCTGGAACTATTGTTATTAAGGATCCTAAAACTATAAAGATATTTAAAGTTAATGGACATTGATTGAAACATTATTATGAAGGACACATACCCCAATTTAAAAAAATTTTAATGTTAAGTCAACCAAACTAAGCCAATGGTATGTCGGGCTGACGAGGTTAAACTAAGCGCTTCATGGGAGGGAACCCATATACAAATCAATATATTTATATATTACTAGTTTGTTAAAAAATGTGTTTATGCATTAGGAAATAATAGTATTTTAAGTTTTACACAATTTTATATATCATAAATTAAGAAAAATATTGGTATTGGAGGAAAATTTGGAATCGAATTGAACAAAAAAAATTCAGACGAGAATTTGGTCTCAGGCATCGAAGGCCCTAGAATGGGCATTGACGACACCCGACTAAATGACCATGGTGACGATAGTGTCATCGAGAGCGCTGACGACGTCTCAAGTATTTTTCACGTGCTGAACGGTTATGGCGGACTTTGGCAGGATTTCACTCCATAATAACCGCCGAGTGGTGCTTTTAAATTCCTAAAAACTGACTTGGACATTAAGAAACTTTCTAATTTCGAATTCCATGGCTTCCAATTCCATAAATACTTCAAGGTATGGAGTTTTTAATAGAAGAAAGTTTATCAGTTTTGACGCGCAGAGATTATACGGCAAATTCATCACAAAAAAGAGACTGATCAAGGAGAGACGCTTTGTCAATCATGGAGTTAGTAATCCAAGTTCACAGATCAAGAAAATCATTGTATAGAGAGGTTGGGAGGTTTTGTACTACACTACAGCTGTAGTTATAGTACCTATACTAAAAGAGTTTTTTGTCAATCTACATGGAATTACCCAAGGAGTTGTCTTCGTTCGAGGTAAGTCTGTACCATTTAATCCGACTCTGATTAATAATTTGTATATGATATAAAATGTTCCAATCTGTCATTATACAAATTTTATCCTGAATAGAGATATGATGCAAGAAGTATATAATTTTATGACGGATAAACAAGATAATTGGGAAATGAAAGACGAGAGATACATTAGTTTCTCTGCATCACTACATAACCCAATTTCAAAATAATGGCATTTCCTCATATCTGAAAAACTACTACCTACCATAAAGATTATTAGAGTTACAAAATGAAGTGTCATTCTAAACTATTGCATTCAAATGAAAAAATCCATTGACGTATGGTCAATTATTTTCAAATCTGTTATGGGTATTATCATGAATGGGGCAATATATGGACTTGAGCATCCTTCTACAATTTTCCTACTTTGCAGTCAATCTAAAGTTCCATATGAAAGTTGGGAAAAAGTTTTACTACCTTGGGAGCCCATGATTCCTATTGATGGAAATTACACAGGAAATGGAAATGAAGCATTAGATTGTATTTTGGGTCATTCATCACATGCTTCAACACCATTGATGCCACCAACAATTCGAAGTTCAATATCCTTAGACAAGAAAATGAAGAAAATAGAAAGAGAACTTCAGAGTATTACGAATGCAATAGGAAATGTTAACTACCTTTTTGGTCACCTAGATTGGAGAATGAAGGAGAACTTTGATCATACAGGAACAATTGAAGCAGGATTGGTACAGATGTTCAAGAAAAATAGATGGATCGATGAAAATTCGACTGATTAGTTCCCGTACCAACCCTTATAATTTATATGTCCATTACCAGTCTATGGGAGATATTAGAGGAGGAGAAAGTACTGAAGAAGAGGCAGATTAATTGATGAAGTTGGACTCTCTACTATTTTAAAATCTTATGCTTTAATGTAATTGGGTGGATTTGATTTACTTTACTTTTCTTTAGAACTTTGATTATGTGTAGAACTTTGTGTTAGTGTTTTAGTGTTGTGGCATGATTTCAACGCTGAATTATAAATTAGTTTGCTTTGAAAATATGGAATTGTGATTAGAAAAGTGTATTTATATATATAAAAGTTAGTTTGGCTTTTTTGGTAAAAATGTTTGTTTGTGAATTATTTTTAGATGAAAATTAATGTTCAAAAAGACTAAATAAACTTTGGAGTAAATTGAGAGAAAATTGAAAATTGAAAAAATCAAAATGGTGAATTTTTTGCCTCTTGCGCCGACGGTGCAGGATGGCGCTGACAGCGCCCTCTACTCGAACCGACCCTAACACCTTTAAAATTCACGATTTGCATAATGAAATGCCATTTTTACCCCTTGAATCACCATCAGCCTCCAGTTTTTACACCTAGGGCTTGCTATTGCTCGGATTTGAGGCAATTCTAAGGCAAACAAAGCTTGGATTTCATCTTCTCTAGGTAAGAGCTACACTTTAAATTCAAAATTTTTTATTTTCACAAAGGATTTATCTCACATTACTGAGATCCGAATTTTTAATGTTTTTTTGGAAGATTTTGAGAAAATCCTTTGGTGAAGAACTCTTACTTAGTATATTTAAGTTTAAAACATTCTACATTGTGATTTTCAAAATTTTTGGGAATTTATTTGGATTTTATCAAATTATTATAGATTTATCATGGCACCTAGAATGAGCAAAGGATAAAGAAAAGTGGATTTTGATGATCAAAATTTTTTCAATTACAATGCAAACATTTGCTTCAATAGTCTACGTAACACTAAAAAAGTGATTTCAGATCGAGGATTTAAAAATCCAGGAGGAGAAGTGTAGAGAATAATCAATGATCGGTAGTGGGAGAATTTTTGCTACTTTATTGCTGAGGCGATTATTAGCGTATTGATGGAGTTCTATGCCAATTTCAAGGAGACTTCTGAAGACTTTGTATTTGTTCGTTGAAAAATGGTAGAGTTTACTCCGAGTAAAATTAATGAATTTTATCAGTTGGAAGATGTGTATAGCTGCTAGTACAAATCATTTTCTACTACGAATGAGGCCTTGAATGAGGTTGTTTCTTTTCTTACTGATGGAAGAGGAACCTAGAAGGTGAATAATGGAGTTAAGGTAAACTTCCCTCTTTCAATGTTAAATGTAGTATCTAAGGTCAGGCACTATTTTTTTTTTGGAAGAATGATACCAACAAATCATCATAGTGAGGTTGCAAGGGATAGAGCCATCTTGAATTTTTGTTTCCATCAAATGAAAAGAATACATGTAGGCTTTATTATTTATAGAAACACTAGATCTATTGCCATTAAAGAGACTACTGGAGGTTTAACACATCCTGTCCTGATTTTCACACTATGTAAATATGCAGGAGTTGATTATAGACCAGAGGAAGAGAGGATTGAACCTCTAAGACCTATTGGACCTGCTAATATAAAGACTTATGAATCTCATGTTGGATGGAGATCTGGAAGTAGGACCAGGGATATTCCTTCTACTTCAAGTACATCTAGTACCCCTACTATCTAAGAACTTATGGAACAAATTATGATCCAACAGGATGATATTTTGAGAATGGATCATAGAATGGAAAATATGGAGGGCAGAAATGCTCACTTTGATGATTTGATAAGACAAAAGTTTGAATACGATGCTGCTTATGACGATGCAATGGTCAAATTCATGAAGGGTGATCACTCAGTTCAGTTTCTTACTCACCCTGTTTTTACTCCATATCAGCAGCAAAATTTGGATGTGGATGAAGAAGAAGAAGAAGACGATGATTGGTTATGCTTTAGTTAGATTTTTGTTTAGTTTTTGTTTAATTGTACTTTATTTTTGAAATTGTTTGTTTGTGAACTGTGGTACTTTATTGTATGCTGTGTTGTGAGACTATTTTTAATATTGTTATTAGTTTTTAGTACTTTGTTGGATGTATTTGTAGTTAACTCTTTCTCAGCAATTTTTTTTTATGTATTATGTGTTATTTAATGTTTTAAGTCTTGTAGCTTTTCATGTTAGCACCTACAATATTTCAGAGTTAAGTGTCTAATCAGAACCTTCAACAGGTATGTCTTTTCTTTATGTATTAAATGTTTTCTTTAACCCTTAATTTTTCAAGTTCTTCATTTAAAATCGTTTAAAAATTTATGTTTGAAGGGAAGAGAAATTCCTTTTCAAGAAAAGAAACTTAATTTTATTTGTCCTCAATTAATTATACTTTCAAAAAATTTTAAAAATTGCTAACATGACATTTTGTATAAGAGGGTAACTTTAGATAACTATATCTATGTTTCTAAATATATAATAAACCTAAGTAAAATTTTTAAATAATAGGTTAATTTTAGAGATTAAGATTATTTGGTATGATAGAAAAAGATCATGTTTTTCTATTTTTAGTAAAGGAATTTGTATTTTTGAAGTATTTAAAATCTTAGAGATTAAGAAGAAAAGATTAAAACTATATGAAAAATATTTAAAGCTAATATAGATTTATAAAGTGAAGAAATGTGAAAATTTTTTAACTTTAAGAAGGGGATAGTGAAGTTTAAAATCATTAAAGGCTATTCAGATATAGTAATCCTCACATAAAAAGAAAAAGAAAAAGAAAAGAAAAGAAAAAAAAAAGGATTAAAAATGATCCTTAAAAGAGAAAAAAAAAATAAAAAAAAAAAAGATGTGAGGAGAAGTTTGAGGAGATGCCTAATTAAAAATTGGCTTCACGTGAATCAACTTAAAGAATAAGGCATGGCTACATTTTCTAAACTTATATTTCAGTTTTAGCATATTTACTAGTAAATTTTTATGAAGTTCTTTTTCATATGAATATTCTAAGTGGCTTTAATATGAATAATTTGCAATTTTTCTTGAAAATAATAGAGAATAAAAAATTTTAGACTTGACCACTAGATACTCTTATACCTTTAGTATTAACTGGAGTTGTTTTGAATTTTTCTTAAGTGATGCTATTTTATCTAGTGAACTAAGATATACAAATCTAGATATTAAAATCTTTACCATAAGTCATATTTTTATGTAATAAAGGACTTACTTGAGGATAAGTGACATTTTAGTTTAGGGGATTTTGATACACCAACAGTATAGCCATTTTTATACCCATTTTTGGTGATATTGCACTTTAATGGAAAGTATTTTCTATGTTTTATTGTAGGTTATTGATTTTAAGGACTTGGAGAAAAAAGAAAGCAAAAAGGATGAAATTTGGAGCAAAAATGGAGAAGTTCAAAATTTGTTCAGCACTGATGGCGCCAGGCTGGGCGTCGTTTGACAGAAACTTTAGGTTTAATTATGGAGCTGTAGCACAGACGACACCAGTGTCGATGAATATGGACTCTTTTTAATGATCTTTTGGATGCACCTATTAGAGAACTAACCTAGGCTCTATTAAGGGCCAAAATTTGATCAGAACCCCCCACATCGCACCATTTCAACTTCTTCCACTCATTTCAACACACCTACATTCCACACCATTCCACACCATTAATTAGTTATTGTTTTTATAGATCTGAGTTTTTGTGGTGAGTTTAAGTGTGAATTCTTCTCTAAGAAGTGTTGGAGAGGAAGAGAAGTGGAGATTTTGTCTTTCTACATTTTCTAAGAGAGGCTACAAAAGATTTTCTTTAAGAAAGAGTTTCAGATAAGTGTTGTTTGTTTATTATTGTTCTATTAACTTTCTTTTATATATGAAATGTGTGTTTTGTTGTATCTTTCTCATGAAGTCTGAGTAAATTCCTTTATCTTTCTCCCTACTCTAAGATATGATGAAATGAAGAGACAATGTGGATGTGCCAATGTTAAAATTTAAAATAAATTGTGATGGTTTTTAAACTCCTCTCTTAATTTACTTTTCGATCTAGCCAATTGAATTGTTAAAATATGTTGTAAAACATATGATTTGGGAAATGGAGTATGAGTTCTACAACAGAGTGAGAATCGCATTTAAGTCTTTGAAGGAGTATTATGTTAATGGGATTAAGTGAAAATAAATAGAGAAATATCCTTTGTTGGGTGTAGAATTAGAGATTTTTAGGGTGACAGATTGACAAATCCCCAATTTGATCTTAGTGTTTAAAAACTAAAGCGAGAATTAACCTGCAGGGGAAGGGAAGTGGGAGCTCTGGATTGGGAGCTAGTATCCTCTTAGCCTAGCCCTGGATTTAGGGGCTATACCTAAGATTAGCCAATGATTTTCTATAACACTAAATCAGGGTAGAAAGTTAAAATTGCTCCTATTTGGCACAATACATATTTAAACCATTTAACTCATCTCATTTCACCAAAAACTCATTGTAGTGAGAAAGATGTTTTTTCACATTAGAAAACTTCATCACATAAACATAGTTTAGTTGTTATTAATTTTAAAACCTGCTAGTAGTAAATAAGTTAGCTTTGATAATATCTTAAACTTTTAAAATTAGTGACAGTAATTTTGTTTGATTTCTGTAAATTTTCTAGTTTATTTATCATTTCAAATTTAAACCTTCCCCGTGGGATCAATATTTGGGACTTAAAAAGAAAGTCTTATATTACATGATAACGATACATATACTTGTATAGAATCTCAAATTTAAGAGCTTAACGTTATTATTCATAAAATACCACATCAAGCTATTGACACCGTTGCAAACAGAATCAACATTAAATTTTACACAACTATAGTTTCATTCGGGATAAAAAATTCACTAAGACAGATAAATGATACTCAATCATCTTATGAAACTTTGAATGCTATTAATAATCAAAATAACAATCCTTATTCTAACTATTACAATCCTGGATGAAAAAAATCACCCTAATTTTAGTTGCAATAATTATAAAAATTCAATGAACCCCTCAGGAAATTTAAATACCCAAGGAAATCCTAATTATCGACCTTATTGTCCTCCTGATTTAACTCTAACCCTAACCCACAAGTTAAGGAAAAGAAATTAATGATGGAAGAGGTAATGTTGAATATGGTAAATCAAATACAAAATCAAGGAGTTACTGATACACTTAAAATATATAGTGTTTTTAAACACATTTTTATACCTATTTTTGAGACATTGCGCTTTAATGGAATGTTTTTGTCTATTTTTCTTTCAGGTACAAGTAAAAAGGTGAAAAATGCTAAAAGGAGTGAAAAAGGATCAAATTTGGAGCAAAGAGGTGAAAATTGTGTTAAAGTGTTTTGGCGCCTAAGTGCCAAATCTGGCGCTTAAGCACCGGTTAAACAAAGAAGGCCACGCCTAAGCGCCAGAGGCAGTTATTTGGCGATTCTCTTCATTTGAAAAAATTTTGAAGAGATATTTGAGGCACCAATTGACTAAACTAGAAATGAAAATATTATTAAAAGACTTATGAAAGGAGGCACCCCTTGGAGAATACATCTAATTGGGACACATTTTGAAGAGTTATCAAGGCACCTCTTGAAGATTTATAGAAGAAGGAAGTTGAGACTTTTTAAAGTGTGCTTGAAAGTTCTGAAAAATGTTGGAAAGGAGAGAGTTTTGGAGAGATTTTCAGGAACCACAAATTTACTTTATCCTTTTTGTTTTTAGTTTATTTTGAGGGTGTTGTAAAAGAGAAGAGATTTAAAGAAACTTTAAGAGTTTGGTGAAGGATTTGAGATAAGTTTTTATCTTTTGTTTTGAACTACTTTTGGTTTTAATCAAGACTTCTTGTTAGTTTGACAATGATTTCTACTTTTAAACTGAAGTGTGATTTTATTTTCTCCATGGATTCTAAGTAGTTTTCTTTATAGTTCTTCTTAAAATGATAAGAACTAAAGTGTTGGATGGAAGTTGTCGAGAGTATTGATCTTTAATGTTAGAAGAAGTTGCGATGATTTAAATCCATGAGCTTCATTTATTTCTTGATTTGGCCTATCTAAATGTTAAAATTTATTGTGAGAATATGTAAGAACTAGGCTGGTATTATCTCAGTCAACAATTGGAAAGAATGACATGAGGTTGTATGAATGAGAATGTAATTCTTATGATTTAGTGCAAATAAATAAGGAAATAATCTTTGAAGGGTGAAGAGTTAGAGGACTTTAAAGTGACATGTTAAAGCCCCCAATGAAACATTCATTGATGGGTGTAGAGTTAGAGGACTTTAAAGTGACAGGTTAAAGCCCCCAACTTTTTGTTTTAGGTTCTGATACGAGATGTTAGCCCCCAGGTGGAGGGAATCGAGGGAACTCTAGACTGAGAGCTAGTATATTCTCTGCCTAGCCGGTCTTCAAAATATCCAAACTTTAAATTAGCTAATATTTTTTATAGCATCTCTAGTAAGGGTAAAGAATATAATTGCTCCTATTTGGCATAATACAATTTTCATATGACCAAAATAAAGTTCCTATGCTTATTATTGATTTGTGTTAAGGAGAAACATATTTTCAAATTCAGTGTTTTTCTTTTACATAAACTCAAGTTATTTTTTAAATTGTTACTATTTTGTCAAAATATCAAAAATACCAAAAAGATTTAAATTTTAATTACTGCAAATACATCTCTAGTTTAAGTTATTATCTTTTTAAAATAGAAAATTTGTCATTCAATAGAGCATATTGCATATTTCTTTATGGGTTTGAATTTTAGGTCTTAATCAAAAAGTCCTATATTACTTGATAATGATACGTATACTTGCATAGTATCCCAATATATAAATTAAAGAGTTAAATTCCTATTTGCGTCAGGATCAAGTTTTACTCTATTTCAAAGTAAGGAAATATAAGTGAAAATATAATTAGAGACATTATTATACTGTTGCATATAAGTAGTAAGTTGGGATCAGCTGCTATTAGAAATATTGAAAATCAATTAGAACATATTGCTACTGCACTTAGTAACAGACCTTTAGGAAATCTTCCGAGTACGGTAGAATTTAATCCCAAAGATCAAAATAAAGAACAAATTAAAGCAATTCAATTACGAAGTGGAAAAGAAGTTGAAACAAGAATCCAAAGAGAAACAGAGGTTGATGAGGAGAAGGAAGAGATGGAAAGTGACCATAATGAAAATGAATAAACACAAGTTCTCTTAGAAAAACCATCAACTCCATTTCCTCAACGACTGAAACAGAAGAATAATGACAAACAATTTACAAAATTTTTTGAAATTCTTAAAAAGTTAACGATAAACATTCCTTTCATTGAGGCTTTGGAACAAATGTCAAGTTATATGAAATTTATGAAAGATATACTAAACAAGAAAACAAAGTTTGCAGATCATGAGACTGTCACACTTAGTGAAGAGTGTAGTGCTATTATCTAGAAAAAGCTTTCTGAAAAGTTAAAAGATCCTGGTTGTCTTACTATACCTTGTGCAATTGGTGAAAAGTTTTATGGAAAGTCTTAGCCTTATATAATTTAGGAAAGAGTATCAAACTTATGCCTCTATCAATTTTTAAATGTTTAGATTTAGAAGAGATTTCCCCTACTACCGTAACTCTTCAGTTAGCTGATCGATCAATCATTTATCCTAAAGAGTTATAAAGGATGAAAGTGGATAAATTTATTTTCCTTGTAGACTTTATAGTATTAGATATGGAGGAAGATAAAGAAATTCCTATTATTTTGGGGAGACCATTTCTTGCAACTGGGAGAGTGATCCCGAAACTGCTTACATGTAACAGTATAACAATAATTCTGATTATATTTTTCACTTATATTTTCTTATTTCGCAACAAAAATAAAAACTTGATCCTGAAGAAAAATAAGAATTTAACTTTTAATTCATATATATTGGGATACTACGCAAGTATACGTATCGTTATGAAGTAATATAAAGACTTTTTTATTAAGACCTGAATATCGAACCCACAGGGAAGATATGCAATATGCACTTTTTGGAAAGCTTTTTATTTTTAAAAAGTTAATTATTTAAACTAAAGAAGTTTTTGCAGTAAAGAATGTTTAAATATTTATGGTAATTTTAAAATTTTGATAAAAATAGTACAAACTTAAAAAGATAACTTGAGTTTTTATAGTAAAAAAGCACTAAATATGAAAATATCTTTCTCCTTATCATGAATCAATAATAAGTATAGAAATTCTGTTGTGGAAGAATGCATATTATGTTGTGCCAAATAGGAGCAATAATATTCTTTACCCTTACTAGGGATGTTATAAAGAACATTGGTTAATTTAAAGTTTGAATAATTCTGAAGACCAGCTAGGCAGGGAAGATACTAGCTCTCACTCTAATGTTTCCTCAATTCCATCCATCTGGGGGCTAACATCTCATATTAGAACCTAAAACAATAAACTGTTGGGGGATTAACCTGTCACTTTAAAGTCCTCTAACTCTACACCCTTCAATGAATATTTCCCTATTTATTGCACTCAATCATATGAACAACCTGTCACTTTAAAGTCCTCTAACTCTACACCCTTCAAAGATTATTTTCCTATTTATTTACACCCTGTCACTTTAAAGTCCTCTAACTCTACACCCTTCAATGAATATTTCCCAATTTATTTGCAATCAATCATATGAACTACATTCTCATTCATACAATCTCATGCGACTCTTTCCAATTTTTGATTGAGACAATACCATCCCGACTTACATGTTCTCACAACAAATTTTAACATATGGATTGGTCAAATCAAGAAGTAAATGAAGTACATGAATTTAAATCATCACAAATTCTTCCAAAATTAAAGATCAATACTCTCCACAACTTCCATCCAACACTTAATTACTTATCATTTTAAGAAGAAAGATAGAGAAAAACACTCAGAATCTATGGAGAAAATAAAATCACACTTTAGTTTAAAAGTAGAAATCATTTTCAAACGAACAACAAGTATCAATTAAAACCAAAAGTAGTCTAAAACAAAAAATAAAAACTCATCTCAAGTCCTCCACCAAACTTTTGAATTTACTTTGAATCTCTTCTCTTTTACAACACTCTCAATATAAAACTAGAAATTAAAAAGGATAAATATGTGGTGCTTGAAAATCTCTCCAACTAACTCCCCAATTTTTGAACTTTCAAAACTTTCCCAATACATTCAGAACCTCTTTCAAAGTCCCAATACTCTTTCTTTTATAATTCTCCAAAAGGTGCCTTGGTATTTCTTCAAAATGTGTCTTGATTCAATGTATTTCCCCAAGAGATGCATCCTTTTGCAATAATTTTCATCCATGGTGGTTGTAACCACCTATTAAGCCAATAGGTGCCTCAAAAACCTCTTCAAAATTTGCAAAAACTGAATTTACTTGTCCAATAACTACCCCTGGCTCTTAAGCGCGGGGCCTCTGGCGCTTAGGCGTGGCCTTCTCTCTTTACCCAGTGCTTAAGCGCCGGATCTGGCGCTTAGGCACCAAAACACTTTTGCACATTTTTTACCTATTTTTTTTTCACTCCTTTAAGCATTTTTCACCTTTTTACCTGTACCTGAAAGAAAAACACAAAAATTCTATCCATTAAAGTGCAATATCTCAAAAATAGGTATAAATATGTGTCTAAAAACACTATATATTTTAAGCGTATCAGAGAACTGTGATAGATGTGCAAGAAGGAGAATTAATAATGAGAGTTAATGATCAAGAAGTAAAATTTAATATTGCAAAATCTATGAAATATCCTACAATAGAAAAAGTTAATGAATGTTTTAGGATGAAAGTTACTGATTATCTAAGTAATGAGCAATTTAAGAAAGAGTTTAAAGAAAAATTAAAGCAAGAAGAATTTAGTGAAAATGAGGATAAAATAAAAGAAGAAAATTTAGATTATATTTAGGACAAATTTGAAACCTTAGATTTGTTGGAAAATGATAATAACAATCTTATTTCTTCAAGTATTAAACCACCTGAACTTGAACTGAAAGTATTACCTACTCATTTAAAATATGTATTTTTAGGGGATTCATCTACATTGCCTGTTACTATATCTTCTGAGTTAACTAAAATTCAAGAACAAAAATTAATAGAAATGTTAAAAAGATATAAAAAGGCTTTTGGATGGACTTTAATAGATATTAAAGGTATTAGTTCTTCAATTTGTATGTACAAAATTTTATTAGATAAACAATATGAACCTAAAGCTGATCCTTAGAGAAGATTAAATCCCATAATGAAAGAATTTGTTAAAAAAGAAATTTTAAAATGGTTAGATGTTGGAATTATATATCTCATTTCAGAAAGTGCTTGGGTAAGCCCAATTCACTGTGTTCCAAAGAATAGAGGAGTGGCCGTTTAAGTAAATGAGAAAAATGAATTAATTCCAATAAGACAAGTTACTGGTTGACGAATTTGTATAGATTATAGAAAATTAAACTTGGTCACCAGGAAAGATCATTTTCCTTTACCCTTTCTAGATAAAATGTTGGATAGATTGACCCGAAATAAATACTACTGTTTCTTATATGGATATAACAGTTATCATCAAATTCTAATTGCTCCCGAGGATCAAGACAAGACAACATTTACAAGCTCTTATAGAACATTTGTTTTTCGTAGAATGCCTTCTGGACTATGTAATGCACATGAAACATTTTATAGATATATGATGTCAATATTTAATAATTTGATTGAGCATGGAATGGAAGTATTTATGGATGATTTCTTTGTGTTCGGGACTTCATTTGAATTATGCTTAAATAATTTAGAAAAATTTCTAGAATTATGTGAAAAAATCAACCTAGTACTAAATTGGGAAAAATGTCAATTTATGGCTGCAGGAGAAATTGTACTTGGGCATAAAATATTTGAAAATGACATGGAAGTAGATCTTGTAAAAATTCAAACTATTGAAAAATTACCACCACCGACTACAGTCAAAAGGGTAAGAAGTTTTCTGGGACATGTTGGGTTTCACAGGTGTTATATAAAGAATTTTTCAAAAATAACTAAGCCATTATGCTAACTTTTAAAAAAATATACGGAATTTGATTTTAATGAGGAATGCATAAAAATATTTAAATTATTGAAAGAAAAATTAATAACTGCACTTATAATAATACCATCTAATTGGGAAAACCCTTTGAAATAATGTGTGATACTAGTGATTATGCTATTGGAGATGTTTTAGGACAAAGGCACAACAAAGTTTTTAAAGTAATATATTATGCTAATAAAGCTCTGAATGATGCACAAATTAATTACACTACTACTGAAAGAGAGTTATTAGCTATTGTATATGCCTTTGATAAATTTACCTTGCTTAATTGGAACTAAATGTATAATGCATAAAAATCATTCTGCTATTAAATATTTAATGCAAAAGAAAGATGCTAAACCAAGGTTAATTAGATGGATACTTCTAATGCAAGAGTTTGATTTTTCTGTAATTGATAGAAAGGAAAATGACAATCAAATAGCTGATCATTTATCTAGAATAGAAAAAAGAAATATTAAATAATTTTGCAAATAAAATTTTATAAAATTTCCATGATTGACAATTATATAATATTGATGAAATAGATACACTGTGGTATGATGATATAATAAATTATATTATAAGTGATATTCTACCACCAGATATTAAGAATCAACAATTAAATAAATTTATAGATGATTCAAAATTCTATTTCTAGGATAACCTATATTTATATAAATAATGTAAAGATCTAATTATTGGAAGGTGTGTGCCTTATGAAGAAACTCAACAAATAATTAAAAGATGTCATGATTCTAAATTTGGAAGATATTTTGGAACAAATAAAACTGATTATAAAATTTTTCAAGCTAGATTTTATTGGTCTACTCTTTTTAGAGATGTTAATGAATAAATTAAAACATGTGATTGATGTCAGTGAGTAGGAAATATTTCTAGAAGAAACGAAATGCCTCTAAATTACACATTTGAAGTTGAAATTTTTTATGTGTGGGGATTAGATTTTATGGGACCATTTATGCCTTCATTTGAAAACTTATATATATTACTTGTTGTTGATTATATGTCCAAATGGATTGAAGCGGTTGTTTTACCTAAATGTGATGCTCGGAGTGTTTCTAAATTTTTAAATAAAAATATTTTTATAAGATATGAAATGACCAGAGTAATTATTATTGATGGAGGATCCCATTTTAGAAATAAGAGAATTGAGAAAGTGATAAGGAAATATGATATTATACATAGATTCTCTACTGCTTATCATCGTCAGAGTAGCAGTCTAGCAGAAATTTTGAATCGTGAAATAAAACAAATTTTAGAAAAAGTTATAAATCCCTATAAATTGGATTGGTTTGCTAGATTAGATACTGCATTATGGGCATACAGAACTACCTATAAGACTTTTACAGGAATGTCCCCATACAAACTTATTTTTGGAAAAACATGCAACTTACCAGTAGAATTGGAGCATAAAACATTTTGGGTTGTTAAAAAATTTAATTTTAATCTAAAAGATGCTGGTGAGAAAAGATTATTGCAACTCAATGAAATTGAGGAGATTAGAAATGAGCATATGATAGTGCAAGAATCTATAAAGAGAAAATGAAAATATGGTATAATCAGAAAATTATTAATAAGAAGTTTGAACCTGGCAAGAAGTTCTATTACATAATACAATTTTGAGATTATTTCCAAGAAAATTGAAATCCAGATGGTTAGGACCATTTAAAGCGATTAAAGTCTATTAATATGGAACTGTTGTTATTTAGAATCCTAAAACTGGAAAGATATTTAAAGTTAATGAGCATCGATTGAACATTATTATGAAGGACACATACCCTAATTTATATAAGCTTTAATGTTAAGTTAACCCAACTAAACTAATGGTATGTCGGGCTGATGACGTTAAACCAAGCACTTTATGGGAGACAACCCATATATGAATCTATATATCTTTATATTACTATTTTGTTAATAAGAGTGTTTATGTATTAGGAAATAATAATATTTTTAAGTCCAACATAATTTTATATATCATAAATTAAGATAGATATTAGGATTGGAGGACAATTTGGAATCAAATTGAACAAAAAAATTTCAGATGCGAATTTGGCCTCTAACACCGACGACGCCTGAATGGGCGTCGACGGTGCCTAACTAAATGACCATGGTGCCAACAGCGTCATCGGGAGATCCGACGGTGTCCCAAGTATTTTTCACGTGTTAAATAGTTATGGCGGACATTGGCGAGATTTCGCTCCATAATAGCCGCCGAGAGGTGTTTTTAAAGTCCTAAAAATTGACTTAGACATCCAGAAACTTCATAATTTCGAATTCCATGGCTTCCAATTCTAGAAATACTTCAAGGTATGGAGATTTTAACAGAAAAAAGTTTATCAGTTTTTAGGGGTATAGATTATACGACAAAGTCATCACAAAGAAGAAACTTATCAAGGAGAGAGGCTTTGTCAATCATGTAGTTAGTAATCCAAGTTCACAGATCAAGAAAATCATTATACATAGACGTTGGGAAGTCTATGCTACACTACCACTGCAGTTGTAGTATCCATAGTAAAAGAGTTTTATGCCTACCTACATGAAATTACCTAAGGAGTTGTCTTCATTCGAGCTAAGGTTGTACCCTTTACTTTGACTCAGACTAATGATTTATATATGATAGAAAATGTTCCAATATGGCATTATAAAAATTTTATCCTAACGAAAGATATGATGCAAGAAGTATATAATATTCTTACGGATGAACATGATAATTGGGAAATCAGAGATGAGGGATACATTAGTTTCTCTGCGTCACTGCTTAACCCAATTTCAAAATAATGGCATTTCTTCATATCTGAAAAACTACTACCTACCATGAAGATTAGTAGAGTTACAAAATGAAGTGTCATTCTAAACTATTGCATTCAAATGGAAAAACCCATTGATATAGGATGAATTATTTTCAAATTTGTTATGGGTATTATCATGAATGGGCCAATATATGGACTTAGGCACCCTTCTACAATTTTCTTATTTTGCAGTCAATCTCAAGTTCCATATGAAAGTTAGGAAAAAGTTTTACTACCTTGGGAGCCCATGATTCTTATTGATGGAAATTATATAGGGAATGGAAATGAAGCATTAGATTGTATTTTGGATCATTCATCACATGCTTCAACACCATTGATGCCATCAACAGTTAGAAGTTCAATATATTTGGAGAAGAGAATGAAGCAAATAGAAAGAGAACTTCAGAGTATTACGAATGTAATAAGAAATCTTAACTACCTTTTTGATCACCTAGATTGGAGAATGAAGGAGAATTTTGATCATACAGGAATAATTGAAGCAGGATTGGTATAGATGTTCAAGAAAATAGATGGATTGATGAAAATTTGATTAATCGGTTCCCGTACTGACTTTTCTACAATTTATATGTCTATTACCAGTTTTCAACACTATTTTGGTTGAAGGAGTTGCCCGTTAGNTATACATATATATATATATATATATATATATATATATAGTTTAGAAAAATATAAAATCAAACTGACCCCATATTTTTAATAGTTTAAATTAAAGAGCACTATACCTTAAACCATGTGTCTATCCCGAAGGATAAACACATGACATGAGGATGATACTCGATCAAATAAACTAAGAAATATATGACATCTATTTGGTCTGTGAAACCATTTTATTTGCCAACAATTTCTCCTATTTAATATGAAGGATTAAATAAAGTTTTTATTTTAAGCTGGGTCCGGACAAGCTTCCTATAAGGGCAAGCCCCTATAGCTAATTACATCTTACATAACCAAACTCAACTAAGAAAACTCTCGATAAAAATTAGGGAATATTATCTTCAAATAGTTCAAAAGGATTAGGACTTTTCAACAAGATCAGACAAAGAGGTGTGAAATGGGAATGACTCAAATTTGAAACCTTTATTGTGGAATCCAAATGAGGAAGAACTAAAGGATGGCATGGATCCAGAGGAGAACCTCAGTGACTTCCTAGTCTATCCTATTGTTTGGCTTTAGTTTACAAAAGAAATTGTTTAAATGTTTCATCATGCCAATTTTATTAGTTTAAGGCTTACATATGTGTAAAACGATCACACAAATAGCCTGAAAGATGTGAGTATTTAGGTCGTGATGAACGATAACCTCAGAATCCTAAGACGAGTTAAGGCTTATATTGTACAGCAAAGCTGTACAAAGGCCTAAAGATAAGGTGAGGATTTATGTTTCATAAGAAAACAACCTTGAAGTCCTATGGTTTTGGTTGTTTAATTCTAAGGAATGAAATTTGTTTAACTGGGGAAGACAGGTTTTGTTGTTAAAGATGACCATGCTGCCCACAATGCTAGCTCCAAGCTCCTTGCCATGACGAGTTTAAGTTTTCTAGGGTGTCAAGTTACCATATCAAATCAGATGGCCCTATGGTTTAAGTTCGTTAAGAATTTATGGGGGCATGTTAAAGTTGATTAGAGCGACACTGGTTAGGATCTTACGGTTCCCTCATTTCGATGCTACTATTTTCTATTGGATTCACTTAATCCAAATGAATTTACTAAACTCAACTTAATGAGTTCCATACTTTCATTTAAACAGTGGAAAACCTCGTTAGCAACTGTAGGTTACCTCCTCTGAGGGATTTTCAATCATCCGATAGAGACGTCTAAATTTAGTTGTAGTTGTTGTTTTGTGATGTTTGTGATTAAATTCTGAGTTGTTTTATATTTTGAATATTGTGGCGGTGAATTTTATCATGTTTGATTTGGTTTTGGATTTACGGCTATCCTAGCAGTTTTGGTTTTCATGTAGGGTGACATCGTTGTTTAGCATGCAAGTTCATATGCAGGTGAGTAAGTACAGTAACGTACTAAAAGAAGTAAGGGAAACCAAAAAATGCAGGTAAATAAATCACAATAAAAATGTTCCTTGATGGTCTTCCCGTCATCTCCAGCTGAAACTCAAAATGCATGTAAGAGTATTTTATGTAAAGCGGGAAAAATAAGGTGCCTAGATTATATCTTGGTGAGTCCTTATTGTTTTGATTAAGGATGATTTTATTAAGCAAAGCATATCAAGTTTAGTAGACCCCCGAGGTATCCAACAGGTCAGGAGAAAAAGGTAGGTCCATTCTTTCTTCTCACCGCCTGGTGAAAAGTCTTGAGCTCATTTAAACTTATTATGTTGCTTAATAATGCATCCTGTAAATATTTCTAGTGTTCATTGAACAGTGATGTTTCAATTATCCCTAAGAGTAGGGTGATTATCATTTATCCTCCAATTTGAGAATTTTGCAGGTGAAGACCCTTAAACGGGCAAGTTAGTGTTATTAAGAAACTTAGCCAATTTCATTTTAACTTGGGCTTGTAGTGTTCAATTTCTAGTTACATTCACTTTTCTAATCCTCATTTAATCAAATTTAATTTATCTTAAGTCACTACTAAGCCCTTAAGATCCTATTGGATGTCTTAGTCATTTTGAAAGAGATTAAATTTTAAGTGATAATAATACATCATCAAAACATTTGAATGTCACTTGAAAACCAGATAGGGGTATTAAATTAGTGAGTTATTAACACCCAAAACTATACCCCTAAGTCTAGGATCATTCAATTTGGTAGACTTCCAAATTTTGATAGCCTAGGTATATTTCAAATTTATCTTTTAATTGGAAAAAGTGAGATTGATTTCTACCAATTAATCTCTTGTGTTTCAATCATCCAAATATGTTAATTAAGATCAAAGGTTGCCCATTCCCCTTTCTTTAATTAAGCCTAAATATTAATTAAGGCTAAATTTCTAAAATTACACTTTTGCCCCTAAGGCTTTATCACTTCATAATTTATCAAATTTAACTCAAATGACTTTGGAATTTTTATTCCATCTCACTTATGGGTCAATTGAAACATCAGAGGAGAAAATGTGATTTTTCAAATTTTAATTTAATTTATATATTTATTTATATGCAAGAATGGGATTTTTCAAGGAAAATTCAACAACTTGACCAAGGAAAAGCATAATCCATTGAAATTTTTACTAGAGGTAGACTTAGATTATATAACCACTTGGACCAAATTTCATAATTTTTTGAACTTTATTTGAATTATTAAAATTATTTTAATTTCTGGAGCATTAATTAATTATAAAATATTTTTAATGTGGAAAATTAAGCTTTACATTTTTATAAATCTCTCTGAGGTTAAGGAACCCAAAGAAATAAATTTTACAAATTTCTAATATTAGAATTTTTTAAGTGAAAGATTTTGAAAAATTCATTTTATCCTTTAAAAATTATTTTAAGCTTTAAAATTCAATATCTTCACTTATAAAATTAGAAAAAATATTCCAATTATTCCTAAGTTCTTAAGAAACAATTTAGAACATTTCCATGAGTTTTATCAATTTTATGATTTTTTATTAATTTTTAATTATTTAAATAATCAAAATAGGCTAAAAAATGAAAATTTTATTTTAATTACAATTTTTTTTTATAAAATTCCTCTAAATATAGAGAGCTCCCAAAACCAATTCTTATGATTTTTTGAGTTATATTTTAATTATTAAAAATTATTTTAGTGTCAAAAATATTATTTTACTTAGAAAATTAATTTAAGTTATCAAATGAGCTCCAAATATTTTGAAACTTTTATAAGGAGTTCTTTGAACTTTAAATCACAACAGAGATTAAAAATCAAGTTATTTAGATGTTTATTTTTCCCAATTTAATTTTCTTTGCGTTTTAGAGTTTTGTGCAAATTAGGTGTGTTCTTAATGACTTGACCCATGAAAAATTTTTCAAAGGGTTCTCTGGTTACAATAAATCTTTCAAATTTTCTTTGGATTTTTCTAAGCAACATGCTAATTATTATGATTAATCTATGTAAATAATAGACATAAACTTAAAAAATATGGATCTCTATCTAGAGGTCTTCTCTGACTTTAGAAAAATCAAAGAACATCCCCCATGACAGAGGCAACAGCATGCCAAAATATCAAGCCATGGTGAAATTTCTAGATGCATGGAGAGTTAAAATACTCAAATCATTATTTAATCAACTAAAAATAAACTATGCATGAAATAAACTTCAAATCATTTCCACATTGTTCTCCTTTATTCACTGAACACTAGGATATTTTTATTTTATTTTTGTGATTTTTCTACACCAAGATATGAATTTTTGAAACTAGGGAGCATTTTTTAAATTATTTAATTCCCTATTTATCTACTTAAGCACGCGGCGTCACTCAATCATGCGACGGCTTTGAAAACACATGTGGTGTGCTTTGGTTGGATGCCACCTTCCACGTAGCTGCTGACTCGGGCAGCGCTTTATGAAACACACTCCCATCCAGCACAATCAGAGCCCTCCATTTGATATACGAACGATCTAATGGCTCCACGTCATCGTCCCCAAATAGGGTGAACCTATGACCGTTAACATTAAAACCATAAGATCTCACTTATTTCTCAACCCAATGATCTTGGGTTGGATCCTATGGACTCATCTAAGTGTGATGAACACATCTATACAGTAAACATGCCGTTAAACTAACCCTAATCAAATGGAGAATCAAAATAGGCTCGATAAGAGGGGAAGTTCAATACCTTTGGTCTGAGAAGGTAAGCTTCAATCAGAGGCACTCGACACGTTTGTGGAGGTCCAAGGAGGTTAGGGATTGAGCCTCTGGTCTTGGTGAAAGGTCTAGACCCAAATTCGATCAAGGCCAAATTTGGGTGTTTATCAAAGTCTAGTGTAGAGGCTCTATGTTAGGGGGGTTTGATGGGGCTTTATATTCTTTCACTGTGGTGAAGGTGTGGATGAGTTTAATTTGATTTTTGTGCACTATGGAGGTGTGGAGAGTTCTATTTTGTCTCTGACAAAGATTTGAGCTCAAAAATTGAACTCCGACAAGGGGAATTAGGGCAAGAAAGTGGTTCGATTGCACTGAGGAGGTCTTAAAGAGGCTATGGGAGCAATTTAGAGGTGTCTCATTGAGAAAATTTTAGTACCTCTCTCTTGGTCTTGAAGGGGTCATTTTATAGCCATGGCCGGAGAGGGGAGCTCAGGGCCTGGTTATGGGTGTAAAATGGTGCTTAGGTGGAGAGCTAAGGAGCTCTAAGGTTTGATCTTGGTGAGCTGGCCCGTAGGGTTAAGATTGGGTTTGATTCAATAGTGTTGGCTCTCGGTTTGGCCATTTTTTGGCCACCAAGATGGTTGGTCGGCCAGGGAGTGGTCACCTCTTGGCTCAGGAAGGTTAGGAGGTGGTTAATGATGATTAACTCCCTATGACAATCAATGATGGAGGAGATTTTATGGTCAAGGCCTAAAAATGGGAATGAATCCCTTAATATGGGGATCCATTGGTCCATAACATGTTTTTGTGGATTTAGGGTGGTTTAACCTAGTCCTTAAGAGGAGCATAGTGGCTGTGGAGTCACAAATTTGGTGACTTTAGGGTGGTTAGGCCAATTTTGGTGTATTGGTTCAATTTGGGTCCAAATGGCTAAAAGTTGGGGTTGGGTTAGGCTAGCCATGAATTTGAGCCCAAATGATTGATCAACATTATGTAGATGATTGTAATGAAGATTTTTAGTAAATGATTGAAATGATTTTGGAGTTCAATTGGGGGTTCAATTTGAAGGATTTTGGAAATTTTGTCACTTTAAGCATGTTGGGCTAGACTTGAGTCTAGATTGGGCTAGGCTTGGGCTGTCTAAATTGATTGTTGAAAATGGTCTACGGGAACATTATGAAGAGTTTTCAACATAAATTGGGTGCTAATTTTGGGGCCAAGGCATTCAATTTGGTGAATTTTGGGGTATGGCCAATTTGGGGAAAATTTGCTGGACTTAGGCCAAAATTAATGAAATTGATGCTTCACCAAGCCAATTGAAGGTCAAATTTTATTTTTAGGAGTGTTATGAAGAGTTTAGGATTTAAATTGAGGCCAATGGAGTAGGCCATGGGGTTCAATTTGGTGAGATTAAGTCATGTAGCCAAAATTGGGGGTTTGACCTAGATCAAAATTGGGCTCAAAGCATGGGCCAATTGAGCTTGAATTTGGTTTAAATTTGTCATATGGAAGGTTAATTTGAGTTTAGTATTGAAATTGGGGGAAATTGGAACCAAATTGATGGACATTTGAGGTAAATTTGGGGAAATTAAGCCTTTAAAGGTAATTTGGGGGTTTTGGTCAAAATGATCAAATTGGTCAAATTGGATCCAATTGAGGGGTCCAAATGGGTTTTAAAAACATTTGGAGAGATTTTAGAGGTTTTGGGAAAGTTTGGGGTGCCAAGGGTATTTTTGTAATTTTGGCTATTTAGGGGGTATTTTAGTAAATTTGGCTATTTTGGGGGTATTTTAGTAAATTTGGCATTTTTGGGTGGTTTTGGGTAATTAGGGTATTTAAAAAATTTTTGAAATGATTTTTGATTAAATTTGGATATTTTGGAAGAATTTGAGGATTTTGACTAAATTTAAGGTTTCAAGAGTATTTAAGCAATTTGGGGGATTTTGGGGCAAAAGGCCAAGTTGAATATTTTAGGTAGAATTGGGGATATAACCACTGTAAATGAGTTATGGACCAATGAAAACCCCATTTGGGTCCTCTATGTATTGTTCTTAGCTAAACCCTAGCGTAGGGCTAGTGGATTTAGGGGATCATCTACATGAGTCTCCCAAAGAATCAAGGAACCAAAGTTAGGAAAATTTGGGTTTATGGTTGTGAGTGATTGTGAGTGAGAGTGAGTGCAAGTGAGTGCTTTAGCCCTATAAAAACGCCCAGAGTCAACCCTAAGGGCAAGCAGTTCTATGGGAACTCATCTTGAGCTCCCCCATAATGACCCCACCTACTAAGCGCTAGAGGTTAGGACCAATATGTAGAACTTCAAGTTAAGCAAGAGAGAGGGTAGAATTTCTAATGGTGAGGGTTCCTCTTCTAGTTTTCTAGGAATAGTCAACAGGCTACTAAAGAGGAAAAATTAAACCTCAACCAAAAGTGAGGTCAACACCAGTCTATGGGAGATATTAGAGAAGGAAAAAGTACTGAAGAATAAGCAGATTAATTGAAGAAGTTGGACTCTCTACTATTTTAAAATACTTACACTTTAATTTAATTGTGTGGATTTAATTTACTTTACTTTACTTTAGAACATTGATTATGTGTATAGTTCTGTGTCAGCATTTTAGTGTTATGGCTTGATTTCGACGTTAAATTATAAGTTAATTTGTTTTAAGGATGTGAAAGGTGTGATTAGAAAAATGTATTTGTAAAAAGTGTATTTTCATATATAAAAGTTAGTTTGGTGTTGTTTGTGAAAATGTTATTTATGAATTATTTGCACAGTGAAACGTCATTTTTACCCCTTGAGTCACCTTCAACCTCTGGTTTTTGCACCTAGGGCTTGTTATTGCTCAGATTTGAGGCAATTTTAAGGCAAACAAAGCTTGGATTTCATCTTCTCTAGGTAAGAGCTACACTTTGAACTCAAATTTTTTTATTTTTACTAAGAATTTATCTCACATTGCCGAGATCCAAAAATTTGAGATTTTTTTGGAAGATTTTGAGAAAATTCTTAAGTGAAGAACTTTTACTTAGTAGATTTAAGTTTAAAACGTTCCACATTGTGATTTTCGGGATTTTTTGGAATTTATTTGGATTTTATCAAATTTTTGTAGATTTACCATGGCACCTTGAATTAGCAAAGGAAAGAGGAAAGTGGATTTTAATGATCAAAAGTTGGTCAATTACAAGGCGAACATTTGCTTCAATAGTCTACGTAAGACTAAAAAAGTGATTCCAGATCGTGGATTTAAAAATCTAGGAGGAGAAGTGGAGAGAATAATCAATGCTCGGCAGTGAGAGAATTTCTGCTACTTTACTGTAGAAGCGATTATTGGTGTAGTGATGGATTTCTATGCCAATTTCAAGGAGACTTATGAAGACTTTGTATATGTTTATGGAAAAATGGTGGAGTTTACTCCGAGTAAAATTAATGAATTTTATCACTTGGAAGATGTGTATAGCTCCCAATATAAGTCATTTTCTACTACGAATGAGGCCTTGGATGAAATTATTTATTTTCTTACTAATGGAAGAGGAACTTAGAAGGTGAAGAATGGAGTTAAGGTAAACTTTCCTCTTTCTATGTTAAATGTAGTATCTAAGGCCTGACATTTTTTATTTCTGGAAGATTGATACCAACAAATCATCATAGTGAAGTTACATGGGATATAGCCATCTTAAACTTCCATATCCAGTAGATGAAAAGAATACATGTAGGCTCTATTATTTATAGAAACACTAGATCTATTACTTTTGGAGAGACTACTGAAGGTTTAGCACACTGTGCCCTGATCTTCACATTATTTGAACAGGCAGGAATTCATTATAGACTAGAGGAAGTGAGGATTGAACCTCTAAGACATATTGGACCTGCCAATACAAAGACTTATGAATCTCATGTTAGATGGAGATCTGGAAGTAGGACCAGGGATATTCCTTCTACTTCAGGTACTTCTAGTACCCCTACTATCCAAGAACTTATGGAACAAATGATGATCCCACAGAGAGATATTTTGAGAATGGATAATAGAATGGAAAATATGGAGGGCAGAAATGCTCACTTTGATGATTAATACGATGTTGCTTATGATGATGCAACGGTCAAATTCATGAAAGGTGATCACTCAGTTTAGTTTCCTACTCACCTTATTTTTACTCCATATCAGCAACAAAATTTGGATGTGGAAGAATAAGAAGAAGAATACAATGATTGTTGATGCTTTAGTTAGATTTTTGTTTAGTTTATGTTTAATTGTACTTCGTTTTTTAGACTGTTTGTTTGTGGACTGTGGTACTTTATTTTGTTGTATGTTGTGTTGTGAGCTGTGGATTTATGAGACTGTTTTTAATACTATTATTAGTTTGTAGTACTTTATTGGATGTATTTGTAGTTAACTCTTTTTTGGCAAATTTTTATATGTATTATGTGTTATTTAATGTTTTAAGTCATGTAGCTTTTCATATTAGTACCTGCAATATTTCAGAGTTAAATTTCAAATCAGAACTCTTAATTTTTTCTGTATGTATTAAATGTTTTCTTTAACCCTTAATTTTTTAAGTTCTTCATTTAAAATCTTTTAAAAGTTTAAGTTTGGGGAGGAAGAGATATTCCTTTTAAAGAAAACAAACTTAATTTTATTTGTCCTTAATTAGTTATATTTTCAAAATATTTTAAAATTTTAGCATGACCTTTGGTATTAGAGGGTAACTTTAGATAACTATATCTATGTTTCTAAATATATAGTAAACTTAAGCAAAATTTTTAAATAATAAAGGTTAATTTTAGAGATTAAGATTATTTGGTATGACAGAATAAGACTATATTTTTTCTATTTTTTGTAAAAGAATTTGTATTTTTGAAGTATTAAGAATCTTAGAGATTCATGTAAGAAGAAAAGAGTAAAACTTTATGAAAAATCTTTAAAGCTAATATAAATTTATAGAGTGAAGGAATGTGAAAGGTTTTTAACTTTAAGAAGGAGATAGTGAAGTTCAAAATCATTAAAGGCTATCCATATATAGTAATCCTCACATGAAAAGAAAAAAAAAGAAAAGAAAAGAAAAGAAAAAAAAAGATCGAAATGATCCTGAAAAGAAAAGAGAAAAAAAAGAAAGGAAAATAAAAGAAAAAAAAGATGTGAGAAGAAGCTTGAGGAGATGCCTAATTAAAAATTGGTTTCACTTGAATCAACTTAAAGAAGAAGGCTTGGGTATATTTTCTAAACTTATATTTCAGTATTAGCATATTTACAATAAAGTTTCATGAAGTTCTTTTTCATATGGATATTTTAAGTGGCTTTAATATGAATAATTTGTAATTTTCCTTGACAAGGATAGAGAATCAAAAATCTTAGACTTGACTACTAGATATTCTTATACCTTTAGTATTAACTGGAGTTATTTTGAATTTTTCTTAAGTGATATTATTTTATTTAGTGAACTAAGATATGGAAATCTAGAAGTTAAACTCTTTACCATGAGTCATTTTTAATGTAATAAAGGAGTTACTTGAGGACAAGTAACATTTAATTTTGATACACCAAAAATATATGCATTTTTAGACCCATATTTTATACTTATTTTTGGTGATATTGCATAAAATATATGCATTTTTAGACCCATATTTTATACTTATTTTTGGTGATATTGCACTTTAATGAAAGGTATTTTCTATGTTTTATTGCAGATTGTTGATTTTTGAGGACATGGAGCAAAAAGAAAGCAAAAAGGATGAAATTTGGAGCAAAAATGGAGAAGTTCTAAATTTTTTCCTCGTCAACGGCGCCAAACTGGGCGCCGACGATGCCATTTGACAGAAGCTTGGGATTTAATTACGGTCGTCTGACGCCAATGACGCCAAGGTGGGCCCCAAGGGCACTAGTGTCATTGGAAGCTCTGTTTTAGAAGATTCGATGAATTTGGATGTTTTTTGAAGAGCTTTTGGATACCCCTATTAAAGAACAGACCTAGGCTATATTTAGTGCCAAAATTTGATAACCCCCCCCCCCCTTGCACCATTTCAACTTCTTTCACTCATTTTTAATTTTCCTCTTCACACACTTATATTCCACACCATTAGTTAGTTATTGTTTTTATAGATTTGAGTTTTTGTGGCGAGTTTAAGTGTAGATTCTTCTCTAAGAAGTGTTGAAGAGGAAAAGAAGTGAAAAATTTCTTCTTCTGACATTTCCAAAGAGAGGCTACAAAAGATTTGCTTTGAGAAAGAGTTTCAGATAAAAGCTAGTTTATTATTGTTGTATGAACTTTCTTTTATATATAAAATTTGTGTTTTGTTGTATCTTTCTAATGTATTATTGTTGAACTTTCTTTTATATATGAAATTTGTGTTTTGTTGTATCTTTCTCATGAAATCTGAGTAGATTCCTTTATCTTTCTCCCTATTCTGAGATATGGTGAAATGAAGAGATAATGTGAATGTGCCAATGTTAAAATTTAAAATAAATTATGATGGTTTTTCAACTCCTCTCTTAATTTACTTTTTGGTCTGACCAATTAAATTGTTAAAATATGTTGTGAAGCATATAAACCGGGAAATGGACTATGAGTTCTACAACTGAGTGAAGAATCACATTTAAGTCCATGAAGGAGTATTTCATTCATGGGATTAAGTGCAAATAAATAGGGAAATATACTTTGTTGGCTATAGAATTGGAGATTTCTAAAGTGATAGACTAAAAATCCCCAATTCGATCTTAGTGTTTAAAAAATAAGCGAGAGTTAGCCTTCAGGGGAAGGGAAGTCGGAGTTGTCGAGTGGGAGTCAACATCCTCCTAGCCTAGGCACAGATTTAGGGACTAAACTTAAGATTAGACAATAATTTTCTATAATACTGAATCAGGGTATAATATTAAAATTGGTCCTATTTGGCACAATACATATTTAAACCATTTTTCTAATCTTATTTCACCAAAAACTCATTGTAGTGAAAAAGATGTTTTTTCACATTAGAAAACTTTATCACATAAACATAGTTTAGTAATTTTTAATTTTAAAACCTACTTTCAAATTCCGCTAGTAGTAAATAATTTTGCTTTGATAATATCTTAAACTTTCAAAATTAGTGAAAGTAATTTCGTTTAATTTCTGTAAATTTTCTAGTTAATTTATCATTGAAAATTTAAATCTTTCCCGTGGGATCGATATTTGGGACTTAAAAAGAAAGTTTTATATTACTTGATAACGATACATATACTTGCGCAAAATCCCAAATTTAAGTGCTTAATGTTATTATTCATCAAATACCACAAGTTTTTTGGCACCGTTGCAAAGCTGAGTCAACTTTATAAAATTTACACAACTATATTTTCTCGGGATCAGTATCCCATATTTAAATATTATAACTGTATTTATTTTTGCTTCGTAGTGAAAATTTTGCCTAACTTTTACTTTGGATCAATTTTTTGGCTGTGTTGCAAAATTGGAATCATTAAGAATATAATTGCATACATTGCAATAAGCATCTATATAGGAAGTCGGAATCACACCGCTTCAAAAATCATCCAAATTTGATGTATATTCTAGGAGATATGTTGAAAACTGTTTTTGGCACTTAAGCACCTATTTTGGGTGCTTAAGCGCCCTCCTCTCTGTCTTGTGGTGCCTAAGCGCCATGTTTGGGTGCTTAAGCGTAGGGCATAGGAACTTAAGTGCCCGGTTTCGACCCTCATGGCTTTGGTGTGCTCCGATTCGACCAGGTTGGCTCTGTTTTGGTCCATTTTTGTTCCTTCTGCTCTAATCACTCCAAATTCTTCAATTTGATGTGCATACAACCAAAAACATAAGAAAACATACCTTTAAAGTGCAATATCATTATAAAATATAGCATGAAAAATAATACATTTTTAGGCACATCAAGGCTCATTCTCTTGCTCTAGTTTTTAAATGTTCATCCCTGCAAAACAAAGTTAACATACCTTGATAACATGTAAAGTAAAACTAAGGTGACGTTTGCCTTTTGTCTTCAGCAGCCCTGCAAAACAAAGGTAGTATAAAATTATTTTGTTGCTTGTTAATTTAGTTTGTTTGTTAAATTTACTTTTTAGTTTCTTAGACAACCTGATCAAGATGATCATGATCCATCGTACTAGGGTTTTTAGGTACCCTAATCTTCTTATTCTGAGAGGTGGTCAAATCTGCTATGACCGAAAGATTCTTGTCAGCAACCACAAATTGTGTTGTCCAGAAGATCTTCGTAAACTCGAATACATGTGCTTCAAGTTGCGTTCATTGATCATTGTTCATTTGGGTTTCATTTAAGTTTTAAAGTTTTTTTGGAATTTAGGGGTTTAAAATTTTAGGTTGCTTAAGAATTATTTAGCCGATTAATAATTTATGTTTTGTTATTTTATGTTTGATTTTTGCTGTTTGGGATGACTAGTCAAAATCTCATGGTTCCATCATCCTAAGGTCATTGGGGTTTGCGATTTGATTAGTCATAAGTGACTAGAAGATATTTTGTTAGCAGTCATGGGTTGCCCCTCCAAAATACCTTCTCAAACTAAGTTGCATTTTTTTTTTCTTCAACTTTAAGTTTTAATGTCTTTTAGGGTAGATTTTATGTCATTTCATTTAGGTTTGTTGGTACTTTAGCCCAAATTATCCCCGACCAAGGCTAAGTGTGTCTTTGTTCTCATATGAGAAGTCAAACCCTGCTTAACCTCTAGCCACCTATGCTTAGGTTAATTTTAAATTAGTTCAAGTTAGGTTAACCTAATCTAAGATGTTTCTCCAAGTAGTCTGAGTTAATTTAAATTAGGCTGGTTGTCCCTTGGATTATTTTCAAACTTGTTTAAATTGACCAAAATTTAATAGGATTAACCCATGTTGGCTTAGTTTGAATGTGGTCAAACAAGTCTTATATTTTTTAGATTGACTTAAAGTAAACCAAGTCAGATTAACTTGGAAGTGAACCAGGTTAAGCTAGACTAATCTAAATTAAAACCCCTTAGTTTGAATCAAGTTTAAATTGAATTAGATATGGGTGAAGTCCAAGTTATTTTATACTTGAGTTGCTTATTCAAGTCTAAGTTAGATTAGACTTAAACAATCCTTGATCGAGCTGAGGTTAAGACTTAAGTCAAGCTTGAAGTTGAGTCTCAAGTCAGGTTGATCATATTTTAGTCTGATTATCCCAAAGAAAAGTGGTCTTTTGGTTAGCCTGAGTTAGATCAGGTCATCCAAGTGGGTTGGATTGGCATTGGGTTAGCCCGAGATAGGTTGGGTCGACCCAGAGATTGGGTTGACCCGAGTTAAGTCGAGTTAGTCTAGTGGTTTATATAAGTCCTGGGTTAGGTCAGGTTGACCCGATGGTTCAGTTAGATTGGGTTAAACTGAGTTAGGTCGAGTTGACCTAGTGATTCAGCCAAATTTAGTTAACTAGAGTTAGGTCGGGTTGACCCGGTGATTCAGTTGAATTACGTTGTCCTAAGTTAGGTCGGGTTGACCCGATGATTCATTTAAATTGGGTTAACTCGAGTTAGGATGGGTTTACATGTGATTTAGTTGAATTGGGTTAACCCTAGTTAGGTCAGGTTGAACAGGCGATTTAGTTTATTTGAGTTAACCGAAGTTAAGTCGGGTTGACCCAGTGATTTAGTTGAATTGGGTTGAAACAAGTTAGTTCGGGTTAACCCAGTGATTCAATTGAATTAGGTTAACCCAAGTTAGGTTGGGCTCCCCTAGAGATTTAGTTGAATTGGGTTAACCCGAGTTAGGGCGAGTTAACCCAGTGATTTAGTTGAATTGGGCCTAAGTCAAGTTAGACCCAAGAAAACTTAAATTTATCTAAGTCCAAAAAAGTTAAACTTAGGTTAGGACTAGATTGAGCTAGAGCATAAGGTTTGACTAGGCCTAATTTAGGTTAAACATACGGTTAAGTCTAATATGAGTTAGATTTATGAAGATTTTTGTTGTTAGGGTTTAATATGGGTTAGACCCAAGAAGATTAGGGTGATATTTGGGTCTAATGTGGGTTAGACCTAAGAGGGTTGGTTGATATTTGGTTCAAATGCAGGCTAGACCCAAAGGTTGGGGTTAGGTCTAATGCGAGTTAGACCTAAAGGGTTGAACTAAGTCTATGTTTGGTTAGACTTATAGTTTAGGTAAATTTCTAATGTGGGTCAGACCTGAAGGTTTAAGTTAGGTCCAATATTGGTTGGACCTAGGGTTTAGGTTTAGGTCTAATGTTGGTTAGACATAAAGGTTTATGTTAGATTCAATTTGGGTTGGATTGAAGGTTTAGATTTAGGTCTAATGTTAGTTAGATCTAAGGTTTAAGTTAAGTCCAACTTAGGTTGGATGCAAGATTTAGATTTAAGGCTGATGTTAGTTACATTTAAGGTTTAATTTAAGTCCAACTTTGGTTGGACCTAAGGTTTATATTTAGGTCTAATGCTAGTTAGGCCTAAAGTTTAATGTTTGAACTAAGTTAAATTTGTGTTAGACCTAGCAGGGTTCAAAATTATGCTAAGTCTAAGGTAAGCTAGACTTAGAGATAGAGTTAGGTCAATTTAGGTTAGCCCTAAAGGGTTTTAGGTTTTAGGACTCAGACTTTACCTCAATTGGACGTGGTCCAACTATGGGTTTACTTAGGTCTAGATTGAATCTGACCTAACCCAAGCTCATACTCAAATTGAGTTAATTAGGGGTAGGTCATGGTTAAAAGGCTAGCCATGTTGTCAAATTCCTAAGACTCTACTAGGTTAAGCTCCTAAGCTTGGATTAATAATTTAAATTTAGTTTGAGGAACAATTTAGAGCAAAATTTAATTTTTATTTTTTATAATTTTTACCCGTAGCTAATTTTTGTTTTTGGATTTTTAAAGGTAGGAATTATCATTTTAAGGTTTAATTTTATTGTCCTAATTTTTCCTGTTAATTTTCAATTTTAAGAATTTTTTTTATAATTATTTTTCAAAAAAATTATAGATTTGGTAAGAAATTAATCATTTCAATGTTAGGGAGATCCATAGATGTTGGAAAAATTAGGAAATATTTCCTAGGGTTGAGGGAAAAGTCTCTGAAATCTTCATATTTTTTAGATCTATATTTAAATTTTAATAATTAAAATACTCTTTGAAGTCATTAATTATTTAAAATTTGAACATAATTTATTTATTTATTAATTTAATTTTATTTTTCCCCTCTATTCACTGAGTTCGGAGGTATTTTTATTTTATTTTTGTGATTTCTCTACACCAAGTTATTTGGTTTTTAAGTTTTATTAATTTTTAAATTTATTTAATTTGAAACAATTAGATTTTCCTACTTATCAACGTAGCACCGTGTCATCCCTTGTATACTCTAAACTCCTACATAGTGTCTTTCTGTTGGGCGCGCTTTCCATGCGGACAGCTAAGGTGGCACCGATCCAAAGCATTCTCCCTCATAGTTCTATGGTTCGATCTAATCCCTGCTATCGTTTCTAATATACAGAAATGGATGGCATCTGTTCATCGTCCTGACGGAACAATGAACCGAGACCCATTTATGATCAAGCCCTAAGATCTCGCTTCATTCTTAACCAAATAACTCAGGGATTGTTCTTATAGCTTCATCTAAGCTAGGCAAACATGTCTATATGGTTCAACGAGCATGGTATGTTCATTTCTTTCACAAAAGAACAAACCTGAGGCTAGATTTAAGGATTTTGATCCATACCTTATCTCAAGAGGTGTGGCCTCGATTGAACTTGATAGAGAGCTTCACTTTGATGTCAAGAACCTCCTCCTTGCTTTAATTTGAACTGATTTTTTCTCTAGCTATAAGTTAGACCAAATGATGGCTTGGTTGGTATTGGGATGGCTTGGAGAGCACGAGAAACCTCAATTTTGATTGAAGGAGAGTAGTGGAGGTTCTAAGAAGCTTTTGGAAGGTTTAAATTTAAGATTTGAAATGGTTCATGTCAGGGCCAAAAATTTTCCTTAATTAGGGCTAAGAAATTAGGCTTTTATAGTGGTCTTGGTGATCTGAGGACGTGGGGGATTAACTGCCTAGGTCAAGAGGGAGATTTTCTCTGTTGAGAGGCAGAGGTTTGGGAGGCTTGATAGAGAGTTTGGTGATTTTTTAATGCTTTTGGGTTCCTTCCTTAAGTATGCATGAGAGGCCATGTGAGAGCTCTATGATGATTAGAGAAGCTTGGGCGGCTCCTCAGAGAGTCTCAGAGAAATGCACTAGTATTTTTGGGCGGTGGGGTAGAATTCTCTAATTTTTCATGGTATCATGATATTCCTGACCATGGTGATGAGTATAAAGATGGAGGAAGCATGTGAAAATGCTATAAGCTAATTGGAGGCTTCTTAGGTGGATAACATAGACCAGGGATGATTGGGTTTGACTCACCAAGAACTGGTTCCAGGCGGCTTGGGCTAGATGGCATGTATGGTGACATGTGTCCCCTCTCCCAAAATGAGCCATGATTAATTGTGCCAAGCCACCAATTAAGGGTGGTTTTAGGCTGAGTTTGCTTGATGAGTCATCCATGTGTCATGCTAAGTGGCTATTGGGTCATAGGTGACCCAATTAAAATAGGCCATGAGCCATGTGTTGGGCTTTCCCTTAGGGTTGGACCTAGATTAATTAGGTTGGATTTTCTTCTTAGCCTAATCCCTAAGGGGATTTAAATATCATTTTAATTAAGTAATTAATTAATTAATTAAAAGAATTATCGGGGTTGACCCTATGGAAATTGGGTTAACCTGATGGCATTGGGCTCATCACATGATGTTTGTCATGACCATGTGCTGTGATGCCCAATTGGAGGGCAAAGTGGTGAATTTGTCAAAATTTGGTCAAAATTAGGGAAGCTCAATGGATTTTGACCATGCCAAGGTTCCATCAAATTTTGAGGTCAAAAGAGGACATTAGGGGTTAAGGTGATTTTTGGTTTGGTAGGGTTATGGAGGCATTTGGTGAGGCTAGGAATAAATTTTGGTAGAGCCCTTCTCTCATGGTGGATTTCATGGTCAAAGTGGTTCTTAGGCTCCATAGACAAGTCCCTAAGTTTTTGGGTGACCTAAGGCATGTCTAGCCCATAGTTGTCAATTTGGGTTCCTCATCTAACAACGACCTTAAACCCACTCAACCAAGAGTTGAGAGCTTGGGCTTGCAGTGATGAGTCCCAAAAATGACACAAACCTGGTCTAGGGTCATATGCAAGTAATTGGGTGAGTCCTCACAAAAGTGGGGTCAAAATTTACTGAATTTTTTATATGTTCTTAGGCAGGCAATCTTGGCTAAATGTCTTCATTCTCAGAGTTTTTTTGAGAAATCTTTGCACTATAGTTAGTCGGTCTTGGATATGCATTCAGTCGCACGATCCTTGAAGCACGGCTGGATGTCTTACATTCTCCACATTGGACCAGGTAGTATTGGTGCCATGGTATGTTGATCCCGACTTTCTATATAGATGTAAAATGTGATGTATGCGATGTTATGCTTAATTTCCTTAATAGTGATTCTTATTTTACAACAAAGCCAACAACTTGATTCAAAGTAAAAACTAGGTAAATTTTCACTACAAAGCAAAGAAGAATACAGTTATAATATTAAAATATGGGAAACTACGCAAGTATACATATCTTTATCAAGTAATATAGAATTTTTTTATTAAGCCCAAAACATCGAACTCACAAGGAAAACTGGCAATATGTACTTTAGAAAACTAGAAAGTTTAGATAACAAAAATCCTGCTTAGTAAAATATTCTTAGTTAAACTTAAGATGCTATAATAGGAATGAAAACTTGATTCTTTTTATGATTTTTAATAATTGAAAATAAAGTAAGCAACTAATTGACTTAACTAAATATTTGCAAGATAAAAGCAATATAAGTAAAATATCTTTTTTCTTATCATGAATTAGTAACAAGTATAAAATTTTTTTTGTGAAAATATTCTAAATATGTTGTGTCAAATAGGAGCAATAATATTCTTTTCCCTTATTGGAGATGTTATAAAGAACATTGGCTAATCTATAGTTTGAATAGTGTTGAAGATCAGTTATGTAGGGAAGATACTAACTCTCACTCTTCAGTTCCCTCTTCTCCCTCGACCTAGAGGCTAACATCTCATATCAAAACCTAAAACTATAAATTAAATTGGGGGATTAAGCCTGTCACTCTAAAGTCCTCTAATTCTACAGCCATGAAAGTTTATTTCCTTATTTATTTGCACTCAACCCCATGAACTACATTCTCATCCATGAAATCAATATGTGATTCTGACCATTTGTTAACTAAGACAATACCATCTCAGATCTTACATGTTCTTACAATAGGTATTAACAACTTAATTGGCCAAATCAAGAAGTAAATGAAGTACAAGGTTTAAAATCAACACAACTTCTTCCAACTAATTTTAAGGAAAGAGATAAAGAAAACTATTCAGAATTCATGGAGAAAACACAACCACACATGAGTTTAAAAGTAGAAAGCATGCACACAAACAAGAAATCCAAATTAAAACCAAATGTAATTAAAAAGATAAACACTTATATCAAATTCTCTCCACCAAATGTCTTGAAGTTCCTTTGAATTTTCTTCATTCACTCACAATACAAACTAAAACTCAAAATAAAATAAAAGTGGCCGACGACGGCAGTTACATGGATGGATGATGGATGTTGGTTGGGATTGGCTGACTCTCCCTTCTTTGATGATCCAAGTCTTTTTTTTATAAAAATCCAAAAGATGCCTTGGTGTTTCTTCAAAATATGTCTCCATTCAATGAATTTCTTAGAAGTTGCCTCCTTTCAAAAGCCAATTGAATGAATTTTCGTGTCCATGGGCTATTTTCTATATTTTTACCAAGGTTTGCTTCAAAAAACTCTTCAAAAATTTATCTAAATTCAATGAATCTTCAAATAACTACTTCTGACGCTTAAGCGTGGGGTACCTGGCGCTTAAGCATGGGGTACCTGGTGCTTAGGCGCGACTCTCTCTGTATAACTAGCGTGTAAGCACCATTCCTGGGCGCTTAGACACCTCAGTTCATTTTTGCACCTTCTTCATTTTTGCTCCAAATTTGACTCATTTTCACTTTTTTTATCATGTTTATCCATTTGATTGTACCTGAAAGAAAAACACACAAATGTCTTTCAATAAAGCGTAATATCTCAAAAATAGGTATAAAAATGTGTATAAAAGTCTATATATTTTGGGTGTATCATCTGCCAATCTTCGATATGCGTTCAATCGGGCAAGCTAGGTGTCATGGCTAGTTGTCATCATTCCCTGGGTTGGACTGAGCAATCCTAGTGACACGGTCTGCTGGTCTTTGATATGCACTCAACCAGATGATCATCATGCCACGACTGACTGTCTTCAATCATCGGGTTGGACTGAAAGAACTTGGTGCCACAGTCATACTCAGTCAAGTGAGCTTGGCGCCACAGCTGGCTATCTTTATTCCCCAGGTCAAACCGGGTAATCTTGGCACTACGGTTTGTTGATCTTGGATATGCACTCAACCGGGCAATTATGGTTTTACGACTGACTATCTTCATTCACAAGTTGTACTTGGTAATCTTGGTACCACAATATGTCGGTCAATGATATTCGCTCAATTGGGGTTATCTTCATTCCTCTGGTAAGATCGAACAACCTTCTTTTAACTGTCAGCTGGTCTCAGATATGCACTCAACCGGGTGATCTTTGTGGTTGTCTTCATTCGACATGTTGGACTGAGTGATTTGGATCCACAGTCTGTTAATCATCGATTTCAACCATGTGACCGTGGCATTAGGACTGGTTGTCTTCATTCTCTAGGTCAGACTAACCGATCTTGGGGCCACGGTCTACTAGTTTTTGATATGAGCTCAGTCAGGTGATCTTGGCACCACGGCTAGCTCTCTTCATTCCCCGAGTCAGACCGGGTGATCTTGGTACCACGGTCTACTAGCCTTCGATATGCTCTTAGTCGGGTGTTCTTGGCGGTGCGACAAACTACCTTTATTCTCTAAGTTAGACTGAGCGATCTTGGCACCATGGTGTGTTGATCTTGAATATGTGCTTAGTTAGGGCTTGGCACCATGGTCAGACGTCTTCATTCTTCATGTTGGACAGGGCGGCCTTGGGGCCATGGTATGTCATTCTTCAATATGGAGTGATCTTGGTGTCATGGTTGGCTATCTTAATTCTTTCCTAAGGCTTTTTTTCTAGCAATAAAGTTCCAATTTTTTTATTAATGTTGCGTTCGTACACAATTTTAGTAGAATACTAGATAAAAGCTTTGAATCAGTGACAAGATGATGAAATAATTTTTCATCCAGGACTTTCTATTTGAAGGGTATAAAAGTGGATAAAAGAGGAAAAATAAATTTTAAGAACAAGGCCATCTGTAACATTGGGCAACTCCTTTTATGAGTCATACTAGGGGGCTCTTATTCCTCCAAGGATAGTTGGGACTACTCTGACAATATAGACGACACTTGTTTAGACAGGCCTGAGCAAGGCCTCTAGCACCTGCATTTTCCCTTGTCTCTGACTAGAGTATCCTTAGGCCATGAACTCCATTAGTTTTCTCACCTTGATCAACTTCTCAATGAGGCTCTAGAGGTGCATGCATTCCTCTGTATCGTATTCGTGATCTTGGTGGTTCTTGTGGTTCTTTCTGGCATCTCAAAGAAAACCTCCAACTCTAAATGGTGCATGCTCATTGATGTAATCTTTATCCTGGATGGCATCCACAATCTCCACCATTGATACCCTCAAAGGGGCAACCTGCAAACCATCATGATCTTCATACAACTATTCAAATTGAAGTGTTGGTCTCTCGTAGTACCAAGATAATCACGAGTCTCGATTATTTGCTTGGTCGTCTTGTCGACCGTATCATTCAGCTCTTTCGCAGTTGTAAGAGGATTGATTGTCCTCAAAACAATGTTGGATGGGCAGTCTCCGTTCTTCCCTTAGTTTTGACCCATCCTCAGGGGGCCTCTTTTGGACATGGCATCCTTTGAGTTCTTGTTTGGGGGTACTCTCCTTTGTTAGCATATGCTTGTTTGTCTTTTCCAATAGACCAGCCAAATCCTGGGGTTCGTTGATACTGAGGTCATAGAAAATTTTTTTTGAACCTCAAGGCTTGCTTCAAGAAGACTATAGTTGCATTGACTTTGACATCTTTCACCTCCAACATTATCCTCTGAAATGTGCAGTCCCTGTGGTGGGTTTTTGGACACTGACAAACTATGTCAGGAACAACCCCTTAAAACTGAAAAAGTTGTTGATGCTTCTGTTCGGGAGCAATTGAAACCACTTTAAGGTTTCGACCTCAAAGAGATGTAAAACGGGAGGCAACTTAATGTGTCTGAGATCTTAAGCTGACATATGGTTTATTCAAATGAGACAATGTGTACGTTAGGGTCTGATCATTCTCTATAAGCCTCCAAAGTTGGCAATTTGAACTTTTTTGGAGGCTCCACCCTAGAGATTTAGATGGAGAAAGCATTCACTAATTGGCACAGGGCTTTAGTATGTCTGACGCGTTTCTCGGATTTGGCACTATCTTGGTACTGTGAGTCACTGGCCCCCCTCAGGGTTGTAGTTCACCCTCCTGTCATTGTGCACCAGCGCCACCTCTTGTTGTCGGCTTTGCTTTTGTGATCTGTCTTGACCATTGATCCATAATTTGAGTCCTTATCTTATGCATTCCTCTTTGCATACATTCCTCCATGTCATCTCATGGGGGGGGGTTCGATGTTGGACACCACTCTTTGGTTAATCTCCTCCCTTTGCAATCACTGTGCTCCTCTTCTTTTTAACGACATAGCTAACCTTTCAGGATATTAAATCTGAATCTATCTGTGAGACCTGCCTAAGGAATATAGTGCTAGGAGATGAGAGTGAGAGGGGGGATAACATAGTAAAAGATATTAAATTTGTGTAACCTTTACTCGTGAAATGTACCCTTTAATTATAGGAATGGATCCTTGTACATTTACACACAGTGCCCCTATAATAATAGGTGTGGTGGGGGTATTTTAGTCCATAAATGGAGACCCTCAAGGGGACCACAAATATGGTCATCAGGATATCGTTATGCCGAGTGGCTTCTTGGCCGACTAATGATGAAAATGGGTGACCATTCATTGAGAGTCCTTGCTATCCACCTTGAAGTTGAAGGGCTCGTTCCTTCTTCAAGATCTACTTGAGCTAGATGATGATGAAATTGCCTATATGGATTTAATCAGCTAGATTCTTCAGGTCTGATTTTTTTTCTAATCTACCTGATATGCACCATTCCTATGACATAAAGCAAAATTAGTTGTTCGATCTTGTAACCCTTGATCGCTCTTGGTAGGTCCCATGAGACCACATTATCTCTTTTCTTGCCCACGAAATGTCATTATAATTCGTGTGGGCACCTTTTCATGTACACTTAGAAATATNATATATATATATATATATATAGTTTAGAAAAATATGAAATCAAACTGACCCTACATTTTTCATAGTTTAAATTAAAGAGCACTATACCTCAAACCTTGTATCTATCCCGAAGGATAAACACATAACATGAGGATGAAACTCGATCAAATAAACTAAGAAATATATGACATCTGTTTGGTCTACGAAATCATTTTATTTTCCGACAATTTCCCCTATTTAATATGAAGGATTAAATAGGGGAAATTGTAAGCTGGGACTAGACAAGCTTCCTATAAGGGCAAGCCCCTGTAGTTAATTACATCTTAGATAATCGAAGTCACCTAAGAAAACTCTCGATAAAAATCAGGGAATATTATCTTCAAAGAGTTCAAAAGGATTAGGACTTTTCAACGAGATCGAACAAAGAGGTTTGAAATGGGAATGGTTCAAATTTAAAACATTTATTGTGGAATCCAAAGGGAACTAGGAGATTTCATGGATCCAGAGGAGAACCTCGGTGACTTTCTAGTCTATCCTATTGTTTAGCTTTAGTTTAAAGAGAAATTATTTGAATGTTTCATCATGCTAATTTTATTAGTTTAAGGCTCACATTTTTGTGAAACGTTCACACAAATAGCCTGAAAAATATGAGGTTTTAGGTCATGAAGAACGACAACCTCAAAATCCTAAGACGAGTTAGGGCTTATATTGCACAACAAAACTGTACAAAGGCCTAAAGATAAGGTGGGATTTATGTTGCGTAAGAAAACAACCTCAAAGTTCTTTGACTTTGGTTGTTTAACTCTAAGGAATGAAATTAGTTTAGCTGGGGAAAACAGGTTTTGTTGTTGAAGATGGCCATGTTGCCGACAATGCTAGCTTCAAGCTCCTTACCGTGACGAGTTTAAGTTTTCTAGGGTATCAAGTTACCATGTCAAATCAGACGGCCCCATGGTTGAAGTTTTTTAAAAATTTATGGGGGCATGTTAAAGTTGATTAGAGCGACACCGGTTAGGATCCTATGGTTCCCTCATTTCGACACCACTATTTTCTATTGGATTCACTAAATCCAAATGAATTTACTAAACTCAACTTAACGAGTTCCATACTTTCATTTAAACCGTAGGAGGCCTCGTTAGCAACTGTAGGTTACCTCCTTCGAGGGATTCCCGATCATTCGATAGAGACGTCTTAATTCAGTTGTAGTTGTTGTTTTGTGATATTTGTGATTAAATTATGAGTTGTTTTATATTTTGAATGTTGTGGCGGTGAATTTTATCTTGGTTGATTTTAGATTTGGTTTTGGTTTTGATTTTACAGCTATCCAAGCAGTTTTGGTTTTCATGCAGGGTGACATTGTTGTTTAGCATGCAAGTTTATATGCAGGTAAGTACAGTAACATACTAAAATAAGTAAGGGAAACCAAAAATGCAGGTAAATAAATCACAATAAAAGCGTACATGGATGGTCTTCTCGTCATCTCCAGCTGAAACTCAAAATGCATGTAAGGGAATTTTATGTAAAGCAAGGAAAATAAGGTCCTAGATTATATCTTGGTGAGTCCTTATTGGTTTGATTAAGGATGATTTTATTAAGCAAAACATATCAAGTTTAGTAGAACCCTGAGGTATCCAACAAGTCAGAAGAAAAAGACAGGTCTATGCTTTCTTCTCACCGCTTGGTGAAAAGTCTCGAGCTCATTTAAACTTATTATGTTGCTTAATAATCCATCCTGTAAATATTTCTAGTGTTCAATGAACAGTGATGTTTCAATTATCCCTAAGAATAGGGTGATTATCATTTATCCTCCAATTTGAGAATTATGCAGGTGAAGACCCTTAAAGGATCAAGTTAGTGTTATTAAGACACTTGGCCAATTTTTGTTTTAACTTGGGCTTGTAGTGTTCAATTTCTAGTTACATTCAATTTTCTAATCCTCACTTAATCAAATTTAATTTAGCTTAGGTTACTAAGCCCTTAAGATCCTGGTGGATGTCTTAGACATTTTGAAAGAGATTAAAATTTAAGTGATAATAATACATCATCAAAACATTTGAATGTCACTTGAAAACTAGATAGGGGTATTAAATTAGTGAGTTATTAACACCCAAAACTATACCCCTAAGTCTAGGATCATTCAATTTGGTAGACTTCCAAATTTTAATAGCCTAGGAAAATTTCAAATTTATCTTTTAATTGGAAAAAAGTGAGATTGGTTTCTACCAACTAATACCTTGTGTTTTAATCATCCAAATATGTTAATTAAGATCAAAGGTTGCCCATTTCCATTTCTTGAAATAAGCCTAAATGTTAATTAAGGCTAAATTTCTAAAATTACACTTTTACCCCTCAGGCTCTATCACTTCATAATTTATCAAATTTAATTCAAATGACTTTGGAATTTTTATTCTACCTCACTCATGGGTCAATTGAAACATCAGAGGAGAAAATGTGATTTTTTAAATTTTAATTTAATTTATATATTTATTTATATGCAAGTATGGGATTTTTCAAGGAAAATTCAACAACTTGACCAAGGAAAAGCCTAATCCATTGAAATTTTTATTAGAGGTAGACTTAGATTAGAGAACCACTTAGACCAAATTTCATAATTATTTGAATTTTATTTGAATTATTAAAATTATTTTAATTTCTGGAACATTAATTAATTATAAAATATTTTTAATGAGAAAAATTAGGTTTTACATTTTATAAATCTCTTTGAGGTCAAGGAAGCCAGATAAATAAATTTTACATCTTTCTAATTTTTCTTTGAATTATTAGAATTTTTTAAGTGAAAATTAAGAAAAATTCATTTTTATCCTTTAAAAATTATTTTAAACTTTAAAATTCAATATCTTCACTTAGAAAATTAGGAAAAATATTCAAATTGTTCCTAAATGCTTAGGAAACAATTTATAACATTTCCATGAATTTTATCAATTTTGTGATTTTTATTAATTTTTTATTATTTAAATATTCAAAATAGGCTAAAAAATGAAGTTTTTATTTTAATTACAATTTAATTTTTAGAAGATTTTTCTAATTATATAAAACTCCTAAAACAAATTCTTATGATTTTTTTAGTTATATTGTAATTATTAAAAATCATTTGAGTTTTAAAAATGTTATTTAACTTAAAAAATTTATTTGAGTTATCAAATGAGCTCCAAATATTTTGAAACTTTTATGAGGAGTTCTTTGAACTTTAAAACATAATAGAGATTAAAAATCAAGTAATTTAGATGTTTAATTTTACCACATTAATTTTATTTGTATTTTAGGGTTTTGTGCAAATTAGGTGTGTTCTTAATGACTTGACCTATGAAAAATTTTTCAAGGCTTTCTCTGGTCACAATAAACCTTCCAAAATCTTTTTGGATTTTTCTAACCAACATGCTAATTATTATGATTAATCTATGCAAATAATAGACATAAACTTGAAAAATATGGATCTCTATTTAGAGATCTTCTCTGACTTTGAAAAAAATCAGAGAATATCCCCCATAACAAAGGTAACAACATGCCAAAATATCAAGCCATGGTAAAATTTCTACGTTCATGTAGAGTTAAAATACTCAAATTAGTATTTAATTAACTAAAAATAAACTATGCATCAAATAAACTTCAAATCTTTTCCACATTGTTCTTCTCTGTTCACTGAATACTATGATATTTTTATTTTATTTTTGTGATTTTTCTACTCCAAGATATGAATTTTTGAAGGTAGGGAGCATTTTCTACATTATTTAATCCCCTATTTATCTACTTAAATACGCGGCACCACAAAATCATGTGACGACTCCGAAAACATGTGTGGCACGCTCTATTTGGATGCCACCTTCCATGTAGCTGCTGACTCGGCCCGCGTTTTATGAAATACGCTCCCATCCAGCGCAATCAGAGCCCTCTGTTTGATACATGCGCGATCCAACGGCTCCGTGTCATTGTCCCCAAATAGAGTGAACCTGTGAACGTTAACATTAAAACCCTAAGATCTAACTTATTTCTCAACCAAAAGACCTTGGGTTGGATCCTATGGACTCGTCTAAGTGTGATGAACACATCCATATGGTAAACATGTCATTAAACTAACCCTAATTAAATGGAGAATCAAAATAGGCTCGGGAAGAGGGGGAGTTCAATACCTTTGCTCTGAGAAGGGAAGCTTCAATCAAAGGTGCTCGACACGTTTGTGGAGGTCAAAGGAGGCCAGGGATTGAGCCTCTGGTCTTGGTGAAAGGTCTAGACCCAAATTTGATCAAGGCCGAATTTGGGTGTTGATCAAAGTTTAGTGTAGAGGCTCTCGGTTAGAGGGGTTTGATGAGGCTTTGTCTTCTTTCACTGTGGTGAAGGTGTAGATGAGTTTAATTTGATTTTTATGCACTATGGAGGTGTGGAGAGCTCTGTCCTATCTCTTGCAAAGATTTGAGGTCAAAAATTGAACTCCAGCAAGGGGAATTAGGGCAAGGAAGTGGTTGGGTTGCACTGAGGAGGTCTTAAAGAGGCTATGGGAGAAATTTAGAGGGGTCTCATTGGGAAAATTTTAGTACCTCTCTCTTGGCCATGAAGGGGCCATTTTATAGCCATTTCTGGAGAGGGGAGCTCAGGGCCTAGTTATGGGTGTAAAATGGTGCTTAGGTGGAGGGCTAAGGAGCTCTAAGGTTTGATCTTGGTGACCTGGCCCGTAGGGTTAATATTGGGTTTGATTCAATGGTGGTGGCTCTTGGTTTGGCAGTTTTACGAACACCAAGATGGCTGGTCGGCCAAGGAATGGTCACCTCTTGGCTCAGGAAGGTCAGGAGGTGGCTAATGATGATTAACTCCCTATGACAATCACTGATGGAGGAGATTTTGTGGTTAAGGCCTAAAAACCGGAATGAATCCCTTAATATGGAGATCCATTGGTCCATAGCATGTTTTTGTGGATTTAAGGTGGTTTAACCTGGTCCTTAAGAGGAGCTTCGTGGTTGTGGAGTCACAAATTTGGTGACTTTAGAATGGTTATGCCAATTTTGGTGTATAGGTTCAATTTGGGTCCAAATGGCTTAAAGTTGGGGTCGGGTTAGGCTAGCCATGAATTTGAGCCCAAATGATTAATCAAAATTGTGTAGATGATTGTAATGAAGATTTTTAGTAAAGGATTGAAATGATTTTGAAGTTCAATTGGGGGTTCAATTTGAAGGATTTTGGAAATTTGGTCACTTTAGGCATATTGGGCTAGACTTTAGTCTAAATTGGGCTAGACTTGGGCTAAGTCTAAATTGATTGTTGAAAATGGTCTATGGGAAAATCATGAAGATTTTTCAACATAAATTGGGGGCTAATTTTGGGGCTAAGACATTCAATTTGGTGAAATTTGGGGTATGACCAATTTGGGGAAAATTTGAGGTTTCTGGACTTAGATCAAAATTAAATGAAATTGATGCTTCACCAAGGCCAATTGAAGGTAAAATTTGATGTGTAGGAGTTTTATGAAGAGTTTAGGATTCAAATTGAAGCCAACGGAGTAGGCCATGGAGTTCAATTTGGTGAGATTAAGTCATGTAGCCAAAATATGGGGTTTGACCTAGATCAAAATTGGGCTCAGAGAATGGGCCAATTAAGCTTGGATTTGGTTTAAATTGGTCATATGGAAGGTAAATTTGAGTTTAGTATTTAAATTGGGGGAATTTAAGACCCAATTGATGGACATTTGAGGTAAATTTGAGGAAATTGAGCCTTTAAAAGCAATTTGGGGGTTTTGGTCAAACTGATCAAACTGGTCAAATTTGGTCTAATTGAGGGGTCAAAATGGGTTTTGGAAACATTTTTAGTGATTTTAGAGGTTTTGGGAAAGTTTGGGGTGCCAATGGTATTTTTGTAATTTTGGCTATTTGGGGGTATTTTGGAAAATTTGGCATTTTTTGGTAGTTTTGGGTAATTATGGTATTTTCAAGAGGTTTGAAATGATTTTTGATTAAATTTGGATATTTTGGATGAATTTGAGGATTTTGACCAAATTTAGGGCTCCAAGGGTATTTAGGTAATTTGGGGGATTTTGGGGCAAAAGGCCAAGTTGAATATTTTGGGTAGAATTGGGGAGATAACCACCATAAATGGGCTATGGACCAATGAAAACCCCATTTGGGTCCTCTATGTATTGGTCTTAGCTAAACCCTAGCCTAGGGCTAGTGGATTTAGGGGACCATCTACATGAGTCTCCCAAAGAATCAAGGAACCAAAGTTAGGAAATTTCGGGTTTAAGGTTGTGAGTGATTGTGAGTGAGAGTGAGTGCAAGTGAGTGCCTTAGCCCTAGATAAACACCCAGAGTCAACCCTAAGGGCAAGCAGTCCTATGGGAACTCATCTTGAGCTCCCCCATAACACCTACTAAGTGCTAGAGGTTAGGACCAATATTTAGAACTTCAAATTAAGCAAGGAAGAGAGCATAATTTATAATGGTGAGGGTTCCTCTTCTAGTTTACTAGGAATAGTTAACAGGAAAATCCTATGGCTAGACCTTAGGCTACTAAAGAGGAAAAACTAAACCTCAATCAAAAGTGAGGTCAACACCAGTCTATGGGAGATATTAGAGAAGGAGAAAGTACTGAAGAATGGGTAGATTAATTGAAGAAGTTGGACTCTCTACTACTTTAAAATACTTATGCTTTAATGTAATTGTGTGGATTTAATTTACTTTACTTTTCTTTAGAACATTGATTATGTGTATAGTTATGTGTCAGCGTTTTAGTGTTGTGGTTTGATTTTGACGTTGAATTATAAGTTAATTTTCTTTGAAGATGTGAAAATGTGATTAGAAAAATGTATTTGTGAAAAGTGTATTTTCATATATAAAAGTTAAGTTAATGTTGTTTGTGAAATGTTTGTTTGTGAATTATTTGCACAGAGAAACACCATTTTTACCCCTTGAGTCACCTTCAACCTCTGGTTTTTGCACCTAGGGCTTGCTATTGCTCATATTTAAGGCGATTTTAAGGCAAACAAAGCTTGGATTTCATCTTCTCTAGGTAAGAGCTACACTTTGAACTCAAAATTTTTTAGTTTCACCAAGAATTTCTCACATTGCCGAGATCCAAAATTTTGAGATTTTTTTTGAAGATTTTGAGAAAATCCTTAGATGAAGAACTCTTACTTAGTAGATTTAAGTTTAAAACATTCCACATTGTGATTTTTAAAATTTTTTGGAATTTATTTGGATTTTATCATTTTTTTGTGGATTTACCATGACACCTATAATGAGCAAAGGAAAGAGAATAGTGGATTTTGATCATCAAAAGTTTGTCAATTACAAGGCGAACATTTGCTTCAATAGTCTATGTAACACTAAAAAAGTGATTTGAGATCGAGGATTTAAAAATTAGGGAGGAGAAGTGGAGAGAGTAATCAATGCTCGGCAGTGGAAGAATTTCTGCTACTTTAATGTAGAGGCGATTATTGGCGTAGTGATGGAGTTCTATGTCAATTTCAAGGAGACTTCTGAAGACTTTATATATGTTTGTGGAAAAATGGTGAAGTTTACCCAGAGTAAAATTAATGAATTTTATCAGTTAGAAGATGTGTATAGTTGTCAATATAAGTGGTTTTCTACTACGAATGAGACCTTGGATGAAGTTATTTCTTTTCTTACTGATGGAAGAGGAACTTGGAAGGTGAAGAATGGAGTTAATGTAAACTTTCCTCTTTCTATGTTAAATGTAGTATCTAAGGCCTGACACTATTTTATTTCTGGAAGATTGATACCAACAAATCATCATAGTGAGGTTACATGGGATAGAGCCATCTTAAAATTTTGTATCCAACAGATGAAAAGAATAGATGTAAGCTCTATTATTTATAGAAACACTAGATCTATTACTTTTGGAGAGACTACTAAAGGTTTAACACACCGTGCCCTGATCTTCACATTATGTGAATAGACAGAAATTGACTATATACCAGTGGAAGCAAGGATTGAACTTCTAAGACCTATTGGACCTGCTAATATAAAGACTTATGAATCTCATGTTTGATGGAGATATGGAAGTAGGACCAGGTATATTCCTTCTACTTCAAGTACTTCTAGTACCCCTACTATCCAAGAACTTATGGAACAAATGATGATCCAACAGGGAGATATTTTGAGAATGGATAATAGAATGGAAAATATGGAGGGCATAAATGCTCACTTTGATGATTAATACAATGTTTCTTATGATGATGCAATGGTCAAATTCATGAAGGGTGATCACTTAGTTCAGTTTCCTACTCACCCTGTTTTTACTCCATATCAGCAACACAATGTGGACTTGGAAGAAGAAGAAGAAGCAGACGATGATTGTTGATGCTTTAGTTAGATTTTTGTTTAGTTTATGTTTAATTGTACTTTGTTTTTTAGACTGTTTGTTTGTGGACTGTGATACTTTATTTTGTTGTATGTTGTGTTGTGAACTGTGGATTTATGAGATTGTTTTTAATACTATTATTAGTTTGTAGTACTTTATTGGATGTATTTATAGTTAACTCTTTCTCAGCAAATTTTTATATGTATTATGTGTTATTTAATGTTTTAAGTCATGTAGTTTTTCATATTAGCACTTGCAATATTTCAGAGTTAAATTTCAAATTAGAACCCTTAATTTTTTTCTTTATGTATTAAATGTTTTCCTTAACCCTTAATTTTTTAAGTTCTTCATTTAAAATCTTTAAAAAATTTAAGTTTGTGGGGGAAGAGAAATTCCTTTTAAAGAAAAGAAACTTAATTTTATTTGTCCTTAATTAGTTACATTTTCAAAATATTTTAAAATTTTAACATGACCTTTGGTATTAGAGGGTAGCTTTGGATAACTATTTCTATATTTCTAAATACATAGTAAACTTAAGTAAAATTTTTAAATAATAAAGGTTAATTTTAGAGATTAAGATTATTTGATATGACAGAATAAGACTATGTTTTTTTTTATTTTTAGTAAAAGAATTTATATTTTTGAAGTATTAAAAATCTAGAAATTCATGTAAGAAGAAAAGATTAAAACTTTATGAAAAATCTTTAAAGCTAATATAAATTTATAGAGTGAAGGAATGTGAAAGGTTTTTAACTTTAAAAAGGAGATAGTGAAGTTCAAAATCATTAAAGGCTATCCAGATATAGTAATCCTCACATGAAAAGAAAAAAAAGAAAATAAAAAAAAAGAAAAAAAAAGATTGAAAATGATCCTGAAAAGAAAAGAGAAAAAAAAGAAAGGAAAAGAAAAGAAAAAAAAAGATGTGAGGAGAAACTTGTGGAGATGCCTAATTAAAAATTGGCTTCACTTGAATCAACTTAAAAAAAAGGCTTGTCTACATTTTCTAAACTTATATTTCAATATTAGCATATTTACTAGTAAAGTTTCATGAAGTTCATTTTCATATGGATAGTTTAAGTGGCTTTAATATGAAAAATCTGCAATTTTCCTTGAAAATAATAGAGAATTAAAAAACTTAGACTTGACTACTAGATATTCTTATACCTTTAGTATTAACTGGAGTTATTTTGAATTTTTCTTAAGTAATGTTATTTTATCTAGTGAACTAAGATATGTAAATCTCTAAGCTAAATCTTTAACATAAGTTATTTTTTATGTAATAAAGGAGTTACTTGAGGACAAGTAACATTTAAGTTTGGGGATTTTTATACACCAAAAATATATGAATTTTTAGACCCATATTTTATACTCATTTTTGGTGATTTTGCACTTTAATGGAAGTTATTTTCTATGTTTTATTGCAGGTTATTGATTTTGAGGACATGGAGCAAAAAGGATGAAATTTGGAGCAAAAAATGGAGAAGTTCAAAATTTGTTCAGCGTCGACGGCGCCAAACAAGGTGCCAACTATGCCATTTGATATAAACTTGGATTTAATTACGGGCCTCTTGTGCCGACGGCGCCAGTGTCGATGGAAGCTCCGTTTCTAGAAGATTCGTTGAATTTGGACGCTTTTTGAAGAGCTTTTGGATACACCTTTTGGAGAACCGACCAAGGCTATATTTAGTGCCAAAATTTGATAAACCCCCCTACACCATTTCAACTTCTTCCACTGATTTTCAGTTTTCCTCTTCACACACTTATATTCCACACCATTAGTTAGTTATTGTTTTTATAGATTTGAGTTTTTGTGGCGAGTTTAAGTGTGGATTCTTCTCTAAGAAGTGTTGGACATGAAGAGAAGTGAGAAATTTCTTAAGAGAGGCTATAAAAGATTTGCTTTGAGAAAGAGTTTCAAATAAGAGCTAGTTTATTATTGTTGTATGAACTTTCTTTTATATATAAAATTTGTGTTTTGTTGTATCTTTCTAATGTATTATTGTTGTATGAACTTTCTTTTATATATGAAATTTGTGTTTTGTTGTATCTTTCTCATAAAATCTGAGTAGATTTCTTTATCTTTCTCCCTATTATGAGATATGGTGCAATGAAGAGATAATGTGAATGTACCAAAGTTAAAATTTAAAATAAATTGTGATGGTTTTTCAACTCCGCTCTTAATTTAATTTTTGATCTAGCCAATTGAATTGTTAAAATATGTTGTGAAACATATGATCCCGGAAATGGAGTATGAGTTCCACAACAGAGTGAGAATCACATTTAAGTCCATGAAGGAGTATTTCGTTCATGGGATTAAGTGCAAATAAATAAAAAAATATACTTTATTGGCTGTAGAATTGGAGATTTCTAGGGTGACAAACTAAAAGTCTCCAATTTGATCTTAGTGTTTAAAAAATAAAGCGAGAGTTAGCCTTCAGGAGAGGGGAAGTCGGAGTTATCGAGTGGAAGCTAGTATCTTACTAGCTTAGCCACGGATTTAGGGATTAAACCTAAGATTACCCAATGATTTTCTATAACACTGAATCAGGATATAAAATTAAAATTGTTCTTATTTGGCATAATACATATTTAAACCATTTTTCTCATCTCATTTCACCAAAAACTCATTGTAGTGGGAAAGATGGTTTTTCACATTAGAAAACTTCATCACACATAGTTTAGTAAGTTTTAATTTTAAAACCTACTTTCAAATTCTGCTAATAGTAAATAATTTAGCTTTGATAATATCTTTAACTTTCAAAATTAGTGAAAGTAATTTTGTTTAATTTCGGTAAATTTTCTAGTTAATTTATCATTTCAAATTTAAATCTTCCCCGTGGGATCGATATTTGGGACTTAAAAAGAAAATTTTCTATTACTTGATAATGATACATATACTTGCGTAGAGTCCCAAATTTAAGTGCTTAATGTTACTATTCATAAACTACCACAACAAATTTTTTGGCACAGTTGCAAAGTAGAGTCAACTTTATAAATTTTACACATCTATATTTTTTTCGGGATCAATATCCCATATTCAAATATTATAATTGTATTTATTTTTGCTTCATAGTGAAAATTTTTCCTAAGTTTTGCTTTGAATCAAGTTTTTGGCTTTGTTGCAAAATATGAATCATTAAGAATATAATGGCATACATCGTAATAAACATCTATATAGAAAGTCGGGATCACACCGCTTCAAAAATCATCCAAATTTGATGTATATTCTAGAAAATATGTTGAAAACCTTTTTTGGCACTTAAGCACCAATTTTGGGTGCTTAAGCGCCCTCCTCTCTGTCTAATGGTGCCTAAGCACCATGTTTGGGTGCTTAAGCGCCGGGCACAGGCACTTAAGTGCCCGGTTTCGATCCCTATGGCTTCGGCGAGCCCCAGTTTGACCCGATTTGCTCTGTTTTGGTTCATTTTTGTTCCTTTTGCTCTAATCACTCCAAATTCTTCATTTTGATGTACATACAACCAAAAACATAAGAAAACATACCTTTAAAGTGCAATATCATTATAAAATATAACATGAAAAATAATACATTTTTAGGCACATCAAGGCTCATTCTTTTGCTCCAGTTTTTAAATGTTCATCCGTGCAAAACAAAGTTAACATACCTTAATAACATGTAAAGTAAAACTAAGGTGATGTCTGCCTTTTTTCTTCAGCAGCCCTGCAAAACAAAGGTAGTATAAAATTATTTTCTTGCTCGTTTATTTAGTTTGTTTGTTAAATTTACTTTTTAGTTTTTTAAACAACCCAATCAAGATGTCCATGGTTCCATCGTACTAAGGTCATCAGGTACCCTGATCTTCTTAATCCGAGAGGCGGTCAAATCTGCTGTGACCGGAAGATTCTTGTCAGCAAACACAAATTGTGTTGTCCATAAGATCTTCATAGACTCAAATATTTGTGGTTCAAGCTGCGTTCATTGATTATTGTTCATTTAAGTTTTAATTTTTTTTTTTTGGAATTTAGGGGTTTAAAATTTTAGGTTTCTTAAGACTTATTTAGCCGATTAATAATTTATGTTTTGTTATTTTATGTTTAATTTTTGTTGTTTGGGATGATCTGTTCAAAATCTCATGGTTCCATTGTCCTAAGGTCATTGGAGTTTGTGGTTTGATTAGTCATAAGTGACTAGAAGATATTTTGTTAGCAGTCATGGGTTGCCCCTCCAAAATACCTTCTCAAAATAAGTTGCATTTTTTTTGTTCAACTTTAAGTTTTAATGTCTTTTAGGGTAGATTTTTGTCATTTCATTTAGGTTTGTTGGTACTTTAGCCCAAATTATCCCCAACTAAGGCTAAGTGTGTCCTTGTTCTCATATGAGAAGTCAAACCCTGCTTAACCTCTAGCCACCTAAGCCTAGGTTAATTTTAGATTAGTTCAAGTTAGGTTAAGCTAATCTAAGATGTTTCTCCAAGTAGTCAGAGTTAACTTAAATTAGGTTGGTTGTCCCTCAGATTATTTTCAAAACTTGTTTAAATTGACCAAAATTTAATAGGATTAACCCATGTTGACTTAGTTTAAATGCGGTCAAACAAGTCTTGTATTTTTTAGATTGACTTAAAGTAAACCAAGTCAGATTAACTTGGAAGTGAACCAGGTTAAACTAGACTAATTCAAATTAAAACCCCTTAAGTTGAATCCAGTTTAAATTGAATTAGACTTGGGTGAAGTCCAAGTTATTTTATACTTGAGTTGCTTATTCAAGTCTAAGTTGGATTAGAGTTAAACAATCCTTGATTGAGCTAAGGTTAAGACTTAAGTCAAGCTAGAAGTGGAGTCTTAAGTCGGGTTGATCATATTTTAGTCTGATTATCGCAATGAAAAGTGGTCTTTGGGTTAGCCTGAGTTAGTTCAGGTCGTCCTAGTGGGTTGGATTGACTTTGGGTTAGCCCGAGGTAAGTTGGGTCGACCCAGAGATTGGGTTGACCCGAGTTAAGTCGGGTTAGTTTAGTGGTTTATTTGAGTCTAGGGTTAAGTCAGGTTGACCCGATGGTTCAGTTAGATTGGGTTAACATGAGTTAGGTCGAGTTAACCTAGTGATTCAGCCGAATTGAGTTAACCAGAGTTAGGTCGGGTTGACCCGATGATTCAATTGAATTGGGTTATCTCAAGTTAGGTCGGGTTGACCTGATGATTCAGTTGAATTGGGTTAACTCGAGTTAGGACGGGTTGACCAGTGATTTAGTTGAATTGGGTTAACCCTAGTTAGGTCGGGTTAACTCGTTGATTTAGTTGATTTGGGTTAACACAAGTTAGGTCGGGTTAACCCAGTAAATCAATTGAATTATGTTAACCCAAGTTAGGTTGGGTTCCCCTAGAGATTTAGTTGAATTGGGTTAACCCAAGTTAGGTTGAGTTAACCCAGTGATTTAGTTGAATTGAGCCTAAGTTAAGTTAGACCCAAGAGAACTTGAATGTATCTAAGTCTAAGAAAGGTTAAACTTAGGTTAGGACTAGATTGAGCTAGACCAAAAGGTTTGACTAGGTTTAATTTAGGTTTAACATACGGTTAGGTCTAATATGAGTTAGATTTATGAAGATGCTTGTTGTTAGGGTTTAATATGGGTTAGACCCAAGAAGATTAGGGTGATATTTGGGTCTAATGTGGGTTAGACCTAGGAGAGTTGGTTGATATTTGGGTCAAATGCAGGCTAGACCCAAAGGTTAGTGTTAGGTCTAATGCGAGTTAGACCTTAAGGGTTGAACTAAGTCTATGTTTGGTTAGACTTAAAGTTTAGGTAAAATTCTAATGTGGGTCAGACCTGAAGGTTTAAGTTAGGTCCAATATAGGTTGGACCTAGGGTTTAGGTTTAGTTCTAATGTTGGTTAGACCTAAAGGTTTAATTTAGATCGAATTTGGGTTGGACTGAAGGTATAGATTTAGATCTAATGTTAGTTAAATCTAAGGTTTATGTTAAGTCCAACTTAGGTTGGATGCAATATTTAGATTTAAGGCTAATGTTAGTTACGCTTAAGGTTTAATTTAAGTCCAACTTTTGTTGGACCTAAGGTTTAGATTTAGGTTTAATGTTAGTTAGGCCTAAGGTTTAAGGTTTGAACTAAGTTAAATTTGTGTTAGACCTAGCAAGGTTCAAAATTATGCTAAGTCTAAGGTGGGTTAGACTTAGAGATAAAGTTAGGTCAAATTTAGGTTAGCCCGAAAAGGTTTTATGTTTTAGGACTTAGACTTGACCTCAATTGGATGGTGTCCAACTATGGGTTTACTTAGGTCTAGATTGAATCAGACGTAACCCAAGCTCATACTCAAATTGAGTTAATTAGGGTAGGTCATGGTTAAGAGGCTAGCCATGCTGTTAAACTCTTAAGACTTTACTAGGTTAAGCTCCTAAGCTTGGATTAATAATTTAAATTTAGTTTGAGGAACAATTTAGGACAAAATTTAATTTTTTATTGTTTATAATTTTTACCCGTAGCTTCCTAATTTTTATTTTTGGATTTTTAAAGGTAGGAATTATCATTTTAAGGTTTAATTTTATTGTCATGATTTTTCCTGTTAATTTTCAATTTTAAGATTTTTTATAATTATTTTTCAAAAAACTATAGATTTGGTGAGAAATTGATCATTTCAATGTCAGGGAGATCCATAGATGTTGAAAAAATTAGGAGATAATTCCTAGGGTTGAAGGAAAAGTCTCTGAAATCTTCATATTTTTTAGATCTATATTTAAATTTTAATAATTAAAATACTATTTGGAGTCTTTAATTATTTAAAATTTGAACATAATTTATTTATTTATTAATTTAATTTTTATTTTCCCCTCTATTTACTGAGTTCAGAGGTATTTTTATTTTATTTTTGTGATTTTTCTACACCAAATTATTTGCTTTTAAGTTTTATTTAATTTCTAAATTTATTTAATTTGAAATAAATGGATTTTCCTACTTATCCATGTGGCACCGCGTCATCCCTTGTATACTATAAACTCCTACATGGTGTATTTCTGTTGGGTGTGCTTTCTATGCTGACAGCTAAGGTGGCACCGATCCAAAGCATTCTCCCTCATAGTTCTATGGTCCGATCTAATCTCCACTATCGTTTCTAATATACAGAAATAAATTGCATCTGTTCATTGTCCTAACGAAACGATGAACTGGGAACCATTTGTGATCAAGCCCTAAGATCTCTCTTGATTCTTAATCAAATAACTCAGGGATTGTTCTTATAGCTTCATCTAAGCTAGACAAACATGTTTATATGGTTCAACGAGCATGGTATGTTCATTTCTTTCACAAAAGAACAAACCTGAGGCTAGTTTTAAGGATTTTGATCCATACCTTATCTCAAAAGGTGTGGCCTCGATTGAACTTGACAGAGAGCTTCACTTTGATGTCAAGAACCTCCTCCTTGCTTTAATTTGAACTAAATTTTTCTCTAGCTATAAGTTAGACCAAATGGTGGCTTGGTTGGTGTTGGGGTTGCTTGGAGAGCACGAGAAGCCTCAATTTTGATTGAAGGAGAGTAGTGGAGGTTCTAAGAAGCTTTTGGAAGGTTTAAATTTAAGTTTTGAAATGCTTCATGTCAAGGCCAAAAATTTTCCTTAATTAGGGCTAAGAAATTAGGGTTTTATAGTGGTCTTGGTGATCTGAGGACGTGGGGGATTAACTGCCTAGGTCAAGAGGGAGATTTTCTTTATTGAGAGGAAGAGGTTTGAGAGGCTTGATAGAGAATTTCATGATTTTTTAATCCTTTTGGGTTCCTTCCTTAAGTATCCATGAGAGGCCATGGGAGAGCTCTATGATGATTAGAGAAGCTTGGGCGGCTCCTCAGAGAGTCTCAGAGAAATGCACTAGTATTTTTGGGCGGTGGGGTAGAATTATCTAATTTTTCATGGTATCATGACATTCTTGACCATGGTGATGAGTATAAAGATAAAGGAAGCATGTGAAAAGGCTATAAGCTGATTGGAGGCTTCTTAGGTGGATAACACAGATCAGGGATGATTGAGATTGACTCGCCAAGGACTGGTTCCAGACGGCTTGGGCTAGATGACATGTATGGTGACATGTGTCCCCTCCCCAAAAATGAGCCATGATTAATTGTGCCAGGCTACCAATTAAGTGTGGTTTTAGGCTGAGTTGGCTTAATGAGTCATTCATGTGTCATGATAGGTGGTTATTGGGTCATATGTGACCCAATTAGAATAAGTCATGAGCCATGTGTTGGGCTTTCCCTTAGGGTTGGACCTAGATTAATTAGGTTGGATTTTCTTCTTAGCCTAAGCCCTAAGAGGATTTAAATATCATTTTAATTAATTAATTAATTAATTAAAATAATTATGGGGGTTGACCCTATGGAAATTGGGTTAACCTGATGGCATTGGGCTCATCACATGGTGTTTGTCATGACCATGTGGTGTGACGCCCAATTGGAGGGCAAAGTGGTCAATTTGTCCAAATTTGGTTAAAATTAGGGAAGCTCAATTGATTTTGACCATCCCAAGGTTCCATCAAATTTTGGGGTCAAAAGAGGACATTAGGGGTTAAGGTGATTTTTAGGGTTTGGTAGGGTTATGGAGGCATTTGGTGAGGCTAGGAATAAATTTTGGTAGAGCCCTTCTCTCATGGTGGATTTCATGGTGAAAGTGGTTATTAGGCTCCATAGACAAGTCCCTAGGTTTTTGGGTGACCTAAGGCATGTCTAGCCTATAGTTGTCAATTTTGGTTCCTCATCTGGCAACCACCTTAAACCCACTCAACCAAGAGTTGAGAGCTTGGGCTTGCACTAATGAGTCCCAAAAATGACACAAATCTGGTCTAGGGTCATATGCAAGTAGTTGGGTGAGTCCTCACAAAAGTGGGGTCAAAATTTAGTGAATTTTTTATATGCGCTCAGGCAGGCAATCTTGGCTAAATGGCTTCATCCTCAGAGTTGTTTCGAGCAATCTTTGCACTATGGTTAGTCGGTCTTGGATATGCACTCAGTCGCACGATCCTCGTAGCATGACTGGATGTCTTCATTCTCCACATTGGACTAGGTAGTATTGGTGTCATGGTATGTTGATCCCGACTTTCTATATAGATGTAAAATGTGATGTATGCGATGATATGCTTAATTTCCTTAATAGTGATTCATATTTTGCAACAAAGCCAAAAACTTGATTCAAAGCAAAAGCTAGGTAAATTTTCCACTTTGAAGCAAAGAAGAATACAGTTATAATATTTAAATATGGGATACTACGCAAGCATATATATCTTTATCAAGTAATATAAGACTTTCTTATTAAGCCCAAAACATCGAACCCACGGGGAAAACTGGCAATATGTACTTTAGAAAACTAGAAAGTTTAGATAACAAAAATCCTACTTAGCAAAATATTCTTAGTTGAACTTAAGATGCTATAATAACAATAAAAATTTGATTCTTTTTTTGATTTTTAATAAGATAAAAGCAGTATAAGTAAAATTTTTTTTTCTTATCATGAATCAGTAACAAGTATAAAAATTCTGTTGTGAAAATATTCTAAATATGTTGTGTCAAATAGGAGCAATAATATTATTTTCCCTTACTGGAGATGTTATAAAGAACATTGGCTAATCTATAGTTTGAATAGTCTTGAAGACCAGTTAGTTAAGGAAGATACTAACTCTCACTCTAGAGTTCCCTCTTCTCCCTCAACCTGGGGGCTAACATCTCGTCTCAAAACCTAAAACTATAAATCAAATTGGGGGATTTAGCTTGTCACACTAAAGTCCTCAAATTCTACACCCATGAAAGTTTATTTCTTTATTTATTTGCACTCAACCCCATGAACTACATTCTCATCCATAAAATCAATATGTGATTCTTACCATTTGTTAACTGAGACAATACCATCTCAGATCTCACATGTTCTTACAACAGGTATTAACATCTTAATTGGTCAAACCAAGAAGTAAATGAAGTACAAAGTTTCAAATCAACACAACTTCTTCCAACATTGAAGTCTAATACTTCACACAACTTCCTTTCAACACTTAATCACTTATAATTTAAAGGAAAAAGATAAAGAAAACTACCCAGAATTCATGGAGAAAACACAACCACACATGAATTTAAAAGTAGAAATCATGCACACAAACAAGAAATCCAAATTAAAACCAAATGTAATTAAAGAGATAAACACTTACATCAAATTCTCTCCACCAATTGCCTTGAAGTTCCTTTTAATTTTCTTCATTCATTCACAATACAAACTAAAACTCAAAATAAAATAAAAGTGGTCGACGACGACAGTTACGTGGATGGATGATGGATGTTGGTTGGGATTGGTTGACTCTCCCTTCTTTGATGATTCAAGTCTTTTTTTATAAAAATCCAAAAGGTTCCTTGGTGTCTCTTCAAAATGTGTCTCCATTCAATGAATCTTTTAGAAGTTGTCTCCTTTCAAAAGCTAATTGAATGAATTTTCGTGTCAATGGGCTATTTCTTATGTTTTTACCAAGGGTTGCTTCAAACAACTCTTCAAAAATTCATCTAAATTTAATGAATCTTCAAATAACTACGTCTGGTGATTAAGCGCGGGGTACCTGGCGCTTAAGCATGGGGTACCTGGTACTTAAGCGTGACTCTCTCTGTGTAACTAGCGCGTAAGCACCATTCCTGGGTGCTTAGACACCTCAGTTCATTTTTACACCTTCTTCATTTTTGCTCCAAATTTGACTCATTTTCACTTCTTTTATCATTTTTTATCCATTTGATTGTACCTAAAAGAAAAACACACAAATACATTTCATTAAAACGTAATATCTCAAAATTAAGTATAAAAATGTGTATAAAAAGTCTATATATTTTGGGTGTATCATCTGCCAATCTTCGATATGCGTTCAACCGAGCAAGCTAGGTGTCATGGCTAGTTGTCATCATTCCTTAGGTTAGACTGAGCAATCCTAGTGACACAGTCTGTCGGTTTTTGATATGCACTCAGCCAGATGATCATCGTGCCACGGCTGACTGTCTTCAATCCTTGGGTTGGATTGAAAGAACTTGGTGCCACATTCATGCTCAGTTGAGCCACAGCTGGCTATCTTTATTCCCTAGGTCAAATCGGGAAATCTTAGCACTACGGTTTGTTAATCTTGGATATGCACTCAACCTGGCAATTATGGCTTTACGACTGACTATCTTCATTCACAAGTTGTACTGGGTAATCTTGGTGCCACAGTATGTCGGTCAATGATATTTGCTCAATTGGGGTTATCTTTATTCCTCTTGTAAGATCAAACAACCTTCTTTTAACTGTCAGCTGGTCTTGGATTTGCACTCAGCCGGGTGATCATTGTGCCACATCTGGTTGTCTTCATTCTACATGTTGGACTGAGCGATTTGGATCCACAGTATGTTAATCATCGATTTCAACCATGTGATCTTGCATTAGGACTAGCTGTCTTCATTCCCTGGGCCAGACTAGCCAATCTTGGTGCCACAGTCTACTAGTTTTTGATATAAGCTCAGTCAGGCGATCTTGGCACCACAGCTAGCTCTCTTCTTTCCTCGAGTCAGAACGGGTGATCTTGACACCACGGTCTACTAGCCTTCGATTTGATCTTAGTCGGGTGTTCTTGGAGGTGTGACAAACTACCTTTATTCTCTAAGTCAGACTGAGCGATCTTGGCACCATGGTTTGTCAATCTTGGATATGTGCTTAGTTAGGGCTTGGCAGCATGGCCGGATGTCTTCATTCTTCATGTTGGACAGGGCGGCCTTGGGGCCATGGTATGTCAGTCTTCAATATGGGGTGATCTTGGTGCCATGGTTGGCTATCTTAATTCTTTCCTAAGGCTTTTTTTCTAATAATAAAGTTCCAATTTTTTTATTAATGTGGCGTTCGTACACAATTTTAGTAGAATACTAGATAAAATCTTTGAATCAGTGACAAGATGTTGAAATAATTTTTCATCCAGGACTTTCTATTTGAAGGGTATAAAAGTGGATAAAAGAGGAAAAATAAATTTTAAGAACAAGCCCATCTGTAACATTGGGCAACTCCTTTTATGAGTCATACTAGGGGGGCTTTTCTTCCTCCAAGGATAGTTGGGACTACTCTGACAATATAGACAACATTTGTTCAGATAGGCCTGAGCAAGGCCTCTATCACCTGCATTTTCCCTTGTTTCTGACTAGAGTACCCTTAGGCCATGAACTCCATTAGTTTTTTCACCTTGATCAACTTCTCAATCAGGCACTAGAGGTGCCTACATTCCTTTGTATCGTAGTCGTGATCTTGGTGGTTCTTGTGGCGCTTCCTGACATCTCACAGAAAACCTCCAACTCTAAATGGTGCAGGCTCATTGATGTACTCTTTGTCCTAGATGGCATCCACAATCTCCACCATTGATACCCTCAAAAAGGCAACCCACAAACCATCATGATCTTAGTACAACTATTCATATCGAAGTGTTGGTCTCTCGTAGTACCAGGATAATCACGAGGCTCAATTATCTGACTGGTCGTCTTGTCGATCGTATCTTTCAGCTCTTCCGCGGTTGTAAGAGGATTGATTGTCCTCAAAATAATGTTGGATGGGAAGTCTGCGTTCTTCCCTTGGTTTTGACCCATCCTCAGGGGGACCCCTCTTTTGGACATGGCATCCTTCGAGTTCTTGTTTGGGGGTACTCTCCTTTGTTAGCATATGCTTGTTGGCCTTTTCCAATAGACCGGCCAACTCTTGGGGTTCGCTGATACTGAGGTCATAGAAATTTTTTTTTGAACCTAAAGGCTTGCTTCAAGAAGACTACTGTTGCATTGACTTTGATATCTTTCACCTCCAACATTATCCTCTGAAATGTGCAGTCCCTGTGGTGGGTTTTTGGACACTGGCAAACTATGTCAGGAACAACGTCTTGAAATTGAAAAAGTTGTTGATGCTTCTGGTCGAGAGCACGTGGAACCACTTCAAGGTTTCTACCTCAAAGAGATGTAAAATGGGAGGCACCTTAATGTGTCCGAGAACTTGAGTCGGCATATGGTTGATTCACATGAGACAATGTGTATGTTATGGTCCGATCATTCTCTATAAGCCTCCAAAGTTGGCAATTTGAACTTTTTCGGGGGCTCCACTCTAGAGATTTAGATGGAGAAAGCATTCACTAATTGGCACAGAGCTTTAGTATGCCTGACGCGTTTCTCAAATTNATATATATATATATCTTCTGAAAAGAATGTTTTAATTATAAGAAATAAGATAAAACAGATCTCATATATTCAATGGTTTAAATAATTAAGCATAATATTACAAGTAATACTTCATCTCAAAAGATAAGGATATCACTCGATAATAGTTTCAATTATTCAAACCAAGCAATTTATGTTGTTTATTTGGTCTACAAAATTTCTAAATAATCATTCCCCTACCTAATATAAAGATTAGACTAAAGTTTAGATTATCTGGGTTACTAATTCTTTTATAGGCTAATTCTTTTATAGGCTCAAGCCTTTATAGTTAATTACATCTTAAGTGACCAAAATTTTTTAAGAAAACTCTCGATTAAGATCAGAGTTTTGTCTTAAAAAATTCAAAGATTAGTTTTCATGATTGAATATATAAAATTCAAGTAGCAAGGGCTCATTGTGGCACAGCTATTTCTGAAATCCAATGGAGCGAAAGATATGGGATCTCATATGAGGGGATCCTCAATGACATCTCAAACTGTCCTATTATTTGGCTTTACATTTTAGAAATGATGTTATTTGATGTTTACTCCTGTCATTTTATTTTAAATCTAGGATTTATGTTGTGTGGCATTATCTCAATGCAGACAGCCTAGGAAAATAGAAGGATTTATATACTATCGAACGAACAACCTTGAGATCCTAAAAAGAGTTAGGGCTTATATCGTATGATGTACGATCAAGCAAAAGCCTAAAGATAGTGTGAGGATTTATGTCACACTAGACAAATAACCTCAAAGTCCTAAGGGTTTATGTTGTTTAAGTATATAAAAATTTTAGTTGAGGTTCATCCTTCGCTTCATGTTTTGGTCTTAGTCGTCGCTGAAGATTGTCCACTATTGTGGAAAAGAGAGGAAAGAGAGAAACCATGCCCGAACGATCTATCTTAAGTTCTTTATTTTATTGTCGTGAATTTATGAGGTGCATTTGAGGTGATTATTATTATTATTATTTTTTTTTAATCAGTGAGTTTTGTTATGGGGTCTTTAAGAATGTTTAACATTTTGCGAAGTTACTATGTCAGTCATATGTTGTAGGGTTTCTGCCTAGACATATGTTTTATTTCTTCTACCCTAGGGCCTCTTTTACACATGACAGGAACACAACAAATAATAGAATAATTGTAATATCTCCTGCATAAATAAAATATATACAGTCAAGTGCAGTAAAAGAGAAAGTAACAGTACGTACCTGCCGCCTCTAATGATATCTCAAAAAAATTAAAATTATATATTTCATGTGTATATATATATAAATTAAACAAAAAATAAATATTTTGAAATTTGAATATTAAATATATTAGATCAAAAGCATGCATGTTTGTGTAAAACTAGGTGGTAGATATATAAAAGCTCAAAACTAGATATAAGTATTCTTGAGTTAGGGATGGACTCACCTTCATGCCTTTGGCCATAATAATCTCTCTTTGAAAGGTTTCCTTTTTAATAAGCAATCCAAAGCATCAGCATGCATAAGGCCAATTCTGGATGGAAGCTACTAGCAGACAATCGTAGGAGGGCAACTCTTAGCACTAATCAAAGTGACGGACTTGTGAACATATAAAAAGTAGCACCCAAACTTCTCAATTTGTCACGCACATAAGTAAATTAAACTTTATGAGAGCCATCAAAAGCCAAAAATTAATAACACAAAAGGTAATGGATGCTTTTTCATCATTTTCATATCACTAACACTTCCAACTTATAAGCCAGTTAAATGATTCATATAAAACCACATAGAAAAAAGGGATTGCTCACCAAAGCGAAGTTTGATGCATCCATCTTTTCACATTCAAAATTTTGACCCATCATATTTCTCACTACACATTGTTAGTACAGAGAAACCTGAAAAGGTCATCTTAATTTATTTTAGAAAGCAATTTTCTCTACCCATGGCTCTAGAAATTTACATACCAGAGCAGTAATCTTAGCTGGAAATTTACATGCCAGAGCAGTAATCTTAGCTGTATAATTTTGAAATAACTTTATCAAATGCTTCCAAGGGTAGCTTCATGCTCAACCAATGCCTCAACCACGACTGGGTTTACCTCATAAAGGCACACATAGAAATTGATATGAGAATTGGGAAGAAGAAGATTGTTAAGTGATTAAATCATACACACATAAATGTAGCAAAAATAAATAAAAAAAAAGAAGTGACTATGCATATGATGTGATATGAGATATGTTTTAGAACTCTTGAAGCAACTTATGAGATGTGGAGACAGTGACTTGGAAAGGTGGACATGTCGTGGAGGCAGTGGCCAAAGGATGGGTATACTGTGAAAGTTGTAGCTTGGAGGAGTGGGCGTGCAGTGAAGGTAGAGGCCCGAAAGAGTGATGATTCTCACTGGGGAGAATTACACAAATGGGGTGAGAGTATGAATGGACACTCAAGATGTAACCCAAGCAAATCGTAATGTAAGATGCCATGCAAGAAACATAATCACAAGTGATGTTGTGCTCAATCGCCTAGGGCATAGGGCACCACTGTGGAGAATTACACCTTATCCTAATAATGACCGAACACGCATGCAAATGTCAAGCACATACATGGTATGGTGCACCATTAAAGAAAGCAATCAGAAACGAGTGCACATACACATTCAAATCATATACTATGCAAGTAATTGGTCAACCGGGCCGAGATGGCCAATCAGACAAAGAGTGATGTCGACCGAGCCAAGCGGCCGATCGAGGAAAAAGTCATGTCGATCAAGCTGGGGTGAGCGGTCGAGGCAATGTGTAAAGGCAAAATGCTCCATGCAAGGCACTCACATGCAACAATTCAAAACAGATAACCATGCTCAATAACAAGCCACAATCGTGCTAATGATTTCACATGGGATACCTAAGGTTTAGAACTTCAATACATGGCCTAGATGCTTCTTTTTTTGGGGAGGTATATGGGAAGTTTCACCTCCATGTCTCCATAAGGGAGCTCTTCATGATGTTGTGGAATGGGCTAGCTGCAAAGCTTTTCCCATTTCACAAGCTTCTCTTGATTTTTCAAGGTGAGCTAGCTACAAAGCTTTTTTCTTTTTGCAAAACCCGAACATCCCAAGCTCTCCAAGGAAGTTTGGGGAATGCCAAAGCAAGGGGAAATATGGGATTCCAACTCGCTTGGATTTTGATCTAGGGTTCACAAAGGGAAACACTCGGTTCCATAAGGGATTTGGCCAAGCAAGTGATTTTGATCCTAAGGGCTATCTCTAAAAAATCAATGGCAAATCCAGATGAGTGTGGCTGTGCCGTCTAACGCCGGCCTCGGCAAGCCAAATCACCTTGCGTGGGTGACCGCACCTAGCATGCCTACCCTAAGCTAACCTAAGGCCAACTAGGAAAGAAAACATGAGAGTTTTAAATGTTATACTATAGGTTGTGGACATCCCAATTGCTTGCTTCGAGGTGTCGGTGTCCAGTTCACGTGCTATCGTATCTTCACGAAAGGGGTTGGACGCATCGAAGCACGCTCGAATATACCTTGCAAGGAATCATAAAGAAGATTGTATAATCGCGTGTCAATTTTCAAACTTGAAGTTATAATTTATGAAGAATTTATGANGTGTGACGCTCAATTGGAGGGCAAAGTGGTCAATTTGTCCAAATTTGGTTAAAATTAGGGAAGCTCNTCCACGGGAACCTCGGTAGCCCTAAGGTCAAAGAAAAGAAACTCTATCCTATGACTACAAGCTGGAGCTCCAGGAGGTGGGACTTATACCTGCTGAAATAACAAGGATGCCTCGGGAAAGAAAGAGAAAGTGGAGGTTCAGCTACAAAGCTGAAAACGCTCCAAACAAAAGGACTTACACCCCATCTGGGTCGGGGAGCCTTCTAACACCTTAGGTGCACTAGACAACCACCTATATGAAGGTATGTTGGCCAGTCAGGTTGGAAAAGTACGGGGACTCCTCCTCGGGACATGCAAATATGAATGTAGTTATCTAGAATGATCCTAAGTATTGTGGAGACCCTATTAATATATGTAAGAAAATAAATGTTGCAATTTTTAAATCCTGAATATTTTAATCCTAAATTTTAATTATCTTGAATATTTTATTTAGGATTTTGTAGAAAATTAAAATTTTAGGGTCCTTAATGAGCCTATTTTGTATTGTGGAATCCCAGATAAAACATAGAAAGAAAAATAAGGAAAACAAATGAAGTGCAAACATGCAAATGATGCAAAAATAAAGCAAAGCAAGTCAAACCAAAATAATAAACAGGCCGGTGCCGCTGGGCCGGCAACATATCCCAGAAAAGAAAAGGGCGGTCGGACTCCACATATACATGCCCAGTCCTAATTCTATGCATCAATATAAAATGCAGAATTAAAATATGGGGCACGAGCATCTGCTCCTGGTCCCCTCCACGTGGTTCCCACGCTAAATGTCTCGGAACCCGTGCCCGTATCTTATTTCTGTTACAGGACTCTCCTAGACTCTAAAAAAATACATAGGAAAATAAAAGATTAAATCCTGCATGAAAACAAGTGTCAGCGGGAAAGCTCACATGCAAATAACGTATCATGAACCATGCCTTAATGGTGGGGGAGCTAATAGCACCTGCAAGCAACAGGGTCAGAAATCATTACTTGCTCCCCCAATAGCGGTACATATGTGTGTGCATATAAATAGACATGGCTACCTGTAAAAGAACGCTTAACACACTACCACACATATGCAACATGCAATCACATCACAAGCATAATGCAAAAGAAAGATACTTGGCTAGGGCAACCAATTCAACAGAGAATAATAGCCAAGTATCAAAAAGACTATCTAGCACCCTAAGTCCTAGCCTAGCACACCATCTAACTGAAGGTGTGTTAACCTAGTATCTAAGTGAGGGGGTAAGTATAAGTATAGTATGACTTTGACAAGGTCGTCATACCGGCCCCATCCCAAAGATCCAAAGGATCTAAAGGGTGTCACGAAGAATGGTGACACGAGTTAGATCTATTAGATCTTTAGCACAGTCATACTCGTGTCAATCCTGATGACTTAACTTGCATTGCTCATTGGGATCAACCCAACAAGCAATGCTCGTTAAGGCATCGCGACCAGCACGGGGTTACTCTCCTAACGAACCTGACTCGCTATCCATGCAAACATGCAAATGCAAATGCTAATGCAAGAAAATCAAAACATATAAGTGGTGATAAAGAGTATGTCATGAAGGTAGTAACTGGAAGGAATGAGCATGCCGTAGCGGCAGGGGCCTGCAAAGAGAGTATATTAGTAAGGTAGTGACCCGAGGATGAGCATGTCGTGACGACAGGGGCCCGAAGAAGGGGTATACCGGTAAGGTAGTGACCCAAAGATGGGCATGCCGTGACAACAGGAGCCTGAAAAGAGGGTATACCGGTAAGGCAGTGACCCGAAGGTAGGCATGTCGTAGCGGCAGCGGCCCAAAAAGAGGGTATACCGGTAAGGCAGTGACCCGAAGGTAGGCATGTCATAGCAGCAGGGGCCCAAAAAGAGGGTATACTGGTAAGGCAGTGACCCGAAAGAATGCAACTCAAAGAGATGATATCCGAAAAGAGGTATGCCGGTAAGGCAGTGACCCGAAGGAATACAACTCAAGTAGATGATATTGGCATGCAGACAAACATGTACATGCACATACACAACATGCAAAGGAGCAAGTGGTAAGTCGATCCAGATGGAGCATCTGGTCAAACCAAAGTATTGTGTCAACCGGATCGGGGTAGCCGGCTGAAACACAAGTGATGTGACTGGTTTGGGATAACCGATAGAGGCACAAGTGATGTCGGTGCAGGTGCAAGTGTAAGATAAAAGATGCAAGTGCAAGTGCAAGGTGCAAGGTGCCAGGTGCAAGTGCAAGATATAAGATTCAAGTGCAAGTGCAATGTGCATGTGTGACCGGTTCGGGATAACCGATCGAGGCACAAGTGGTGTCGGTGCAGGTGCAAGTGCAAGGTGCAATTGCAAGTGTGATATATGACACACAATATGTAACAATGCAAGACACACATATGCAAACAATGAAGTGCAAATGACCACACATGATAGCGAGCCACGCTCGTACTAACGACCTCACCTAGGAAACCTAAGGTTTAGACCCTTGAAAATGCGGCATCGCCGCCTCTTGTTTTGGTAAGAAAATGTTGGGAGTTTCTCCCCGGATCTCCGAGGGAAAACTCTCCACGACGTTGCAAAATGTGCTAGCTACAAAGCTTTTCCCATTTCGCGAACTCCTCCAGACTTTGCAAAGCGAACCAGCTACAAAGCTTCTCTCGCTTTGCCAAGTCCGACCTCCTAGCTTCTCCGAGTAAAGCTGGGGAAACCCAAAGCAAGGGGAGTGAGGGACTCCAACCCATCGGGACTTGTGCTAAGGTTCACAATAAATGGGAGACACTTGGATCTACGGAGGGCGTTTGGTTACATACAGGAAGTCTTAAACTAAAGGCTAGCTCTAGAAAATCGACGATCAATCACATGAATACGTTGACGCACCGACCCATGCCGACGCACGCACCCCGTATGGGCGATCGAACCCACACGCCTAGACACCACTAACCTAAGGCTAGCTAGAAGTTTAGAGGACTCACCACCGTGAAGGTTGCTGGCGCATTCTCTTTACTTGCTCCAAGCCGTCGACGTCGAGCTCGTGCTCCAGTGTATCCCACAATGAATCATGTAACGAGGAGAATAGGAGATAGGAATCAGTGAGGTGCAAAGTATTTAAAAAGAATAATTTTGGCATATATAAGTATAACCAAAATATACCTTCGAGGGGCGCTCGACAATTATGAAAGAGGGGGAGTTTTCCTCGCAAAGAAAGAGATGCTTGCACCTCCTCAAACAGCGGCAACGCTCGCTATCCGGCAATGTCAAAGTGCTCAGGCAAAGTATCCGATCACTGGGAAGGTAAAATGGCAAGGTTGGCGGGGTTGGCTGAGAAAAAGAAGAAAAAGAAGAGGAAGAAGAAAGAGAAGAAAAAGAAAAAAAATGAGGAGAAGAAGAAGAAGATGAAAAATTAGGAGAAGAAGAAATAGAAGAAGAAGAAGAAGAAAAAGAGAAAGGAGAAGAAGAAGAAAGAAAGAGGCGCGAGGGTCGGATTTTTGCGCAGGGAGAAACTGAGATTTTGTCGGATCTGGTCACCGGCATTGGAGGAGACCGGTGGACGGCACGAGAAAAGGAGATTCGGCGAGGTTCTCGGAAATGAGAGCCTGCGGCCAAAGAAGCAGGCAGAGGTCGGCTGGAAGGCCGGTGTCAGGCTCACCAGTGGCGTCGCTGGCCTAGGGGGTGTGCCTCCGGCCGAAGGGAGCGACGACCCGAGCGGTTTTCGCGAAATGGAGGGTGGCAGCGATTTTGTGTCTCGAATTGCCGCGTGCGATGGGGAAGAATCCATGAGGGAGAGAGAGGGAGAGAAGGTTTTATAAAAAAAACATTTTTTTAAGAACTTGTATAATAATAATATTATTATATTATAATAATAATTATTATTCAATTAACACCCCCCCACACATTTTCGCCGAACACGTCATCGCAACAAAATGAATATCTCTCCTAGGTAAAATTGACGTTCTGGACGCACCGGTGTGGTCAATTTCGCCATCCAGGGTCATTCGAACCTTTTTTTTTTAGCAATTTGGTCCAAAATAATAATTTTCGCATTCTTACCCCGCCACGAAATCGTGGTGAAATGAGCATCCTCCGATGTTTCGGACGCACTCATGTAGTCCATTTCATCGTCTGAGGTCATCTGGATAACTTCGCCGACAAACGGGTCAATTTTAGCTAATTTCGTGCGTGATGCGATAACTAATTTTTGTCGATCGCAGATGGACAACTTATGCCCATGACATCCAAAAATTGATGTCAAGATTATGTTACACTTTTCTCTGAATAATTCTCCATCTCACATCTTATAAATGAACTAAGAGATGAGAAATTAAAGGACCGGGCAAGCAATAAGAGGAAAAAATAAAAGAATTGTATGGGAAGCCTTCATAAAGTGAATTTTCACATTGATAGCTCCAAAGCATAAGTCTAAAGTGAGATCACTTCAGTATGCTTTAACGACATAACTATGAAAGAAACCTTATGAAAAAAAAACTACTAGAGAATTCAAATTGATGTACTTATTTTAGGGTTCACATCCTTCTATTAAGGAAAGTCCTTATAATTAATTACATTTTAAGTAGTCAAAACTACTTAAGAAAACTCCCTTTTGAGCTTATATTTTTTTCTCAAAAAGTTCAAGTATTGTTGTCAAGGAAAGGAATGTTAAGGTCCTACCCTAAGGGTAGCAGATTGTTAAAGATTCCAAACTATCTTAAAGTTTTGTTTTTTCATTGATAGTTTAGCTGAGGTTTGATCCCGATATTTTTGATACGTAAGGATTTATGAACACCACTACTTGAAGATTTTAATTCCCGGCAACAGCGCCAAAAACTTGATTCTAAGCAAAGTAATATTTCAATTATATCTTTAAGTAGTAGGAATTCTATACAAGTATACGTATCTTTATCAAATAATATAGAGCTTTCTGATTAAGCCCCAAATATTGATCCCATGGAGATCGATGTTAATCACAACAGCTTTCAAGAGAAGTTTTAGTCTAGAAAAACACACCATAGCTTGGAAGGTCGATAAAGGTTTAGTTTTGATTATATCCTACAACTATCACTGCAATATTACTTCTACTCTTAAACTAAAATACTTAGTGAAAATCAAAAAGTGAGGTTTAATATATTAAAAGTACCGTTCCTCATGCAATGAAAGTAGTGACATGTGTAAAAGTAAAACAAGTAGTGAGAGAGATTGTGACAAATAGGAGCAATTATATTATTTATCCCTCGGTCAAGTAATATAAAAAACATTGGCTAATTCATAGTTTAAGAATCCTAAAGACTGGTGAGCCAGGAGAGATTCTAGCTCTCACTCTAGAGTCCCCTCATCCCCTCACCTGAAGGCTAACATCTAGTATTAAGACATAAAACTAAGAACCAAATTGGGGACTTTAGTCTGTCACTCTAAAGTACTCTAATTCTACACCCATCAAAGTATATCTCCCTATTTATTTGCACTCAACCATATGGACTACATCTCATCCATACAATCTCATTTGATTCTACCATTAGTTGACTGAGACAACATCATCACGGATCTTACATATTCTCACAACAGATTTTAATATGCAAGTTGAGATGAAGTTTATATGTGAATGAAGAACAAAGTAAAATCATCACAATATATTCTCACTCTACTCAATTCTATATCATACACATGCATACTAATTCATTGTAAGAGGGAAGAGTAAGGAAAACTACTCACTACACATGAGTAAACAATAAGGACATTTCATTGAACAAGACTTTAAAACCATGCAAACAAAGTACTAGATTCAAATAAAAATACAATGAAAATACTTATCTTTGATGGAAATCAAACTCTCGTTGTATATTAAAAGCAATCTCCTTACAATCTTCTCCAAGAACAAAGTGAAAAGAAAAGAAGAAATTCTCACTCTCTCTCTTTCTCTCTCACCTTGTCGCCCACTCGGGGCTCTCACCTAAGCCTTCTTCTTCTTCTCCAAGTCTTCTTCTCCTCTTTCAATTAGTTCAAGAGTCATTTTAAAAATATTTCCAAGTCTTATTTATAATTTCTTAAGTGGTGCTTAAGTGTCTCTTCAAAAGTGTCCATATTCAATGAATCTTCCAAAAAATGCCTTAAGTGCCTCTTCCAAAGTCTTCAAAACCCACCTTATAACCACCCCCAAATCCTTCTCTAAATTCCATTTTATCATTTCCAATGAATTTTCCAAGAGATATACGAAGCACCGCTTAAAAAATCGTCCAAATCCGATGTATATTCTAGAAGATATGTTGAAAACCATTTTTGGCGCTTAAGCACTGATTTTGAGAGCTTAAGCGCCCTCCTCTCTGTCTGGTGTGCCTAAGTGCCATGTTTGGGTGCTTAAGCACTGGGCAAAGGCACTTAAGTGCCTGGTTTTGGCCCCCATGGCTTTGGTGTGACCCAGTTCGACCCAGTTTGCTCCGGCTTGCTCTGTTTTGGTCCATTTTTGTTCCTTTCTCTCCAATCACTCCAAATTCTTCAGTTTGATGTACCTTCAAACAAAAACACAAGAAAACATACCTTTAAAGTGCAATATCATTATAAAATATAGCATGAAAAATAGTATTTTTAGGCACATCAAAATCCCCCAAACTTAAACATTACTTGTCTTCAGGTAATACTACATTTTTTAAAATAATTTATGTAGAATAGAGTTAATGGGTCATTCTTTTGGAATTGCTAAAATTTTGTTCTAAAAATGTGATATTTCAAATTAGAAGAACTTCTAATGAGTCAGACTAGCCCAAGGTCTAAAATATTTATCATCAAACTTAGGAATTTGTTTTCCTATCTAATTTAGAAATATATGCAGATTTTTCAAACTTCGGATTATATGAACTTTACTTTCTAAACTAAAGAACTCTCTTAAAAATAATTTTTACTAATATAAGTATATAGAGAAAGCTTAGGATTGCTCTAAGTTTTTTTACTCTATAAAGACTCAAGTGAAACCAAATAATCCAATAAATATGTATTTTCTTGAAAAGATGTATTTTCTTTAAATACTTTCTAAAAGAGCCTTACATGTTTGAAAATAAAAAATATAAGAATCCTTAATTTTTCAAAAATACAATTCTTCCTACTAAAGATAGTTATTCATTTTCCCAAATTATCCAATAAATATCCTTAACTCTAGGTTCACCCTTTTCACTAAAATTATCAACTAAGTTTTCCTACTCCATTTCTATACTTAAAATTCTAACATCCTTAAGGTGACTCCATATAATAATAATCATTAGAAATAAATACAAATTTATTTGTAGTACTTTTGAAACCAATTAAGGTTTAAATTTGAAACATTTTTCTTTTCCCCCCAAACTTAAGCTCAAACATGTGTAACAATGATGTACAAAAATATGTGGTAGGGAAACATCGCTTTTATAATTTACTACACATCCTACAAAAATATCAACAAAAAACACATGGTAAAAATATTGCAGTAGAAAGTAAATTTAGCCTAAACATGCTTGGCATAACACTATAAAGGAATTATAAATAGTAGAACAGGTACAAACTGAAGATTAAACAGGAACACATTTTAAACTTTAGAAAGGAATTGTAGGATGCTAACAGGTTTAAAATACTGAGACAACTTTTGTCATCTCCAATGACTCATTCAACTTGAATCACAAACATAGACACATAAACTCTAATACATAGACTCACAGATTCATAAACAAATAACAATTGAGGTTAATTTGATCTCCCTTTCACTCACATTTCCCCTCCTTCCTTTCAATTTCTAAAGGAAGAAACTACACTAATAACATGAGTGTATTATAAAACTTTATATGGTTATCACCCATGGGCCAGAATTCCCTCATGTGTTACCAATTTCAAGGTTACTCTAAATCTAAGGTATGCACAATCTGGTAAATAAAAATAGTACAGTTCATTCAGATGTTGTTCACTAAGTTTATGACCCTACTCAGTAAAGACAAAGTCGGATAAAGGAAGTGATTGAGTTGACATGGAGTGGTCCAAGTCCAAACTCTACATGCTTCAAGGCAATGCTCAACTCCAGTTGAGAACTAAGTCGTAACAGACTCGTTAACCTACTACTACCAAAAATCATATACAAATCTAGTCATGACGAAGGAATTACCTCACAACATTAATCCAATCCACTCTTACACATCAAACACGAATCAAAGTCCAACATCTCACTATTATCCAATCCACATAACAACAATCACACTAAATAGATAACAAAGATAACTATGGTTTGCCTCCCATGAAGCGCTTGGTCTAACATCAACGACCCGATGTATCCAATGTTTACTCCAGTTGCCCCAACATCAGAATCTCATTCATTTTGTCTGTACACCACGGAATATGCCATTTAGTGATTTTGAAAAACTCTTTCTTAGGAGATCTTTTACTGATTTCATCATTCAATTCAGTTTCTTCTTGTGATTAAGTTGAATCTGAAAATATAAAGACTAGTGGTGTAGATGAATTCCCTAAATAGGTAGGCTTTAAAATTATATGGGGAACATTCATCTTCAGTTCATGAGATTTTTCAACAAATGGAATTAAAAGTTTACTATTTTTAGTAATGTTCAACATTTTGCGCCTCTCCTAAACATACATACAGTCTTCTTTAAACAACATTTTTAACTCATCATGAAAGTCCATTTCAATCTCATCTGTCAACTTACTCTTAAGAAATTCTTGGAAATGATCTTTACTTAGATATTCAATTTCTTCCATCCAAAAACAACCATCATCTTTTCTCTCAGTTGGATAATTCATAGTCTTTAAAACATCAAAAGTGGCTCCATAGTCATTAATATTCATAGTCAACTCTCTTTTTTGCACATCTATCATAGCTTGTCCAGTAATAATAAAAGGTCTTCCCAAAATAATTAGATTTTATTTATCTTCCTCCATATCTAATACGATAAAGTCCATAGGAAAGATAAATTTATCCACTTTAACAAGCATGTCTTCTATAACCCCTTTTGGTTAAATGATAGATCGATCAGATAACTGAAAGGTTACAGTAGTGGGAGAAATATCGGCTAAAACTAACCTTCTAAATATAGATAAAGGCATCATATTAATGTTGCTCCTAAATCACATAAAGCTTTTCTGCATATTCTTTCTCCAATTACACAAGGAATTGTTAAGCTACAAGGATCATTAAGTTTTTAAGGAGGCTTTTTCTGAAGTATAGCGCTGCACTTCTCACTTAGTGTAACTGTCTCGTAATCCCTAAATTTCATTTTCTTGTTTAATATCTCCAACTTTATATAACTTAGCATCTGTTCCAAAGTCTTAACAAAAGGAATATTTATCGTTACTTTCTTAAATTTTTCCATGAGCTTCGAAAATTGTTTATCCAACTCATGTTGTCTAAGTCTTTGAGAAAATAGAGGTGGTGGTCCTTCTAAATTGATTTTAGTTGGAGATATTAATTTTTCCAGATTCTTATAAACATGTTCTTCAGGTCTTTTAGTTTCCCTTGTTTCTCTCATAACTTCTTTCTCATTTCTAACCACATCCCCTATCTCTCATCCACTTCTTTATTGGAAAGCTTCTACTTGTTCATTATTGTTCTCTTTAGGGTTGATCTCAGTGTTGCTAAGAAGTGTTCCTTGTGGTCTATTGTTAAGTGGATTAACAATTTATCTCAATTGATTCTCTATATTTCTAATTGTAGCATTTTGACTTTGCAACTGGTTTTCCATTTTTAATACCACTTCTTCTATAGACATCATCTTATCCTCAAATTGTTGATCATTATTAGAGTCCGGGTGATATGAAAGCCTATAGTTTGTGCTCCCCTTATTATTCCAACTTCCATTAGGATTTGCATGATTATTTTCTCATTGTTGGTTTCTACCCCGAATAGTATGATGCCAGTTAAAATTAGGATGGTTCTTCCAACTTAGGTTGTAAAAGTTAGAATACAGGTTGTTTATAGTATTTAAATTCTCATATGATAAGTTAGATTCAATCATATGCCCTAAAGAACTTTCCTCACTTACTAGAGTAAATTGAGGTTGGTTCATTCAAAATTGGTCCAACTTTCTTGATATTGCAGCAACCTGAGATGCAAGAATTGCAATCGCATCTGCATCATGAACATCAGTTAGAATTACCCTTGTAGAGGGCCATTGAAATTCATTCATAGTCATTTCTTCATTTAACGCATATGTTACATCAAATGGGTTTGACATTAATGATCCACCAGTGGCAGCGTCAATTTTAGACCTAAGGGTTCCTACTAACCCATTATAAAAAATTTGAATGATTAACCAATCAGGTAGAGCATGGTGTGGACACTTTCTTAGAAGTTCCTTAAATCTTTCCCAGGCTTCGTATATTGATTCCCCTTTATACTAAAAAAATAAGATAATATTGTTTCAAAGTTTAGTAGTCCTTAAAGATAGAAAATACTTAGCTAGGAATTTTAAGTTAACTCCTCCCAATTTTTAATTGAGCCAGGTGCTAATGAGTATAACCACATTTTAGCCTTATCCCTTAGTGAGAAAGAAAAAAAGCCTTAGTCTGACAACATCGTCTGACATGTTGTTATAACGAAATGTAGCACAAAGTTATAGAAAACTTGATAAATTTAAGTAGGGATCCTCCGAAGGACTTCCCCCAAACTAGTTGCTCTACACCAGTTGGATAATCACTGGATTTAGCTCAAATGAGTCAGCTTCTACGACAGGGGTTTGTATATTTGATTGAGTTTCATCTGTCATAGGATTTACAGTCCCTCAATGATTTATGATGATTTTTCAAGTTATTATTTTGAATGTTTTCTATTTCCAATTTTCGTTTTTCAAGTCTTTTCTATTTTTTGATTTTTTTCCTTTTTTTCTAACTTGGAATCATAAGGCATAAGTCCTGCAGATCCTTTATTTTGCATACACAACACAACAAACAATGCATTAACAATTAAATAAATAAAACAAAAAATATATTCAATACAACAAAACATTTTAACAAATACCTTGTTTTTCACACAAACAGTTTTTTCACAACACTTTTTCATACAAGAAAAAAAAAACTTTTCACACAAAAATAATTTTTACGACACTATAGTTTTCCAAGTCTAAGCCTAATAACTTCAACTAAAATTCTCCTAAAAGTCAAGATTAGTCATTCGATCACCGGCAATGGCACCAAAAACTTGATCTGATATTTTTTATATGTAAGGATTTATGAAGTTGACACCACTACTTGAAGATTTTAATCCCCGGCAACGGCGGCAAAAACTTGATCCCAAGTAAAGTAAGATTTCAATTATATCTTTATGTAGTAGGGATTATATGCAAGTATAAGTATCATTATCAAATAATATTGAGATTTCTAATTAAATCCCAAATATCGATCCCACGGAGATCGAGGATAATCACGACGACTTTCAAGAGAAGTTCTAGTCTAGAAAAGCATGCCCTAGTTTGGAAGGTTGATAGAGGTTTGGTTTTGATTATATCATACAACTATCACTACAATACTACTTCTACTCTTAAACTAAATACTTAGTGACAATCAGAAAGTGGGGTTTAATATATTAAAAGTTGCAAAGAAATTAGTGACATGTATAAAAGTAAAACAAGTAATGAGAGAGATTATGACAAATAGGAGCAATTATATTCTTTATCCCTTGGTCAAGTAATATAAAGAACATTTCCTAATTCATAGTTTTAGAATCCTAAAGGCTGGTTAGGAAGGAGAGATACTAGCTCTCACATTAGAGTCCCCTCGTCCCCTCACGTGAAGGCTAACATCTAGTATTAAGACCTAAAATCAAGAACCAAATTGTGGGATTTAGCCTGTCACTCTAAATTCCTCTAATTCTACAACCATCAAAGTATATCTCTCTATTTATTTGCACTCAATCATATGGACTACATTCTCATCCATACAATCTCATGTGATTCTACCATTAGTTGATTGAGACAATACCATCATGGATCTTACATGTTCTCACAACAGATTTTAACATGCAGGTTGATCAAGTTTACATGTAAACAAAGAACAAAGTAAAATCATCACAATATATTATCACTCTACTCAATTTTATATCCTACACTTGCATACTAATTCATTGTAAGAGGGAAGAGTAAGGAAAACTACTCACTACACATGGATTATTAAGATTTATAGTCAAAATAGTTCCATTTCTATGGGCAAGAATTAAATTTATTTTTTCTATAGGCTCCATATTTCCTTTATAATTATAACTATTATCTTCTTTATAATATCTTCTAGATGTACCTTGCCTATATGGCCTTCCTGGTCCATTATCTTCTCCTGATGGTGGAACTGGATCAAATCTAGGCCTTTTACCTCTATCTGTAGTAGGATTAGATGGTCCTGCTATTACTTCACCCATTTCCATGTTCATTTTAATTTCCTCTTTTTCATATTTTGAATCTATTTTCTTCCAATCAAAACTTGGATTAAAGTTATTTTCATATGCTATTTCAAAATTATACCTCTCTTGTTATTCTGAATAAGATGCATTCATACTAAATACATAATCTTGCAATTGCTCATATGTCTTTATCATACTAAAATTAATTTCTTCCATAATTAATTTGATTTTTTATCTCTAATTCAGATTGTATGGATTCAAAATCATCTTTTGATTCATTTCTAATTTGTCTATGTTGATAATCTAAAAATCTCATGCTAAATGTTTCATCTTGATTTTCATAAGAAGTACTTTCATTTGGTATTAATATGGGCTTATCTACAAATGTATTAATACTCCATTCAGTACCTGCATATATTTCTGAACTAAATTTCTTTCCTGTTATTGCCTTAATTCCCTGACTGGCTAACATTAATTCTATTTCTTCATTATTTAACTTAAATTTGACATTAAAATGTTCTTGCATTTTTCCTATGAATCCTGTAGTTATTCTAAGGTTTAGAGATCCAGCAATCATATAATAACCCTTAGTCTTGATTCCTATCTTCAAATACTGTATACATTCTCTAGTATCCATGATGAAATTTGGTACAAAGTATATGATAGCTCCATTATCATTCATATCTATCTCAAATGATCCATTTATAGATTTTGTTAAATCACTCCATCTATTATCCAGTAGTACTACCAAAGCCTTTGTTCCTAATTTTTTTCTATGTAATCCTTTAACTCCAATCATGATTAAGTCTATATGTAATTGTGTCATTCTTTGTTGCCTAATTTGCTCCCAATTATCTTTTACTATTATTGGTAAACTTAATTGATCTAAGTTTGTTACACAACTAACTTTCTGTTCAGCTATTGTTTGTATTATAGATGACTTGGATAATAAAGAATTTTCATATATTTTATTTTTAATTTTAACTAGATCTATCTTTTTGTTATTAAACTTATCTAATTGTGATTCAATATCTACTATTTCAGATATTTTTCTATCAAATTTAGGTGATTTTTTCCTAAATATGGATATAGATTTTTCACCACCTACCATGATTTATAACTTATTGGTCTGTATGGAACAATCTCTTTTCCTTTAGAAATAATATTTGTTTCTATAATTTTTAACTTATCTTCAATAGTCATTATTTTTTCATATAATTCTATTAATATTATTGTCTGAAAACTTAATATTTTAGGATAGGTTTTATCACTACCTTGTATTCCTGAGTAATTTGTTAATCCTAGTGCTTCATCATGATATTTTTTAGCTTCTTCTAAAGTATCTTTGTAAATTTTAAATTCATAAAACTTACTCAAGCTAGAATAATTCCTTTAATTTCTAAAAGTAAAGTTTCAACTCTTTTAATTTTTTCATTGGTTATATCTAGAATATTTTTAGATTGTTTGGGTTCTTTTAATAAAGTTTCTATTTTGGAAATTAGTACTTATAAGTTTTTCTGATCTGTCCAAATTCTTTTTTAATATATCATCATTTTGTCTTTTAATGTATTCTAAGTTTTCTTTTAAAACTAATCTTTTTATATCACCTAAGATATCTGTAGATTTTTCTAGAATTCTATAAACTTTTTGTTGATGTATTTTTAAAGATTCCGCTAAAGATATTTGTAAATCTATTATACTATTCATTATTTTATTTTCAGAATGTAATTCATGTCTAAAATCTTTAGAAAACTTACATATAAATTTATGATGATCTAAGGAAAGAATGTTCTTATTTTTATTTGATATTTTTAAATTTAACCATTCAATGTTTTGTTCAGATTCCATTTTAAATTTAAAATTATTTTTCAGAGTAATTATCTACAGTGTAATAATGCCTAAAGCCACCACGCTTCCGCGCATTTAAAATTAATTCTAAATTAAATTTTAAGGTTAAATTTAAAATTAATTTTAAATGTTTAGGCTCTGATACCAAAAAGATGTGTACAGATGATTCAAAAAGATGTGTACGGATGATTAGATAATTTAAAAAGATGTGACCTCGTATAGTTTTGTGTACGGATGATTCAAAAAGAAGTGACCTTATGGCTGAGAGGAGTGGAGAGGTGGAGAGGAACCATAAGGTCACATCCGCCATACACACTACTTGGAAAGGATGAGGGAGTGGTGGAGAAGAGAGGAGTGGAGAGGAGTGGAGAGGAGAGCAGGGAATGAGAGAATGAGGGGGTGGATGAGTGTGTGGATGGATTGCCCGCTTATTTATAATACAACCATGACGTGAACAGTAATAGTCATGTGACTATGAACAGTAACTTTAATAATTTACATGAACAGTAAAACAGTACTCCCACTTGACTTACAAACAGTAATTAAAACCAGAAAAAACGTATAATGTCATCAGCTTAAAGGGATGTATACGGGTAAATGCAAAGAAATAGGGATTACCTACAAGATAATTTTGGCCAACTTAAATAAGTAAGATTTAATTGCTCCGGACAAACAGATTGAAGTCCATTGGAAGCAGACAAATTGACATGGCAAAGTTTTCCGCATATAAAAATCTATAGACTCCAAACATGGCAACGATTTCATGGAGCTGTAATGATCTAATGATTTTTTATCCTTGAATCTATTGAATATAAAAGAATATAATGATCACTTCAATGTGAAATCTTCATCGCAGACAATTAGTGAGCCAGATCAGCAACATTGAATGCTTCCTCAGTCAAAAGTCGTGAAAGAGTGACACCATAATGCTGCATTTCAGTAAATAGAGGTTAAATCGTTTATGTCCAATCAAGAAATAATTATCTACTAATGTATGCGTGCGTAGTGCTAATTTTGTCTTTCATTCAAATTTATGAAACAAATTATATCTTTTTTNNNNTATATATATATATATATATATATATATCTGTGTGTGTGTGTGTGTGTCTGCGCGCACGCGCGTCTGTATAAATATACATTTATACCACCCAAACCCTTCATATTAGATAAAAAATATACTTTTAGCTTTCTAAAGTGAAATACACATTTTCATGCATGCATAGGACCATAGGCAAGGTGGCATATAGGTAAAAATTGAAGTTTAGGTGATAGATACGTAACTACAAAGGAATTAAGTGGTATGTATGTAAACCTTCCTAGATTGAAATGATATCCTTACTGCAACAAACACAAGAAATAAATAGGTAAGAGTCTAAAGCATCAACGTGATTAGAAATTTGTGAGCAAGAGTTCATGAAATGAACAGGTTAGAATTAAATCCTTCAAAATGACACGAAAACTATAAGTTGGGGACAATGGGCAAAAACAAGGAGAAACCAAGTTTAAGATTAATTAAGATTTTAAGTACTCCTTTTGGCTCTCTGCCAGAATGTAGGTCCAAGCTTACCTAAATGCTGCTCAAATCCTGCTACAAAAAAGGCCCCAAGCCTCTTTTAATTTCCACTAAACCATAGGATGCAATCGTCGGCCAAGCTGCTCCGAGTGCATTCAATGAATATAGCAGAAATCTGTCAACATCAGGATAGGCAAACAGCACATTCCATCATAGATTTCTTCAGCATGGCTCAACTCCAAAGAGAAATGTTTCTTGTATTAGCAGACAATAGAAGACAATCATCTGCACAAACATTTTTAGTAGAAAAAGGGAAGGAGACGAAAACCATTGAGTGGGGTGAAGTCTCAATTTTCTCTCAAAGATCTCTATATCCAAAAGTTCTTCCTAAGACATTTTAAGGTCATTATAGGAACTTAGCATGATTTTCAATATGTTGGTTCCGATCGACTCAACTAAATGTTAAGGATTTGAAACTACACATAAAAGACTATAGGGAGTCGAGATGTTGGTAGAATTTCTAAGTAGTGTGGGTCCCAATACTTGTTTTCTTGGAGAGCCAGTAGGGAAGTCCTATGGTTAGATCTTAGGCTCTAGAGAGGGATACGAACTTCACCAAAAATGGGTCAACAGCCATAAGAACTCGACCCATAATGTCATCAGCTTAAAGGGATGTATACGGGCAAATGCAAAGAAATAAAGATTACCTACAAGATAATTTTGGCCGACTTAAATAAGCATTTAATTGCTCCGGACAAACAGATTGAAGTCCATTGGAAGCAGACAAATTGACTTGGCAAAGTTCTTCGCATATAAAAATCTATAGACTCCAAACATGGCAACGATTTCATTTCTCTAATGATTTAATGATTTCTTATCCTTGAATGTATTGAATATAAAAGAATATAATGATGACTTCAATGTGAAATCTTCATCGCAGACAATTAGTGAGCCAGATCAGCAAGATTGAATGCTTCCTCAGTCAAAAGTCGTGAAAGAGTGACACCATAATGCTGCATTTCAGTAAATAGAGGTTAAATCGTTTATGTCCAATCAAGAAATAATTATCTACTAATGTATGCGTGCGTAGTGCTAATTTTGTCTTTCATTCAAATTTATGAAACAAATTATATCTTTTTTAGATAGAATGAGTAATTTAATTTAAAAATTGACCTTTTAAGTTAAAATGAATATTTTTATGCACAACCTTATTTAAAAAAAATTAGGAAGTATAAAGAAATATTTTTATATTGCTTTTATTGACGATTTATGAATATTGATAAAAACTCTAAATTCTTCGTGAGTTATAGTTTTCCAATTTTTCATAAATGAGTCCCAAAATTATGAAAACGAGAATAAATAAAATCTTCATTTAATAAAAGTAAATTTCAGTACATCTCATATGTCAATGAAAAGGAAAATACATCACATTATATATATATATATATATGACAATAATGTGATGTATTTTCCTTATATATATATATATATATATGACAATAATGTGATGTATTTTCCTTTTCATTGACGTATGAGATGTACTGAAAATCTTCATTTAATAAAAGTAAAGTTCAGTACATATGTCAATGAAAAGGAAAATACATCACATTATTGTCATATATATATGCCTAGTATTACATAAGGTGCGGTCGAGGCAGTAAGACTCTACCGCTCGAAATATACTAATCTTGAGCATTTTATGATCTATCACGTAAGTGAAGCCGCTACTCCATATATTCAGACACATCCTACTCTTTCATAATTAGCAGATTTGAAATCAGTCATTTTATTAAATNTGTATTTTCCTTTTCATTGACGTATGAGATGTACTGAAAATCTTCATTTAATAAAAGTAAAGTTCAGTACATCTACACACACATATATGCCTAGTATTACATAAGGTGTGGTCTAGGCAGTAAGACTCTACCGCTCGAAATATACTAATCTGGAGCATTTTATGATCTATCACGTAAGTGAAGCCGCTACTCTATATATTCAGACACATCCTACTCTTTCATAATTATCAGATTTTAAATCAGTCATTTTATTAAAAATTTTATTATTAATCTTCAATTATATTATTTAGAGCTATTCTCATATTATAATCTTCAATATAAATCATCACTTGATATTATATTATTTAGAGATATTATATTATTTAGAGCTCTAAATAATAGTACTACAAAATATAAGTTCCCAAAAATAAATTTGAAAAAAATTATTTTTCACTGTCCGATGCCTCTACCTCTATTATTTTTATGATGATTTAATCATTATAAGCCAAAACATATGGGTTAAATATTTCAAAAAAGAAAAANATCTTCAATATAAATCATCACTTGATATTATATTATTTAGAGATATTATATTATTTAGAGCTCTAAATAATACAACTATAAAATATAAGTTCCCAAAAATAAATTTGAAAAAAATTATTTTTCACTGTCCAATCATCTGTACCTGTCTCTATTAATTTGAAGCTCCAGATCAAATCGTGACACTTACATACTATTTTCAAATTCAACTCATATATCAAAATTCATCACGCTTTTTATTTTTATGATGATTTAATCATTATAAGCCAAAACATATGGGTTAAATATTTCAAAAAAAAAAAAACCCCGAATAATTTATTTGTAAATAACAATATTTAAGGTGGAATGTACGAAAACATCACAAAAATAAATTAAAAGACTGAAGATATTATATCCATATAATTATCCCTTCTATTATGCATAATTTATATAGATAAAATACATTCCACACAATCTCCCATAATTGTATCTTAGATTTACTTGCATGTGATTCAGAATATTGACACTAAGCGCTGAATGCAGACTTTATTTCTTCCTTGAGATCTCGTAAACATAGCTTAAGATGACCACTGCAGCGGCGACAGCGNATTTATTTGTAAATAACAATATTTAAGGTGGAATGTACGAAAACATCACAAAAATAAATTAAAAGACTGAAGGTATTATATCCATATAATTATCCCTTCTATTATGCATAATCTATATAGATCAAATACATTCCACACAATCTCCCATAATTGTACTTAGATTTACTTGCATGTGATTCAGAATATTGACACTAAGCACAGAATGCAGACTTTATTTCTTCCTTGAGATCTCGTAAACATAGCTTAAGATGACCACTGCAGCGGCGACGGCAACTCCAACTGCACTCTGCGCCAATACCGTACTCGTCTTCACTTCACTCTTTGTACCCTTTGCAATTGATGGTGGAGTGAAGCCTAGTTCCGAAAGTTTCTTGTGTGATTCAGCATAATCCTTGAAGAAAGCTTCTTCATCCTACAGCAAAATAGACTTACATGAATAAGAGAATCTATGTATTTTAAGAATCTCACAACTAAAGTTTGAGATTTCCATTTATAACACCATAGTATTAAAAATCTATTGATGAAAAAGTTCATTTCATTTTTAAAAAGTTAGTATATGAGAAGTCAGAATGTACGTAACTATGAATGTTTAGATGTTAGATATTTAAATGTATAAGAGTTATGAATGTTTAGATGTTAGATATTTAAATATATAAGAGTTATGTGGTACAAAATAACTTTTGCACGGCTCTTAAGTTTTGATCCCAGAGTTCAGAAGTGCGGCGGCGTTTTTTTCACTGTTTAGGCTATAAAGTGAACGCGGGGCTAGGTGCATATCGCATTTGGGGTATACTATTTTCCTTCGCTGCCCTCGCTACTCCCGGTTGCCCTGGTTCTTCGCTCGATCTATCGTGCCCTAGCTACCGAGGTGTATTCTGGTAAAAAAATTTTGTGCTCCCTCCTCTCCTTCCTCTTCTTTTTCTTTCCTTGTCTTCTTTTCTCCTCTCCCCTCTCGCGATCTGTAGTATCTCCTACGAGAATGATTTTTGTGTTTCATTGCTTTTTGGTGTGATACATATTTGAGGTTCATGGTTACTGTTAGATCCATAAACCTCAACATCGTGTTAGCTACGAGCAGTTGTTTTAGGGTTTGTGGCTTGAGATCTTTGAGGATTTTCAGAAACCTTATTTTTACATATGCTCCTACATTTGATTCAGTTTAATGCCAGAAATATTTGGTCATTTACATATTTTTACATTTGCTGGAAAGATGTTGTGCCCTAGTTACCGAGAAAAATGTATTTTTACATCAGTTATTTGTTGTTTGATGTTATTGATGCGTTGGAGAACTGGAAAAATTGATACTTCTCAGTTTTTGATATGGTAGGTACTCCAAATGTTTGGTTAATTCAGATTTGGTACTTCTCAGTTTTTGATGTGTCGAGATTCGTAGGCCTCACTAGAAATAGCTTCTTTGTTGCATTGTTGTTTTTGATCATATATACATTCATAACTTTTTGGTTTGTAGGAGGGTTGACAGCATTCTATCTTTAACATACATGCCCTCTTTCGTTTACATATAAGGTATATTTATTTTTTTTACATACATGTCATCTTACCATCCGTTTATATCACAGTAAAAAATGAGTAAACTTAAAGAGGCCGATCATCGACCATGTGAGATAGAGAGACTACTAATATATTTTGTGATCTCTGTTTAAGGTAGGTCGAGTTGGGAAATAGACCCACCACCTATTTTAATAAAGTTGACAGAATCTCACAACTAAATTCAAGGAGTTAACCAAAAGGGATTACGATTGGATGAAACTAAAAAAACAAGTGGGATCAATTAAAGGACTTGAAAATTTAGAAGAAGCTCAAAAGGGGATCAACTGGATTGGGATGGGATCCACTAAAGCGGACAATTGATGCACCTAAAGAATGGTGGGCAGAAAAGTTAGAGGTAATTACATGACTATTTCCACATACTTTCAGAGTGAAATATTTTGACTATTGAATACATTCTTCTTGTTACTACAGGCAGTGCTAGCAGCGAAAAAAATTCAAATTGACTGGCATTGAACCAGCTTTGGAGGAGAAGTTTGATGTTATGTTCACTGGCGTTGTAGCAACAAAAGCTCATGCTTTCACCCCAAATGAGTATGGTTTTGCCAGCTTAAGGAGACCAAACATATAGGTGACTCAGGAGAAGGTCCCAGCCAAATCTACACAGATGTTCAATTCACTGGTGGAACAAAACATCCCCAACCTGAATAAAAGAAAAAAAGTTTCACATTTGTTAGAGGTACTATTGAGACATTGCTTGAAACCTGTAAAACAAAGTCCAAACCAGCGAAGGACAATACAATTCAAGAGTGTATACAGATCCTTAACACATCCTGGTATTAAGGCAGACGAAGCTATGTATGTAAAGTATGTGAAGTTGCTAGGGAACTCAACTCGCGGACAGTTCTTTGCGACTTTGGACCCAGAATTCTGACTTGTCCACTTGCGTTCTTTCATGAACGATTGACTGTTATTTACTGTATCTTCATTGCTACTGTCATATCTTTGCACTATTTATGTGATACTCTTCTCTATTTATTTCTTATGGATGCACATTTGGTTATCTTTGATCGTGTTATTTATTTTATTTTTTCAATCATGTATATGTCGTATATGTATCGTTGCCATTGTCACATATTATTTATTAGCTTGTTTAAAAATCTATCATTTTTCATATTTTATTCAATGGATGAAGAACAAGTTAATCACAACCGCATTGTTGCTCTCAACCTTACATTGCTATACCATTACTACCATGCATATGTTGATCAAAACCCATGCATGACGTCGAGTAATATTGGAGATAGATGAGTCAGAGAGTTATTACATGGTCACCCGACACGTTTCGCAAACATGTTCCGTATGACAAAGTAATATTTTTGGACCTGCTTAACCAACTTCAGACCTTTCATGGATTGTACGTTTCATCAAGAACGACAGCTAGAGAAGTGTTGGCAATTGCCCTGTACATTTTATCCCAGAATGAATCTTTTAGAGGAGCAATAGAACGGTTTCAACATTCATCAGAAACCATCAAGAGATATTTCTCAGTTGGGTTGAATGAGCTAGCGAGTCTGGCATGTGAAATAGTCAAGCCAGAGGATCCAACGTTCCAGTCCATTCCCACACATGTTGCAAATGACCCTCGATACATGTCGTTCTTCAAGGTGCTTACCTAATATAAATTTCAGATACTACAAAGTTACACGTGATTTTCTTATTAAGTATTTCGTGCACCACAGGACTGCATCGGAGCCATAGACGGGAACATATGTCGATGCACGTCTGTCTAACACAGAGAAAGTAGCATACATTGAACGCTGTGGATCCCCAACACAAAATATGATGACAGTGTGTGATTTTAACATGTGTTTCACCTTTGCAATGGCTGGATGGGAAGGTAACGCACATGACAGCCGTGTTTTCAAGTTTGCCACTAGAAACAGAAGATATGGTTTCCCTTATCCACCACCAGGTATGAGAGTCGTATTTCACTTTTGGGCATATGAATTGTTCTAAATCTGTTAATCACAAAAAACTAAACACGGAAGTATTATTTGGTCGATGTCGGGTACCCTTTATAAAAGAGATATCTGAAGTCATATCCAAATACGAAATACCATATCCCTGATTTTGAAAGATCAAGCAAAGTTGCACGAGACAAAAAACAAATATTTAACAAAAGACATTCGTCCTTGCACGGTGTCATCGAAAGATCATTCGGGGTATGGAAGATGTAATATGTTATTTTACGTGATATTCCAAATTATCCATTTTCAAAATAGGTCCAGATAGCAGTGGCCACAATGACATTACACAACTTCATTCGACGGCATCACTCCAGAACTGATGCAGAATTTGCTGTCATTGAAGAAGATTTACTGCAAATCCCACCTGAGGCAGGACGTATTATACCTCAAATCGAAATAGATTCAGTAGAGGCACACACCCTAGATGGTGAAGGTGCTTCGGAGATGGTAGCTTTGAGAAAACAAAAAGCAGATGACATAAGCCAATTAATATAGACAATTGTGACATCTACTGTTTGATCGAATTAATTGTATTATTCAGAACTTGATGGCNTTGCAAATAGATGAGCTCAGAGGTACTTCTATATATGTTCCATGCTAAAGCAAATTGTCTATTCTGACCAGCACAATTAAAATTACCTTATTATGTGCAAGGAGAATTCATAGGGCATTTCATCAGTTTAAAACAGCAAATAAACAGAAAATGAACAAGACCAGGCATGTCATGATTGGAACAGACAGACTGGTCACAGAGAAATTTGAATCTTAACATTTTGAGTTGATTTCCAGGNCAAGCGAAAGCCTAAAGATAATGCGAGGATTTATGTCATACTAGATAAACAAACTCAAAGTCCTAAGGGTTTGATGTTGGCCACCACTCTTTGGTTACTCTCCTCCCTCTGCAATCATTGTGCTCATCTTCTTGTTGATGACGTCGCTCCATGCTCAGCACACCTTTCAGGATATTAAATCTGAATCTATCTGTGAGACCTGCCTAAGGAATACAGTGCTAGGAGATGAGAGTGAGAGGGGGGATAACATAGTAAAGGACATTAAATTTGTGTAACCATTATTCGTAAAATGTACCCCTTAATTATAGGAATGGATCCTTGTATATTTACACACAGTACCCCTATAATAATAGGTGTGGTGGGGGTATTTTAGTCCATAAATGAAGACCCCCAAGGGGCCCACAAATATGGTCAATATCATTAAGCTGAGCGGCTGCTTGACTGACTAATGATGAAAATGGGTGACCATTCATCGAGAGTCCTTGCTATCCACCTTGAAGTTGAAGGACTCGTTTCTTCTTCAAGATCCACTTGAGCTGGATGATGAACTTGACTATATGGATTTAATCAGCTAGATTCTTCAAGTGTGATTTTTTTTCTAATCTACCTGATATGCGCCATTCCTGTGACACAAAGACAAAATTAGTTGTTCAATCATGTAACCCTCAATCGCCCTTGGTAGGTCCCATGAGACCACATTATTTCTTTTCCTGCCCATGAAATGTCGTTATGATTCGTGTGGGCACCTTTTCATGTACACTTATAAATATTTACCTTTGATCCATCAATTTTTAATTGAATATATATATATATATATATATATATATATATTCTGAAAAGAATGTTTTAATTTTAAGAAATAAGATGAAACAGATCTCATATATTCAATGGTTTAAAAAATTAAGCACAATATTATAAGTAATACTTCATCTCGAAAGATAAGGATATCACTCGATAATAGTTTCAATTATTCAAACCAAGCAATTTACGATATTTATTTAGTCTACAAAATTTATAAATAATCATTCCCCTACCTAATATAAAGATTAGATAAGGTTTAGATTATCTGGGTTACTACTTCTTTTATAGGTGCAAGCCTTTATAGTTAATTATATCTTAAGTGACCAAAATTGCTTAAGAAAACTCTCGATTAAGATCAGAGTTTTGTCTTCAAGAATTCAAAGATTAGTTTTCATGATTGAATATAGAAAATTCAAGTAGCAAGGGCACATTGTGGCACAACTATTTCTGAAATCCAAAGGAGCGAAAGATAAGGGATCTCATATGAGGGGAACCTCAATGACATCCCAAACTGTCCTATTATTTGGCTTTACATTTTGGAAATGATGTTGTTTGATGTTTACTCCTATCATTTTATTTTAAATATAGGATTTATGTTGTGTGGCATAATCTCAACGCAGACAGCCTAGGAAAATAGAAGGATTTATATCGTACTGAACGAACAACCTTGAGATCCTAAAAAGAGTTAGGGCTTATACCGTACGATGTACGATCAAGCGAAAGCCTAAAGATAATGCGAGGATTTATGTCATACTAGATAAACAAACTCAAAGTCCTAAGGGTTTATGTTGTTTAAGTATATAGAAATTTTAGTTGAGGTTCATCCTTCGCTTCATGTTTTGGTCTTAGTCATCGCTGAAGATTGTCCACTATTCGATCACATCATCACCTCATTTTGTGGAAAAGAGAGGAAAGAGAGAATCCATGCCCGAACGACCTATCTTAAGTTCTTTATTTTATTGTCATGAATTTAGGAGGTGCATTTGAGGTGATTATTATTATTATTATTATTATTATTATTTAATCAGTGAGTTTTGTTATGGGGTCTTTAAGAATGTTTAACATTTTGCGAAGTTACTGTGCCAGTCATATGTTGTAGGGTTTCTGCCTAGACATATGTCCTATTTCTTCTACCATAGGGCCTCTTTTACACATGACAGGAACACAACAAATAACAGAATAATTGTAATATCTCCTGCATAAATAAAATATATACAATCAAGTGCATTAAAAGAGAAAGTGACAGTACGTACCTGCCGCTTCTAATGATATCTCAAAAAAATTAAAATTATATGTTTCATGTGTATATATATATATATATAAATTAAAAAAACAATAAATATTTTGAAATTTGATCATTAAATATATTAAATCATAAGCATGCATGTTTGTGTAAAACTAGGTGGTAGATATATAAAAGATCAAAACTAGATATAAGTATTCTTGAGTTAGGGATGGACTCAGCTCCATGCCTTCGGCCATAATAATCTCTCTTTGAAAGGTTTCCTTTTTAATAAGCAATCCAAAGCATCAGCGTGCATAAGGCCAATTATGGATAGAAGCTACCAGCAAGCAATCGTAGGAGGGCAACTCTTAGCACTAATCAAAGTGACTAACATGTGGACACATAAAAAGTAGCACCCAAACTTCTCAATTTGTCACGCACATAAGTAAATTAAACTTTTATCAGAGCCATCAAAAGCCAACAATTAATAATACAAAAGGTAATGGATGCTTTTTCATGATTGTCATATCACTAACACTTCCAACTTATAAGCCAGTTCGATGATTCATATAAAACCACATAGAAAAAAGGGATTACTCACTGACGCGAAGTTTGATGCTTCCATCATATTTCTCACTGCACATTTTTAGTACAGAGAAACCTGAAAAGGTCATCTTAAATTATTTTAGAAAGCAATTTTCTCTACCCATGGCTCTAGAAATTTACATGCCAGAGCAGTAATCTTAGCTGGAAATTTACATGTCAGAGCAGTAATCTTAGCTGTATAATTTTGAAATAACTTTATCAAATGCTTCCAAGGGTAGCTTCATGCTCAACCAATGCCTCAACCACGACTGGGTTTACCTCATAAAGGCGCACATAGAAATTGATATGAGAATTGGGAAGAAGAAGAGTGTTATGTAATCATACACACATAAATGTCGCAAAAATAAATAAAAAGAAAAGGAAGTGACTATGCATATGATGTGATATGAGATATGTTTTAGAAATCTTGAAGCAACTTATGAGATGTGGAGACAGTGACTCGGAAAGGTAGGCAGTGGCTCGACAGATCGGTATACTGTGAAAGTTGTAGCTTGGAGGAGTGGGCGTGCAGTGAAGGTAGAGGCTCAAAAGAGTGATGATTCTCACCGGAGAGAATTACACAAATGGGGTGAGAGTATGAATGGACACTCAAGGTGTAGCCCAAACAAATTTTAATGCAAAATGTCGTGCAAGAAACATAATCACAAGTGGTGTTGTGCTCAATCGCCTAGGGCATAGGACACAACTGTGGAGAATTACACCTTATCCTAATAATGACCGAACACACTGCAAATGGCAAGCACATACATGGTATGGTGCACCATTAAATAAAGCAATCAGACACGAGTGCACATACACATTCAAATCATATACTATGCATATGATTGGTCAACCGGGCCGAGATGACCAATCGAGCCAAGAGTGATGTCGACCGAGCCAAGCGGTCGATCGAGGAAAAAGTGATGTCGATCAAGCTTGGGCGAGCGGTCGAGGCAGAAAGTGATGCTGAGCGAGCCAAGGTGACTGGTCGAGGCAACGTGTAAATGCAAAATACTCCATGCAAGGCACTCACATGCAACAATTCAAAACAGATAATCATGCTCGATAACAAGCCACACTCGTGCTAATGATTTCACATGGGATACCTAAGGTTTAGAACTTGGATACACAGCCTAGATGCTTCTTGCTTTGGTGAGGTATATGGGAAGTTTCACCTCCATGTCTACATAAGGGAGCTCTTCATGATGTTGTCGAATGGGCTAGCTGGAAAGCTTTTCCCATTTCACAATCTTCTCTTGATTTTTCAAGATGAGCTAGCTACAAAGCTTTTTTCTTTTTGCAAAACCCGAACATCCTAAGCTCTCCATGGAAGGCTGGGGAATGCCAAAGCAAGGGGAAATATGGGATTCCAACTCACTGGGATTTTGATCTAGGTTTCACAGAGGGAAACACTCGGCTCCATAAGGGATTTGGCCAAGCACGTGATTCTGATCCTAAGGGCTATCTTTAAAAAATCAATAGCAAATCCAAGTGAGTGTGGCTGCGCCGTCTAACGCCGGCCTCGGCAAGCCAAATCACCTTGCGTGGGCGACCGGACTCAGCATGCCTACCCTAACCTAACCTAAGACCAACTAGGAAAGAAAACATGAGAGTTTTAAATGTTATACTATAGGTTGTGGACATCCCCGTTGCTTGCTTCGAGGTGTATGTGTCTAGTTCACGTGCTATTGTATCTTCATGAAAGGGGTTGGACGCGTCGAAGCACGCTCGAATATACCTCTCAAGGAATCATAAAGAAGACTATATGATCGTGTGTCAATTTTCAAACTTGAAGCTATAATTTATGAAGAATTTATGGTTGGGAGAAAGGGGCATTTACATGCATACTAAAAAGTTTATGNAGAATCTATGTATTTTAAGAATCTCACAACTAAAGTTTGAGATTTCCATTTATAACACCATAGTATTAAAAACCTATTGATGAAAAAGTTCATTTCATTTTTAAAATGTTAGTATATATGAGAAGTCAGAATGTACGTAACTATGAATGTTTAGATGTCAGATATTTAAATATATAAGAGTTATGTTGTACAAAATAACTTTTGCACGGCTCTTAAGTTTTGATCCCAGAGTTCATAAGTGCGGCGGCATTTTTTTCAATGTTTAGGCTAAACAGTGAACGCGGGGCTAGGTGCATATCGCGTTTGGGGTATACTATTTTCCTTCGCTGCCCTCGCTACTCTTGGTTGCCCTGGTTCTTCGCTCGATCTATCGTGCCCTAGCTAGCCCTAGCTACCGAGAAGGTGTATTCTGGTAAAAAAATTTTGTGCTCCCTCCTCTCCTTCCTCTTCTTCTTTTTCTTTCCTTGTCTTCTTTTCTCCTCTCCCCTCTCGTCCTCTCTCGATCTGTAGTATCTCCTGCGAGAATGATTTTTGTGTTTCATTGCTTTCTGGTGTGATACATGTTTGAGGTTCATGATTACTGTTAGATCCATAAACCTCAACATCGTGTTAGCTAGGAGCAGTTGTTTTAGGGTTTTGTGGCTTGAGATCTTTGAGGATTTTCAGAAACCTTATTTTTACATATGCTCCTACATTTGATTCAGTTTAATGCCAGAAATACTTGGTCATTTACATATTTTTACATTTGCTGGAAAGATGTTGTGCCCTAGTTACCGAGAAAATTGTATTTTTACATCAGTTATTTGTTGTTTGATGTTATTGATGCGTTGGAGAAGTAGAAAAATTGATACTTCTCAGTTTTTGATATGGTAGGCACTCCAAATGTTTGGTTAATTCAGATTTGGTACTTCTCAGTTTTTGATGTGCCGAGATTCGTAGGCCTCACCAGAAACAGCTTCTTTGTTGCCTTGTTGTTTTTTATCCTATATACATTCATAACTTTTTGGTTTGTAGGAGGGTTGGCAGCATTCTATCTTTAACATAGATGCCCTCTTTTGTTTGCATATAAGGTATATTTATTTTTTTTACATACATGTCATCTTACCATCCGTTTATATCACAGTAAAAAATGAGTAAACTTAAAGAGGCTGGATCATCGACCATATGGGATAGAGAGAATACTAATATATTTTGTGATCTCTGTTTAAGGGAGGTGGAGTTGGGAAATAGACCCACTACCTATTTTAATAAAGTTGACAGAATCTCACAACTAAATTCAAGGAGTTAACCAAAAGGGATTACGATTGGATGAAATAAAAAAACAAGTGGGATCAATTAAAGGACTTGAAAATTTAGAAAAAACTTAAAAGGGGATCAACTGGATTGGGATGGGATCCACTAAAGCGGACAATTGATGCACTTGAGGAATGGTGGGCAGAAAAGTTAGAGGTAATTACATGACTATTTTCACATACTTTCAGAGTGAAATATTTTGACTATTGAATACATTCTTCTTGTTACTATAGCAGTGCTAGCAGCGAAAAAATTCAAATTGACTGGCATTGAACCAGCTTTGGAGGAGAAGTTTGATGTTATGTTCACTGACGTTGTAGCAACATAAGCTCATGCTTTCACCCCAAATGAGCAGAGTTTTGCCAGCTTAACACGGGATATGGAGACCGAGCATATAGGTGACTCAGGAGAATGTCCCAGCCAAATCTACACAGATGTTCAATTCACTGGTGGAACAAAACATCCCCAACCTGAATAAAAGAAAAAAAGTTTCACATTTGTTAGAAGTACCATTGAGACATTGCTTGAAACCTGTAAAACAAAGTCCAAGCCGGCGAAGGACAATACAATTCAGGAGTGTATACAGATCCTTAAAAAATATCCTGGTATTATGGCAGACGAAGCTATATATGTAAAGTATGTGAAGTTGCTAGGGAACTCAACTCGCGGACAGTTCTTTACGACTTTGGACCCAGAATTCTGACTTGTCTACTTGCGTTCTTTCATGAACGATTGACTGTTATTTACTGTATCTCCATTGCTACTGTCATATCTTTGTACTATTTATGTGAGAGACTCTTCTCTATTTATTTCTTATGGATGCACATTTGGTTATCTTTGATCGTGTTATGTATTTTATTTTTTCAATCATGTATATGTCGTATATGTATCATTGCTTTTAAAAATCTATCATTTTTCATATTTTATTCAATGGATGAAGAACAAGTTAATCACAACCGCATTGTTGCTCTCAACCTTACATTGCTATACCATTACTACCATGCATATGTTGATTGAAACCCATGCATAACGTCGAGTAATATTGAAAATAGATGGGTCGGGGAGTTATTACATGGTCACCCGACACGTTTCGCAAATATGTTCCGTATGACAAAAAGTAATATTTTTGGACCTGCTTAACCAACTTCGAACCTTGCATGAATTGCATGTTTCATCAAGAACGACAGCTAGAGAAGTGTTGGCAATTGCCCTGTACATTTTATCCCAGAATGAATCTTTTAGAGCAATAGAATGGTTTCAACATTCATCAGAAACCATCAAGAGATATTTCTCAGTTGGGTTGAATGAGCTAGCGAGTCTGGCATGTGAAATAGTCAAGCTAGAGGATCAAACGTTCCAGTCCATTCCCAGACATGTTGCAAATGACCCTCGATACATGTCGTTTTTCAAGGTGCTTACCTAATATAAATTTCAATTACTACAATAGTCCATTCCCACAAGACTGCATCGGAGCTATAGACGGGAACACATGTCGATGCACGTCTGTGTTAGAACGCTGTGGATCCCCAACACAAAATGTGATGAAATTGTGTGATTTTAACATGTGTTTCACATTTGTGATGGCTGGATGGGAAGGTAACGCACATGACAACCGTGTTTTCAAGTTTGCCACTAGAAACAGAAGATATGGTTTCTCTTATCCACCACCAGGTATGAGAGTCGTATTTCACTTTTGGGCATATGAATTGTTCTAAACCTGTTAATCACAAAAAACTAAACAGGGAAGTATTATTTGGTCGATGTTGGGTACCCTTTATAAAGGGGATCTGAAGTCATATCCAAATACAAAATACCATATCCCTGATTTTGAAAGATCAAGTAGAGTTGCACGAGACAAAAAAAAAATTTTAACAAAAGACATTCGTCCTTGCGCGGTGTCATCGAAAGATCATTCGGGATATGGAAGACAAAATATGTTATTTTACGTGATATTCCAAATTATCCATTTTCAAAATAGGTCCAGATAGTAGTGGCCAAAAGACATTCGTCCTTGTGCGGTGTCATCGAAAGATCATTCGGGGTATGGAAGACAAAATATGTTATTTTACGTGATATTCCAAATTATCCATTTTCAAAATAGGTCCAGATAGTAGTGGCCACAATGACATTACACAACTTCATTCGACGGCATCACTCCAGAACTGATGCAGAATTTGTTGTCATTGAAGAAGATTTACTACAGATCCCATCTGAGGCAGGACGTACCATACCTCAAATCGAAATAGATTCAGTAGAGGCACACACCCTAGATGGTGAAGGTGCTTCGGAGATGGTAGCTTTGAGAAAACAAAAAGCAGATGACATAAGCCAATTAATATAGACGATTGTGACATCTACTGTTTGATCGAATTAATTGTATTATTCAGAACTTGATGGTTGTAATATTTTAATCAATTTGGGAAACACATTTTAATGACCCTGTTAATTTTATGAGTTTCTGGTTATGATCCAAACCTGAGTTTCTTTCTTATGCAACAGGAAATATTCAATGTTAATTATTAGGTGATTATGATCCAATATTCATTGTTCAATGACTTTCTGATTCTGATTATGATCCAATATTCAATGAGTTTTTGATTATGATCCATAACTGAATTCTGAAACTGGATGGTGCCTAGCTTGAATGGCCCTTCTTTCAGGGCAACCACTGCCTTCTTCATTTTGTTTGAGCTGTTTGGTTATCTGAGCAGTACTCTATTGAAAATGTGTTTGGGGCAGCAGATGATGCGTAATAGTTCATTTTGACCATTAAATACATAAGTACTGTAAATAAAGTGAGCAGGTCTTTGTTTTTTTAGAGAGCTAATTAATTGTGTAAATGAAAAACAAATTTGATGGCATCATCTGACACCCGAAGTGATGGTATCCTTGTTAGGCTCATGCTTGAAAAAAAATTTCATCTCTCTAAAACTATTGTTGAAAAGGATTATCTGAATGGTTTGGCATTCTGAGTGGTGTCTTGCTGAAATTTCAATTTTCTTGAAAACCACATTTACTATTAAGTATTCTGTGTTGTATTTATTTAGTGGATTCATTGGCTAGATTACAATCTTCACTTTGTAAGTGCATGAAAATTTGCAAGGCTAAACAGAGTTGCATGTGGCTGGATGTCCTCATTGTTTAGTTTGGATTTGCATGTGGCTGGATGTTTGCTGAGTTGTCCAATTTTTTACCTATGGGGTATTGGGGTCAGCAACTCCCATTTAGGTGAGATGGCCGGCCCCTTCTCTCCACTTCTATCTCTCTCCCCTTATTTCTCCTCCTCTCCCCCTATCTAGCTCGGGCTAGTCTTAAGGGTAAACTAATTGCTCGATCATCTCAATTAATCAGCTTGTTTCAATGGCTTGATGAATAAGCTAAGGCTCATTTTGATGCTTTGGCTTTCATTTCATGGTTTATGGCTATACATATATAGAAAATTTTCATTTGCTGGTATCTTTATATCCTGCATGGGAGTGAAAATGACATTGGCCAGCCACATCATTTTTGGTAATGGATAAATAACAAACCTGCAATCTTATCATGCAAGACTTCTTCCTTTTTAATGTTTGCTTTGATTTATATGGATCTTGAATGGGTCGTCTTCGCTATTAGTTAATGATCTTGTGAGATCTGATATCTTTTAAGAGACTTGATGTTATCATTTCATACTACTTGTGGTTATGGAGCGTCGAGTATGATTTCGTTGGAAAGAAAAAAGAAAAGATTAATTCATATATGATGGTTATATTTAAAGCACATTTCGCAAGGAACTTAATAGTTATCTGGAAGCTAGTCTTGTTTTCATACCACTCAACTCTTATAGATTGATTTGTTCCAATTGAAATTCAATCACAGGAAAGATGAAAGGCAGCATTTACATGGATTTCTATNGATCCAATATTCAATGAGTTTTTGATTATGATCCATAACTGAATTCTGAAACTGGATGGTGCCTAGCTTGAACGGCCCTTCTTTCAGGGCAGCCGCTGCCTTCTACATTTTGTTTGAGTTGTTTGGTTATCTGAGCAGTACTCTGTTGAAAATGTGTTTGGGGAAGCAGATGATGCGTAATAGTTCATTTTGACCATTAAATACATAAGTACTGTAAATAAAGTGAGCAGGTCTTCTTTATTTTTTTAGAGAGCTAATTAATTGTGTAAATGAAAAACAAATTTGATGGCATCATCTGACGGCCGAGGTGATGGTATCCTTGTTAGGCTCATGCTTGAAAAAAAATTTCATCTCTCTAAAACTATTGTTGAAAAGGATTATCTGAATGGTTTGGCATTCTGAGTGGTGTCTTGAAAACCACATTTACTTGAAACAAATTTCAATTTTCTTGAAAACCACATTTACTATTAAGTATTCTGTGTTGTATTTACTTAGTCGATTCATTGGCTAGATTACAATCTTCACTTTGTAAGAGTGCATGAAAATTTGCAAGGCTAAACAGAATTGCATGTGGCTGGATGTCCTCATTGTTTAGTTTGGATTTGCATGTGGCTGGATGTTTGCTGAGTTGTCCAATTTTTTACCTATGGGGTATTGGGGTAAGCAACTCCCATTTAGGTGAGATGGCCGGCCCCTTCTCTCCACTTCTATCTCTCTCCCCCTATTTCTCTTCCTCTCCCCCTATCTAGCTCGGGCTCGTCTTAAGGCTAAACTAATTGCTCGATCATCTCAATTAATCAGCTTGTTTCAATGGCTTGATAAATAAGCTAAGGCTCATTTTGATGCTTTGGCTTTCATTTCATGGTTGATGGCTATATATATGTAGAAAATTTTCATTTGTTGGTATCTTTATATCCTGCATGGGAGTGAAAATGACATTGGCCAGCCACATCATTTTTGGTGATGGATAAATAGCAAGCCTGCAATCTTATCATGCAAGACTTCTTCCTTTTAATGTTTGCTTTGATTTATATGGATCTTGAATGGGTCGTCTTTGCTATTAGTTAATGATCTTGTGAGATCTGATATCTTTTAAGAGACTTGATATTATCATTTCACACTACTTGTGGTTCTGGAGCGTAGAGTATGATTTCGTTGGAAAGAAAAAAGAAAAGATTAATTCATATATGATGGTTATATTTAAAGCACATTTCTGTTTCACATCTGTTAATTGATGCTCAAGGACGCAAGAAACTTAATAGTTATCTGGAAGCAGGAACTATCTATTCATCATTCATGCATAATTTTGTTTTCATACCACTCAACTCTTATGGATTGAGTTGTTCCAATTGAAATCACAGGAAAGATGAAAGGCAGCATTTACATGGATCTTTTTTTAAATTAATGATTTTTGTATTTAATTTGGCAACTATGGAGCAGCTTGGATGGCCACGGAGCTTTTCTCTTTAGCAACCGTTGCATCCAAACTTTGGTAAGTAGATTTCTTTATTTACTATATTTCTCGAGGTATTCAGGGAAGTTTGGGCAAGTGACGTGCCACCGCGAGCTACCGTCCTTGATACTCACATCAAGACAGCCACATAGCTACGGACAACAATTCTACAGGTGCCCGCGGTGGGGAAACGGACCGAAAGACTACAATTTCTTCAGGTGGGCCAACAAATGGACACCGTCGCTCAGAGTTTGATGGTGTCACAACTTGAGAACACCACTTGTGGTTCAACACCACTTGTGGTTCAAGTGCTTCCGTTTCTACGATATCTCAGTCGAACAGGTTTGCTCGGGATTCTGGGATGTCAGAACCGGGCAACATTATATATATATAATATATAACTCGAGTCTTTTGTATTTTCGTGTCTTAACGTTTGAACTTTAATTTTGTTGATAAGACAGATTGTTTATTTAACTAAAAAATTCTGGAAATAAGCCGTTTACAAAATGCACAAAGCAGACAGCTAAACAGCTTATTCACAAGAAGGGCAGAATAGTCATGTATTCAGAATCAGCTGTTTTCCAAACGCACAAACCAAACAGTCAGTTAGCTTATCCGGATCAGCTGCTCATAAGCAGATTATCAGGAAAAGCTGCTTGCAGCTGCCCCAAACAGACCCTAAGTTAAAGTTTTAGTAATTGTTTTACAACAACCATCAGATATGCTATGTAATAAGATGATGAAATGTTATACGGCAAGTTATCTAATATTGTCCACTAACGCTAGAAACATTTGGTATGTTGGGTTATTCAAGATTTCTTAAAATAATGAAAGATAATGAGATATACATTACTATATGATAAAATATAAAGAAAATTTTCTTACATAGGATTATGCTTTAATATAAACTTTATAAAGAAAAACATTTGGCATCTAAGTTCCTATAATTTCAAGGTTTTTTTAGTAAAATATAAATCGAAACCAGAAGTACAGAACTATAAGTATTTCAACGTGGCTGAATACGAAACTGAATTTTTAAACATCGCCTGAAGCATCGATGCGGAGTTAAATAGAGTGCAGAACCCCCCAAAACAATCTGCATGTTTAAAAAATACCTTTGCATATAGTTCAACGTAAGGACGGAAAGCTGGATCTTCAACCAAGACCTTGTCAGTGGGAAGCTTCAGTAGCCCCGCTGATTCCCCTTTCAGCAGTTCTCTGATAAAAAAAAAAGGAAAAAAATTATTAATGTGAACCTTTAATGTCATATTATTGATTGCTTAACAAGTTTTTCATGTTTTCTTACACAAAATAAGAATTGTCAAACTTGAGGGGCTCATTTGTCCAAGCACCTTCAAATCCTGACCTCTCGGGGTGAGCCCTCCCCTAAAATAACAAGAAAGATGTTTACCAAAGTTGGAAGTTTGCTACAACGAAAATTTTCCGATGGTTCATTTAACAGCAATGTTACCAGAGTGTGGCCGCCAGATAGAGCGACAATATCCTTGTCTGTTAGCCACATCCGGTAGAATACATCCCTCAGATGCTGTGAACCTAAAAACAAGAAGAAAAAGGCAATAGCTGAAGCCAATTATCATTACACAAATGTCAATTTGTAAAAAATTAACAAAAACAGAATGGAAGTTATCAAATGACTAAAAAGAGATTCAAATATCCATGGCTTTTGCCACGACATTTCATATAAAACAAATTACAAAAGCATAGCAAAGCAGCCCTTGATAAGAACAAGGGCAATCTTAAGGTTTAAAAAAGAAAATCAAAAAAACATTAAGTGTTTAGAATCCAATAAAAAGTATTGATTGTTATTGTAGAGAGAGGAAGAAAGCTCTATAAATAAATATTGGTAGACCCGCAAATAACATTTATGATTGAAGTTAAGAAAATAACTAATGCCGACCCATGTTGGGAAGCAGCTGATCATGCTGTTTCTATCCAAATGTATTGATGTTGGAAAATTTGCCATAAATAGGAACGTGTACTGACTAATCAAATTATCATAATTACATTGTATAATGTTCTACTTTCCTCTACGCTGATGGCTCCACCATTCAAAATATTTTGAAAATGGAACAGGGATAATTCCGGTTTACTCTGCATGTGGGTTGGGAACTATAGAGTTTATCAGCCTATAAACGTAAAATCACACTCAGTTGTAACATAAAACATATAAAAATGCCGAAAATAACAACTTCTCATCCTTATTTTGATAAAACAAATAGCTAACTACAATGATTTATGTACTTATTTGAATCCATGAAAACATAAATAATTTGAATGCTTCGAAACAAAGGAAAATAAAAACAGCATTATCAGTTGTCATTTGGTTAAAAAATGAGATCCCTATCCATGCCTCTTAGGACATGTCACAGAAGTAACCATAAAAAGCCTTATTTTTCATAATTTTATTGTGCTGTCCACAACTACGTAAGAACTAGATCATTATAATAAAATGAAACTTAATTTACAGTTATATTTGGCAGGAAAATTGTAATTTTTAGAGAAAAGGACCATCATTTTCATTGCAAATAGATGAGCTCAGAGGTACTTCTATATATGTTCCATGCTAAAGCAAATTGTCTATTCTGACCAGCACAATTAAAATTACCTTATTATGTGCAAGGAGAATTCATAGGGCATTTCATCAGTTTAAAACAGCAAATAAACAGAAAATGAACAAGACCAGGCATGTCATGATTGGAACAGACAGACTGGTCACAGAGAAATTTGAATCTTAACATTTTGAGTTGATTTCCAGGAGATGTAAGTAAATAACAGATAATGTTCATCCACGATTTTAACTGTCATATAGAATAGCCTATATCATTATAGTTTAATGGCATAGAGAAATTTGTACATACATCACTTGTAACTCCCAAATTTCAGAGCCTATTTCTTCCAATGCATGGCAATATCCTAAATTCAACCTAATTTACTGGCTAGCCATCTATTTTATATATAAATGATTGAATCAATTGAAGCAACTTTATTTGCATATTGAATGAAAAGGCTAAATGTGAAATATTATGTAATATATCCAAAATTAAAGTAAAAAAAAAATCATGAATTTATAATCCAAATGGTCATTTGGAACCTTTCTTTGCATCGGGAAGACGTCCTTCATTTGGACAAACGGAGGAATCCTGCACAAGACCAATAACCAATTCTAAGATAAATCACTAATGCTTTTCAAACAGTAATTATAAATTGTTGTAACATTTTTTACCCTTCTCCCTGGGACAAAGTTAATAGTTGGTCCTCCAGTAACCTCAACAGCAACAACTCCAGCTAACTGAATGTAATAATATGGCAAAAAATTAGTTTAGAATATCTAATAATAATTTTTATAAGATGGGTCTCAAAATCATTGGATTCACTTCGAGATGATTGCAATACATAAAAAATCAATAAAAACTTGTATTGCACTCATTTTGAAGCAAATCTAATAACTTAAAGGCTCAACTTGACCAAATTCGGTCAGGATATCCAAAATCAATTTTTGTTTCATAATAATAAATAGAAATATTCGTTGGAATAGAAATAATAAAAAAGAGAAAATTATGTGCAAAGAGGTGAACTTAGAAAATATCAAGTCGGACAAAGACTGTATCAATTTCTGACCTTTTTTGTTAATTTTGATGGTCTGTACTGTACCACGCCAACATGATAATGCAAGGATTGNGAAGCAAATCTAATAACTTAAAGGCTCAACTTGACCAAATTCGGTCAGGATATCCAAAATCAATTTTTGTTTAAAAAAAAATAAATAGAAATATTCATTGGAATAGAAATAATAAAAAAGAGAAAATTATGTGCAAAGAGGTGAACTTAGAAAATATCAAGTCAGACAAAGACTATCAATTTCTGACCATTTTTGTTAATTTTGATGGTCTGTACTGTACCACGCCAACATGATAATGCAAGGATTAAAGTCTTAAAGGGCTGTTTTCGTAAGAAATTCTTTAATAGCAAACCAGCAAGAGCTAGGCAGAAATTTCTTTAAAGAAAAGATGATAGTTGTGATCTTTAATTTCTATTTATTCATTTCTTGTTAAAGGTCAAAAATAGTTTATTAGAATTGAATTTCTAATTTTTTTCAATTTTCATCAAAAGTGCTAAATAATAGTTTAAGACTAACAGCTAGTGCCCCGGATAATTTGCATATTTATGCCAGATTGTGTATTAAATATTCATTAGAATACTAAATTAACAAGCTTCCAGCATAAATTGATAGAAAACAAACCTGTCACATTAAGCTTCAGTTGCATATTCATGGTAGAAATTTTCCAAAATCAATACATAGATCTCAAGGCTCCTTAAATTTGTGGTGCTTCGTGTTACACTATGCTTAGATCTAGTGAAAGGTGCAAAATAGGCCATATTTATGATGATTTAGGTTATTTTAGGAATTTCTACACAAGTTCTGAGAAAAGACTCCCATTTGTTCCTTTAAGGAAACTTATGATATTTTCCCAAGAGATTGATTGACATACAAAAAATCAATTTCGNGTTTTCGTAAGAAATTCTTTAATAGCAAACCAGCAAGAGCTAGGCAGAAATTTCTTTAAAGAAAAGATGATATTTGTGATCTTTAATTTCTATTTATTCATTTCTTGTTAAAGGTAAAAAATAATTTGTTAGAATTGAATTTCTAATTTTTTTCAATTTTCATCAAAAGTGCTAAATAATAGTTTAAGAGTAACAGCTAGTGCCCCGGATAATTTGCATATTTATGCCAGATTGTGTATTAAATATTCATTAGAATCCTAAATTCTAAGATATCCTATAAATAATTTTTTGAAGCAAGCTTCCAGCATAAATTGATAGAAAACAAGCCTGTCACATTAAGCTTCGGTCGCATATTCATGGTAGAAATTTTCCAAAATCAATACATAGATCTCAAGGCTCCTTAAATTTGTGGTGCTTCGTGTTACACTATGCTTAGATCTAGTGAAAGGTGCAAAATAGGCCATATTTATGATGATTTAGGTTATTTTAGGAATTTCTACACAAGTTCTAAGAAAACTCCCATGTGTTCCTTTAAGGAAACTTATGATATTTTCCCAAGAGATTGATTGACATACAAAAAATCAATTTCCACCCTTTCATATTAAAATTTTATGTAATGATGCGGTTCAAGACATCCTATGGTACAAAAACTCAAAATTAACCATACCTCTTTACTAGGAAAGCACTGAATTAAGCAAATTGCACCACTCTACACTTAGGGCGTGCAATGACTATAGCTTTAAATTTTATTCACGTCTCATGAGACTATAGCTTTAAGCATTGGAAATGGCTATGAAGTGCATAATAAACTGTGTTATCATAGTTCCACCATCCATGGTTTAACTAGGTGAACCCCAATTAAATAAATCAATAAGTTATAGTAGGACTACATATTTTAAGTCAAACATTGAACTATAGTAATTGGTCTTAAGATTATACAACCTTAGCTAGAACATTAGCAGTAAGCTAGGATCTCACATTTGGGTGTTTCACCATAGCTTCCCTTATCTAAGATAGAGGTCCCCTTAAGGTTTGGGTGTGAAATTTTGCGAAGAGAATAATTTTTGTAATAGACCAAACTTTATTCACTATATCAACGTGCTATCCGAGTATAATGATTGGCTCAGAAAGAAAAAGCACTGGTTGGTTGGAAATAAGAGCTGTTGGGCATGATTAGTCATAAATTAGATTATAGAATAGTTAAATATTCATATCAATGTTATTACTACTTACCCAAAAGCTTAGAGTTCATTGGGACTAAAAGCCCACCAATATTGCACCAATGTGAACTTGAGACGCACTCCACTAACATCAAAAGAGTATAAAATGGAATATTATATTTGGAAGAAAAATCTGGGAACAGATAAAACAATTCATATGGATCCTAAGATTGTGGGAACAATGAAATTCTTAGGATTCTCGAATTGTTAGGGCAATATAGTAACCTCAAGTTGCTTGTGTTGTGGTAAGATTCGTGCACAAAAAGGTAGAGAGAATTTTTTAGATAAAATGTGTCTTTTTTCAGTCCTAAATTAAGTAATCAATAATCAACTATACAACTAGTGGGTGTAAAAAGGTGTAATCTTGCAAATTGGGATAAGCATCAAATTATGGTTAATTATCAAGCCTAACTAGGATTCCATGGACTAGTAATCTCATCCACAGGCCAAATCAAAATTAACCTACCAAATTTTTGCTTGAATTAAATCTTCTCCCCGAGTTCACTAGGGTTAGGGATATCGGAGTTAACCCAAACAATTAGCAAACCAATATTATTAGTGAAAAAGCCAATAGACGGTCACAATCAACACATGGGAACAATAATAACAACACAACACATGACACATGGCTAGGGTTGATCTTGGGTGGTAGTGGAAACCGTTAGGGGGCTTGGAGAAGTGGCAGCAATGTAAGGATGGGGTGGACTGCAAAGGAACACCGACACAACGGTGGTCATTTGCTGTCCTGGGCGGCAACAAACAGAAATAAGATGGAAACAACTTGAAACAGCGAAACAACGGCGGGGAAAAACACCTAGGCTGCGACGGAGGTGGTTCTGGCGGATCTACCAGCAATAAGGCAGTACGAGGGATGGGAAAGGGTGGGACAGTAGCTAGGTAGCGGCGGAGGGTGGTAAGGGCGGTTGGAAGATCTGCGGATGACCGGAAATGGCATGGGGTAGGGCTGGACAGCAGGTAGGTAGGTAGCAGCAAAGAGTTTTAGGGGTGGCTGAGGTGAATTTTGGAAGTTGGCAATAGAGGCGAATTACAAAGAAACAGCAACGGCGGATCTCGATGTCAGTTGCAACAATGGAGCGCGAGCAGGAACGACAGGAGAAAGATGTGGCAGCTACAATGCCGCGGAATTCAAAATCACAAGAGACGGGCCGCAAAAAATAGTTATATTTTCCTTTCTTATACTTTCTTTTCTATTATCTTTCATTCATTAGTAATTTACTAAATGCGTTGTATTATAATTTGAAAGTAAGTTTTTATAGTGTTCTGTTAATACAGCCGCTGGTGTCTAGGGTTTCCCCTTCTAAATCCGTATCAAAACGCGAAAAGTTGCTCCGGTTGTAATTAATCAGTGGTGCTTTGACTGTAGCTCGTTTCTCAATAGGATATTTATCCTCACCAAACTCTGCAATCTTTCTAGCCGCCACCATTGCCTTCCCCACCCTCCTCTTCAATGCCCTCACAGTCCCAGCCCTCACCCTCGCCACCGCTTCAATTCACTCCCTCGCCTCACATTTCGATCGATACCCACCCTCCGTACTTGCTACAACCGCCCAGGACAGCATCCTTACTGTTTTCTACTGCAGCCTTGCCACCTAACCACCTATTTCATTAATTACAGCCATCCCTCTCACTGCCACAATCCCGAGACAACACTTCTCTTGTTGTCCTGCAGTTCACAACCTTTCCTCTTCTCTGCCCCTCATTGTCCCAGCCCTTCCATTGGCTTTCGCTGCCATTCCAAGCCCTCCGCTTCATAGGGAATGGGTGTGAGCGTCTGGAATAACCAAGACAGCGCTGAGAAAGGGTGGGGCAATAACAAGGAAGTGGCGGAGGGTGATAAGGCGGTTGAAAATCTATGGTTGACCGAAAATGGCAAGGGGGAGGGTTGGACAGCAGATAGGTAGCAAAAGAAAGTTNCGCCAATACAATTCTAGCCTCTCTTGCTGTCCCATCTACCCACAGCTCATTTCAACGTCCTACCACCACTCCCTGACCACTCAGCCGACCTCCCCCACCCCGGGATTTAGCCCTAGTGTAAGTTTGTGTCTTGTATAGTAGTAATTTCTCTTCCAAATGTCTTTGATTGTAACCATTTTTTTCATTTTAAGCAATAACATTTCCTTCTATTGTGATTTTGTTAAATCTAGTATTAATGTGAATCAAAATAGAGAAGATAATCACCATCTCAGAAGAGAGATAACAAGAGCACTACCGAAACCCTCGGATATAGCCCTTAACGGGGAGAAAAAGACACCAAAGATTGCGGTAAACACACTCACATCGAAAACCGGTCTTGTTTAGCTCATTTCCCCTTGAGATGGCGTCCTTCCACGTTTCCACAAACGCAGAACTCATGTCCCACATCAATCTCCCAAGGTTGGTAGAGCTTTGACCTCATCTGTCGAAGATTCCATATACATATAGTATGGTGTTAGGTTAACCCAACTAAAAATTGTGGACCTACTGCAACTTCTCGAGGTTGAAGAATCATCGATTGCAGCCCGAGAAGCACATGGATCCCACTGTTGACTTTACTGTCCCTCAAAACACCCAAGGAGTTTTCCCCTTTTGCGAGTAACCACTCATATTGGTCTAACCATATGAGGGTGTATTGTTGAACTGAACTAAGACTTCGTGCCAAGTATACCCTGCACAATCTTCAAGAAAACAGACCGAACTTCCTCTAACGATGATTGTCGTGGTGGTAAGGTATCAATCATGATGTTCTGATATGATCTCTGCAGTGATAGGTTTGTATATGGAATCAACACCCCCGTCCTACTTTCCTCTGTCATCAGTAAAATAGATTCTTCTGACACGTCTCTGCTGGCAAGGGCAATTGTAATCTCGAACCCCACAAAAGGTAGGACTATGCGCTTGTCATCCTTTGTGAAGGAGTAGATATTCTTGAACTAGTCATGCTGATTCTGACAATCAAACTGTCACAAACTCCCCAACAAAAGATGGAAGACATCCATGGGCACCTTGGCACCTTGTCACACCAAACCTGATCCTGCGGATAATTCTTAATCGAAAAACTTCATGAGAAACTTTCTATCAATGTTGACTATATTCTTTCTCAACCACAACTGGGAGTTGGTTGGGTGAGGCTCAACTTGTCCATCATATGTGTAGACACTACATTCTTGTTGTTGCCTCCAAATTACGAGACTGCATACATTTCCCTTCACATTGCAATGGCTATATATGTTATCATGAAGCTAGCACAGATCCTTAGTAGCCTCGGTCAGAAGGGCCAATCGAACCACCAGCATCTCGCCCTCATTCGATGGAAGCTGATACTCACATTTTCTCCAACTGCCTTTTTGTCGCTCACTTCCTCAATTGCACTATATTCCGTGAAGGACATAGCTCGACTTGTTGGGGAACTAGAAGCAATGTGTCCAAAACCATGGCATTTGAAAATTTTCTTGGTTGGGACTGTAATTGACATTCTAATCTCCTGAGGATAATTTTCACTCATAATGGCTCTGTCATGTTTCTGACCAGTCTGCTCAGTCTCTGAGGCACTCCTACTAAGGTCTCCCTATGGGCAGCTTCCTGACTGACAATGTTTGTTTGCTCTTCTTCTGTGTCTCTCAACTTTCAGTGCTAAGGTTTGTACGTACTTCAATGTCCAATAAGTTTATAGTTGGACCACATTATTAATGGCAAACTTCAAGCCTCCTAAGTAACTAACTATGGTGTGCTCATCTGGCTCTCACACTTCAATTTAAGCTGCATAAATTATCGTGAGCTCTTCCATTGATAGCTCTATCAGCTGCATGTACTGAAGCTTCAAGAAAATATTCTGACGATAGTGTAGGCATTGTTGTTGCATTTTCATCTTCATTTTCTCCCAAAAAAATTAATTGTCCCGTCCTTCTCTGTCTCTCCTCTTCAGATTTTCCCACCACAAAGAAGCTTTTTTCTTCAGCTTGATGGTGGCGAGCTTCATTCTTGTCATTGAAAACCTCCTTGACATCCGCTTGAGGAAATCATCTGAATTTATTCTCCCCTCGACTCTTGAGTCTAGGTATCCTCCAACAGATACCTCATCTATGTATCTTCCAACTAGCATCTCATCTCTGTACCTTCCAACAAGCACTTCATCTCTGTATTTTCCACTAGGCACCTCATGACACGAGAGCCAACCCNCCCTGCTCAAATACCTGTTGGAACTGTTTCATGTGTGGAATATTTAGATATGCAGGTTGGACGACTTGGTTTCTGCCTACAGGTGGCTGGAACTTTAATTGCTACTGAAATATGAGGTTATGNCCTTGGTCGCTGTCTGTGGCCTTTCTCGCCTGCTAGAGATGGCCTCAGGGTGCTTTCCTATGCTGCCGCCCTCGCAGGTGATAATCCCGCCAAACCCGCCGATGCTACAGTGGTTCACAAATGCAGCTCCCTTTTACACCTTACAGATAGTCCGATGTTTCCGCAGATTTACCATGATTCTGTTGCAGGATTTGGAGATTGCAATCTCATAAAAAAAGTAGAGAAAAAAACAGGCAAAGCAACACTATTCTTTTCTGACGCTGAAATTTAAACTCATGCGAGAAAATACAAATTTTTTACTAGTTAGAAAGTTCCAATTAGGTCGCCCTAAAATAAAGGTTATCAGGAAGCTTTTTGAAGATTTCAAACTGGTTGGGGCTTGACAGGTGAGTCTTTTCGATGGAAGACATGTTATGATACAACTGAACATCAAAAAAAATTACACAAGGATTTTCTCAAAAAAATTCATCACAATCGAGGGCAATCATATGAAATTGCTCAAATGGACCCCTGATTTTGATCCCAGTCAAGAACCCCCAATTGTGTCTATCTAGTTCTCATTACTTGAACTCAAGTTTTTATTCTTTTACCTACATATCTAATATGCAATTGAGACTATCCTTGGAAACCCTTTGTATGTAGACACACCTACAGTTCATTTCTTNACGTTAACCTCTGGCTTCACTCCATCATCCTCGTCGTGCTACTGTTCCGTAGGCTTCAGACATAGACTCGCAAGCTGCTGGCCGAGCCTTCGTCCTTGGTCTCTTCGTAGACTGCGTTGTTTTTTGTCGTCGTCTGCGCTCGACTGCGTCGGCCAAGCCTTCGCCCCCAGTCGCAAAGTGCGCTCTCGTCTGCTACCTACTCTGCGATATTTCCTCACACGGTGACTGAAACCAGTCGCAGCCTTCTTCCTCNAAAGTGCGCTCTCGTCTGCTACCTACTCTGCGATATTTCCTCACACGGTGACTGAAACCAGTCGCAGCCTTCGTCCTTGGTCGCTGTCTGTGGCCTTTCTCGCCTGCTAGAGATGGCCTCAGGGTGCTTTCCTATGCTGCCGCCCTTGCAGGTGATAATCCCGCCAAACCCGCCGATGCTACAGTGGTTCACAAATGTAGCTCCCTTTTACACCTTACAGATAGTCCGATGTTTCCGCAGATGTACCATGATTCTGTTGCAGGATTCGGAGATTGTAATCTCATAAAAAAAGTAGAGAAAAAAACAGGCAAAGCAGCACTATTCTTTTCTGACGCTGAAATTTAAACTCATGCGAGAAAATACAATTTTTTTACTAGTTAGAAAGTTCCAATTAGGTCGCCTTAAAATAAAGGTTATCAGGAAGCTTTTTGAAGATTTCAAACTGGTTGGGGCTTGACAGGTGAGTCTTTTCGATGGAAGACATGTTATGATACAACTGAACATCAAAAAAAATTACACAAGGATTTTCTCAAAAAAATTCATCACAATCGAGGGCAATCATATGAAATTGCTCAAATGGACCCCTGATTTTGATCCCAGTCAAGAACCCCCAATTGCGTCTATCTAGTTCTCATTACTTGAACTTAAGTTTCAATTCTTTTACCTACATATCTTATATGCAATTGAGACTATCCTTGGAAACCCTTTATATGTAGACACACCTACAGTTCATTTCTCAAGGCCCTCTATTGCAAGAATTTTGATTGAAAGAGATATTACACTATCAGATGTAGAAGAAGTCTGGCTTAGCTCTGCTCACAATAGTTATTGACAGAAAATCGTTATGAAACAAAAATCTCACTACTGCAAACACTGCAAAATGTTTGGACATCCACAAGGGAAATGTTTCAGTTTGCACTCACAGCTGAGAACTAATAGTCAAAAACAGGAACATGCTGTTAGTGCATCTGAACACGCTCCCAGCAAACTTGATGAAAACCAGCATGAGGAGAGATTCACCACAAGAATGATGTCTGCCCCTGGGAACACTTCTCCTGACCATACTATAAGGGATAATGTTCGGACCGATAATCAGAATAGCCCCGGAGCTCCTATTCAGGAAGCATTAGGCGCAGAGGTGACAATTTACCATTCACATACACTGGAACCTATCACTGTGGCAACGAATGCCTTTCATTCTACTGCTGTTCTAATTTCTAATCAGACTGAGGATCACATGAGCCAGTCTTCAGATGAAGAATGACAGATTTAGACTTCTCGGGGGAAGAAGAAAGCTGGGTGCACACTCCAACTTGGAAACTTAATGGATGATACTTTGGTTACTCCTTACAATGATATGACACTTCAAAGTTTGTTATCTGGCTCCGCTCCTAAAACTTGAAGAAGAAGCAGGATTAAACTGGCTCGTCCCTAGCTACTTGTTTTTTTTTGTGCATGTTTTAAATTTCTTGAGTCTCTCTCTATCATTTTGTCGGGGTAATACTGTACTTGATATTCTATGGGTAGGATGCCTCTATTGGGTCATTTCATACAACATTTATATATTCTTTCTATTTCAATAAAATCAGCCCTTGGGCTTTTCAAAAAAAAATATATATACATTTGGGGTATGATTTTCAACGCATCCAAGTGTATGTGAATGTGAGTGAATTGTGAAATGAATTGTATAATGTATGTTTCCAGCAATTTAGTTAGACTATTTCATCACCCACTGAGTCCTGATTCATCAAGTCAGACGACTGCTGATGAGAATTTAGTCTGACTGAATTGCCCGCCTTTGTCACACCATGATTGGCCACACTAAAAGTGGGTCAGTTGAGATGTGACAATAACCCTCGTTATATAAAGGCTTGAATGGTGTTTTCAGAGCTGATTATGTGTAAAGATAAATGGATAAATGATATTTGGTTTAGTATAAGATTTGATCTAAAAACTCTTTTTTGGAAATTATTAGTCNTGCTGATGAGAATTTAGTCTGACTGAATTGCCCGCCTTTGTCACACCATGATTGGCCACACTAAAAGTGGGTTAGTTGAGATGTGACAATAACCCTCGTTATATAAAGGCGTGAATGGTGTTTTCAGAGCTGATTATGTGTAAAGATAAATGGATGAATGATATTTGGTTTAGTATAAGATCTGATCTAAAAACTCTTTTTTGGAAATTATTAGTTTTGTTGGATTTTTCAGATTGAAAATTAAAGGGTAAGTGATTTTCTTAATTAGGTTCTATCGGTCAACTTTTTTATTTTGAAAATAATTTTGGTAAATTTAATTTAATATAAAAGTAATGTAGTTCTCGTTTTGAAAGTAGTGTGTTTTAATTTTTTAAAAATGAGTCCAAATGAATCTCATTCGTTCAATAATCTATATAATCTTGTCTGATACCGCGAATATTACACATTCCCGAAAGATAAATGTATACCTCGATGATAGACTCAATTATGCAAACTAAGAGAGTTGTGACGTCCGTTTGGTTCACGAACCTTTTATGTGTGACCAACAAGCTCCCCTATCTAATATAAAGATTAAATAGAGTTTATTTTACCTGAGTTTCAAGTTCTTTATAGAGACAAGTCCCTATAATTAATTACTTTCCAAATGACTGGAATCACTTAATGATCAGAGGTACTAGTATTTAAGAATTTAAGGTTTACGTTTTCACGGTAGGACGTGGAAATGCAAGTGTGAGTGCTCAAGCGGAAACAATTATTTTCAGGAGTCGAAGGAAGGAAACGGTAGGGGTCGTTATAGATCCTGAGGGGAACCCTAAATGACTTCCAAAACTATTCTGCTGTGTGACTGAGTTTTGAAGACGATGTTATTTAATTGTTTGATCTTGCCAATTTTACTATTTGAGACTTACATTCGCATAATATTGGATTATGCAAATAACCCACAGAGACAAGAGGGTTTATGTCGTACCAGACAACAATCTCAGAACCTAAGGTGAGTTAGGACTTACGCTGCGCAAGATAGCTGCACAGTAACCCAAATAGGGTGTGAGGATTTACGTCGCGCTAGGCGAGCTACCTCAAAATCTTACCGATTGTTATTTAAACTAAGGAGAGAAATTGCCAAAGAAGATCTTCTTGTTGTTCGATCCAAGCTTCTCGTGGTGCTGCCCACGAAGTTGGCTATGAGTCTCCTGCTGTAGCAGTAGCTCAAAGGATTAAGTGTTTGAGGTTTGACTAGGTACGGTTTAATGTTTGGGTTTGTTGTTGTTGTTGTCGTTTTGGTTTTGCATGTATAATAAATAAGTGTAGGTAACGAAATACTGTGAAGTAAATAAATAAACCGCAGTGCATAAAAAAAATGCATACCCAAGCTTGTGCTACTGCTGCATGGTTAGTTCATAAAATATAATATAATTTGCAGGGAATTTAAATAAATTGCAAAAAAGAAATAAAACAGAAATTATAGCGTAAAAACAACGAAACGAGTCGTAACATGAACATGCAAAGCAAAACCCGTGGTCACATATGGAAGACCAAGACTAGGTATATGACATCGATAAAGGTGGGGGCTCAGGGTTGGACTATGTGCTTCTCGATCTTTAACAAGAGCTACCAACCTGACAATTTACGGAGGACAGTCCTAAACCTCAATCCAAATGACTAACCATGGACCTTTATAAGTTTTCATAAAAAATTCTTTAATTTCCATGCAAAAATTGTTGTTTAAGTTTTTTATGCAGAGTTCTTTTTGTTAAGAAAAAGAGATTTTGTTTTATTTTTTAAAATATTTTGTAAAGTAGTGTAATTCATAGATTAGTCACTCTAATCGAGCTAGGACTGCTGACAACCTAAGAGCTTCGGGGGCGACAATCCCACCAAGAGTCGGCGAATAGTATCATCGGTCATTCCCTCTTCCTTATTAAATGTCCTTGAAATAGGATATACTATTCTAAATCTCACTTTTAGCATGCATAAGCACTTTTATCATCGCCCTTGCCACCTAGACCCTAGGCTTATTCTAGTTCGGTCATCCATCTGTAGCATTAACAAATGTCCCCAATTGCTAGAAAGATTTGAGTATAATGTTCAAACTCAAATCCCGGTGCATTGGGTTTCACTATAAGTTAAGTCATGACGGAAATTTCACTCATTGATTTAATTAAGGAAGTCATGAATCACATCTTGGTGTATCCTCATGTTTAGTGTTTTAACCAATTTGTGAATTAAGGTCAAGTGTCTAGTTTCCTAATTTATTCGAAAATTAGGTGGATGAACAACCATCTAGGGAGTGCTCATAAAATCTAGGAAGTCTACACTTTAACTTGAGCTTGAATTTATTTAAGGCGTTTTACTCTCAATTAAGTGTTTTTCAACTAATCCTCAAATATTTTTAAGTATTTTTTAAATAATTAAATCAAAAAGTCCTATTTTGACTCAAACCATTTAATAAAGGAAATAAAACAAGAGAAAGGGGAGGGCCGACCTACTTTCAAAACTTATTAAACAAAGGGGGAAACAACAAGTGAATTATCCTAAACGCGTTTAAATAACAATCATTTGAAACCCAAAATAATGGGCAAAAGGGCTCCTTAAAACCAACTCTAAACCGCATGTAAATCAACGCTTAAAGGCTACATATACTTCTCCAAAACACTGCATAAAACAACCCTAAAGTGATACCTTTAATACCTCCAAAACTGTGCATGGATTGCATCAAATCAGCCCACCAAAATGCCCCAAAATCAGTGCATGGATTGCCTTAAATCAGCCCAACAAAATGCCCACTGCATGGATTGCATCAAATTAGCCCACCGAATGCCCCAAAATGTTGTCAAAACTGTGCCAAGAACTAGCCAACGAAGGCCCTCAAAATGGTGATTTATAATGCTCAAAACAGTGTCAAAGTGAAACAAAATTACTCCAAAACCAACCTACAATACACCCCAAAATAATCCTTAAATTCATCTCAAAACAGTATGCAAACTTCTCCAAATCAGTCATTAAAAACACCTCTAAACAGTTTCTAAACATTACCAAAACTTTTCTAAAACCCAGCCCACAAAACACTTTCAAAGCAGTGTCCAAAACAACCACAAAACGATGCTTTTAATGTCTCCAAAATTGTGTATAAAACAACCTCAAAATGACAGGTAAAGTGACATCCACAAAGAAATTAAAACTCATAGTGTTAGATGTAAAAATTCTCTAGGAATTGTATGCTGCATATGTAGTTAATTATCTCCAGGAACAAATACTCATTCAGAGTGCATAGCTATGGCCAAACTTTCACCCATCAACTTAGAACTTTCAATGAGCAAAGAAGGATAGAAGTCATTCCTCGCTTAATTTTGCTGAAGCAAGATGTACATAGAACGAAATGGAAAACATGTAGCCAAGGAGATAAGCAGGAAGAAAAAAGTCCAGAGAGAGGAGTAGACGAAACGAAGAGCCTTAAATTCTCCCAAAAAGTAAATATATTTATTTCTGATTTTCACCAATTTAGGATTAAACGCATGAGAATTTCAGATTCAAAGCAAATAAATCTTTTTTGAGCATAACTAAGTAGTTACTGTTAAGAATCTGGAATTCAATTGGGACTTGGAAGCATGTATGATTGAATTGGCAAGCTTCCAGAAAGTGAATCAGAAGACAATACCTAAGGAGGGCACAAACCTTTGATGAACTCGGATGCCTTTTTCAGGGTCTTGCTCAGCTTGCGAGAGAAGTGAGGGAGCTTTGGATGAGAAGATTTCGGCGGGAGAGGAAGAGGCGAGGGTCGGTTTCGGAAGAGTCGAGCGAGGGTCTTCGGCGTAGAGAGGAAGGCGGGTGCCCATGGCAGCGAGTTCGAGAGGAGCAGTTGAGGGGGGGACCGAATGTGGTAGAGCTGTTTCGGTTCAGGGGAGAGCGAAGCAGGTGAGCGGGCTCGGCGAAGCGAGGAGGCGATCGGGCTCGGCGAAGTGAGGAGGCGAGTGGGTGAAAGCTTCGGTGCAGGAGACAACGAAGCAGGTGAGCGGGTGCGGCGCAGAGAAGGAGAGGGCTTCGGTTCGCGGAGAAGGGGCGAGTGCTTCGGTGTGAAGGAGAGGAGGTTTCTTTGGCTTCGACCGAGCGAGGAAGAAGCAAGCGAGAAGTGGATCAAGAGGAGTCGAATCGGGCGAGTGTCAGAGTGCTTTTGGGCGAGCGTGATCGATGCAGAGAGGCGAGGACTTCGGTGGAGGGAGGAGAGGCGAGGACTTCAGTGCAAAGAGAAGAGGCGAGCGCTTCGGTGCAGGGATGAGGCGGGCAGGTGAGTCTCGGGAGAGGAAGAGGGAGGCCGAATGAGGAGAAGAGGAGACGGGGCTTATTTTTTGTATCGCGCGAATTCCAGAAAGACGTTTCACGGGTAATTAAGTGGTTTCCATTAAAGCAGCAGACCTAATTGGAAACTAATAATGCTTGATTAAATTAAGGTTCACCTAAGGCCTTCTAATCTTATGGGAACTCATTTTTGGGCCTTTCACATGATGGTCCTTAACCCTTGCAAGTAGAAGTTGAGTGTTTGGGATCACTCGTGCAAGGTATTCGCAAAAATGGGCCAAGAAATGGTTCGCAGTCCTACGTAAGCTGGGTTCTAATATTTGTTCTCTTGGATGGTCAATAAGGAATCCTAAGGCTCTTAGGCTCTGAGGAGAAAAAACTAAGACCTCATTGAAAATGAGGTCAACGGGCTCATGGTATGAAGTTTATGAATGGATACTCTATGTCACTTCTAGAGAGCATGCTTGATGCACTTTAATAGCTGGATATTTGACTGATTTATGTGATTTTTTTAAACGTCTGAATTGCTTTTGCTCTTTTCTGGACGAAATTTATTTTTTACTGCCTTTGACAAAATGAGAGGGGTTTTTGCACNGCCCTTATAGGGAGCTTTTCCGAACCCAGCTTAAAATAAACCCTATTTAATTATTTGTATTAAATAGGAGAATTCGTCGGCAAATAAAACGGTTTCGCAGACTAAACGGATGTCATATCTTTCTTAGTTTATTTGATCGAACCTCACCCTCAAGTCTTGTGTTTACCCCTTGAGGTAGATACAGGANGCTTCAGTGCAAAGAGAAGAGGCGAGCGCTTCGGTGCAGGGATGAGGCGGGCAGGTGAGTCTCGGGAGAGGACGAGGGAGGCCGAATGAGGAGAAGAGGAGACGGGGCTTATTTTTTGTATCGCGCGAATTCTAGAAAGACGTTTCACGGGGAATTAAGTGGTTTCCATTAAAGCAGCAGACCTAATTGGAAACTAATAATGCCTGATTAAATTAAGGTTCACCTAAGGCCTTCTAATCTTATGGGAACTCATTTTTGGGCCTTCCACATGATGGTCCTTAACCCTTGCAAGTAGAAGTTGAGTGTTTGGGATCACTCGTGCAAGGTATTCGCAAAAATGGGTCAAGAAATGGTTCGCTGTCCTACGTAAGCTGGGTTCTAATATTTGTTCTCTTGGATGGTCAACAAGGAATCCTAAGGCTCTTAGGCTCTGAGGAGAAAAAACTAAGACCTCATTGAAAATGAGGTCAACGGGCTCATGGTATGAAGTTTATGAATGGATACTCTATGTCACTTCTAGAGAGCATGCTTGATGCACTTTAATAGCTGGATATTTGACTGATTTATGTGATTATTTTAAACGTCTGAATTGCTTTTGCTCTTTTCTGGACGAAATTTAATTTTTACTGCCTTTGACAAAATGAGAGGGGTTTTTGCATNTCTGCCGACCCTGGCCGTGAGTCCTGCTTGCTGTTCAGTTCTTTGTAGTAAGCCCGATTGTGAGCATTCATGAGATTAGGTGGGAAGATCTCTGTGCTTATTTAATATATGAAGTTATGGATCAAGTTGGAAGAATTTCGGACTTAATACGAATTTGGAAATATTGACGATGTTATCCCCGCGTTTATTTTCTTTCGAAGTTTGGAAAATTTTAAATCTCATTTTGGAAGAGTATTTGGTCGATTGATTAGTCCCACGTCATCGGGGTTTGGAGAATCAGCGCGAAGGGATGTTTTATGTTTGTCAGGAAAGACCCCGGGCCCTACTTTTCCAGGTCTTTTCGATAGGAGTTTTTGAGAACTGATCCAGTCTTCTTCTTCGGTGTTTTAGATGGATCAGGGTCTCCTCTCTCTCACC